>CANTFL010001448.1:0-186026 GCA_947650285.1 Hyaloperonospora brassicae
GTAAAAGTAGAACTGTTATATTAATAAATTAAGTCTTTAAACTACTGTCTCTTCGTTTGACTTAATTCAATTATACTAATATAACTGCATGTATGGTGACGTCTCGTCACCACTCATTGCGCGCGTCTTGCGGCGATTGGTGGGTTGATATCATCACGATATCAACCAATGAACAGACCCTTTGGTCGACCCTTTAATATCACCACTTTGGTGATATTGTTTTAAAGAATATCCATCTTTATATTCTTTATTGTCACTTTCCTTAAAGTGACAATTTCATGTAACGGGCTGCCCCGTTACATTTCTCACTACTTATCAAAACAACTCGAGTCCAAACACTTCAAGAAACGGGTTTTCCGGATGCCATTTTGAGTCCACGGATACCGTTACTGTAACGGGGTGAGCGCGTTACATAAAAATTCGTACGAAAGTACCAATTTTGAATATTATCATTTGATAATATTTAATCAACATCACCCGAGGAAAGCAATATCGTCGGAATATTACCTCTAAGGGTAATATCCGTGGAGGGATCCACTTCTTAATTGATGTACCGTGTACATCAACCAATCTAACAACCAATCGCTGCTGGACGCGCGCAATGGGTGGTGGACAGAAGACCCACATAGGAGACAGTAGTTTAATATAGTTATATTAAGACGAAAGATGATTTACCAAGAAATATAACTATATTAAATAACACTTCTACTTTTCCCTCAAGACAAATCTTTCGGGTTCTGTATTGTCTTGGTCGCGCTTCCTCACGCCACGTGTACGTGACGTCGGGCGTACGCACCCTTGTATTGTTATCAATACAAGGCCTTGCTCAGTTATCTGAGCAAGGGCGTGCCCCGTTACAGTCCCGACACCGCATCCGGTGAAACGCAAACCCATTACAGCATCAACTGGGTCAACAGCCCCCCAAAATAAAAACTAACAGACGTTTCGTCAATGGCCAACCGTCGCATTGACAGCGTCGATCTGAGATAAAACGATTTGTGCGCGGTGACATTCGTCTTCACCAACGAGCTCGCAAAACACGTCGGCGCACGAGCGCTTGTTTCTTGCAGGATGAATCTGGTCATAAATGCCAACTTGGGATTGTACGGCGCTGCTGCGTTGTCAAAGATCGACCGCAGCGACTCCGAGCACCTGATCAGGTCATAGACAAATTTCACACCCACAAAAAGGCAGCAAATTATCATCCAGAGGTTGGATTCAACCAAACACAGGTGCTCCAATGTGTACGTGTGACCTGCTCACCTAGTCGAGTCGCGTTAATTGTACATCATAACGCTCGTGCGACATCCATTGAAAATCTACCGAGTAGCTTCAAATGGCTGCTAAAGAGAAGTGACAGCTGCTGCGTTGTTGTTCGTGCACAAACGCCGCTCTGCTCAGAAACGAGACTGTTTCTTGCGGTCGTGCAGGCAGTGTACTCTAATTAATAGAGGAACGTGTACAGACCCATAACGAGACAGATGGCGGTTACGACAATGAGCAGAGCAACGCGCAGGCCACATGACGCACCTATTTGCATCTCGCCGCGGGAGCTCACGCAGTCGCACGGCTGAATTGCTGCTCGTATCATAGGCGTTGTTGACGTTGTTCTGGACGCTGTTAAAAATTGTGGAAATGGTAGTACTAGGGGTACTTATAGGGGGGGGGTGCCGGACAATCAGAGCGGAAGTCATACTCGAGACTGTGTGCTGCCACAAAAGAGGCCTGTATTTCGGAGGGGTGTGTACAAAGCAAAGAGTATGTATATGGCATTTTCTATGTATAAGTGTGCAGTACCTATTTAGGTAAATTACGGTATTCAATGAGGGGCCTCTATTTCGGGGTAGGGGTTGTACGTATCAAAAGGTGGGTGTGTACCTATAAACCTAAAAAATGCCCCACGTCCTAGTATACTCAAGATAATGTGACACACAAAAATCACACGTCCTTAATCATTTTCGTTTTCTCTTTTACGACCGTGACCAAACCCCGCCCTGTTTGGGAAGCCGCGGAGAGGGTTCTGCCGCGGGCGTGCTGCGCTTGCAGACACCAGTTGCAGGCGCAGACGCGAGATATGAGGACGTGCACGCGTCTTCGTATCGTCGGTCGCGGCCGTAAACACAGTCAGTCGGTGCTTATGTTGTTGATATTAATGTTATTGCTTCTGATATTGTTGTTTCAGTTGCGATTGTTGATGTTGTTGCTGCTACTGTTGTTGCTGCTGCGGTTGTTGTTTTAGGTGCTGCGGTTGCTACTTATGTTGTTTCAGCATCTAGTGTTGATGCGGCTACTGCTGTAACTGCTGCTGTTTGTGTAGGTGCTGCGGTTGAGTCGATTGAAGTGTTTTTGCATCATAATTCTCGACATGAGAGGCCTTTCTCAAGATTAGCGTGGTGTGCACAGGATGCAGCGGCAGTGAGCATAAATATTTTGCTGCTTGGATACAGGGATCGTACGTCAAATTTGAAGCCAGCATATTCTGACTCGCGTAATCTTGCTGGTAGCATCGGCGCCTTGCAGCTGTAACTCTTGTCGGGTCAACAACAAATTCGTGACGATTTTTGCATGGGCGGCGACAGTGACGTAAATGATGAATGAGCACTGTGCTGAGTCAAAGTACTGTCTGCAGGTATAACCGATACATTCCTACTGCCATGCTGCCAATTTGTGTGTTGGTGATTTTGCAGTTGGTCCTTACGAACATCCTGTTTGCTTTCATCTTAAATTCTGGCCTAATAACCGAACTTTTTGTGACCATCAGATTTACAGAAGCTGCAGCGATTTTGTTTCGTTGTCAATATCTTTCCGGCCACCTCCTTCGCGATCTGCAATCGTTTAGGAGCATTCTTGCGTTTTGTGAGAGGCGGGAGTACGGGTAGGAAGACGGCAATGGCCTTAGAGAGTAAAGTTCTTCTTTGAAAACCAGTGTGGATCGATAGCAGCAGCGTTGACTTGCCCTTGTACTTCGATAGAAGCACGGTAGGAACTGGCTATTTAGTATCTTACCTTTGAGCATAATAGGCAAAAATGTATATTTAACTTACTTTCTGCCTCGCTTGCTGCCAACGTCTATTTCACTTGCTGCTGTCGAGCCTCTCCCGTAGTGTTGGCTACACCAGCAATGGAAAGCGACGTCGAAGAAAACCTTCCGTGCAGTTTCTTTAATAAATGGGGCTTCTCGAGTAATAGCGACATAACCCAAGCTGTCATCGGATTCAATCGAAGATACCCGTTCGTCCCGCGTTATCAAGAGTGATAGACGACGTTACATAGCCGAGTGCACACGATATGACTGTCTAATTGTTTTACAATTTGCGCTCTCGCACAGGCTCGGCCCACCGACGCGTTTTTCACCACACTCTTGCCAGGTCTTCGAATCTGTGAAAGAGTCTCAACGGTGAGCGACGGCTAAACAAATTGCTTCGAATCCTGCAATCAGAAAAATAAACATGACTTTCGGCCAGAATGTGACTCATTTGATAGTTCGAGAGAAGATGATAAACGAAGGAGTTTTTGCAAGTTTCATGGACTGCGTTGACGCACTCGACGGATTAAAGGTGGAATTAGTTGCAAGCGACACTGATCGATACGGTCCACTTCCATCTTACGTCGCAGAATTAAAGAATTGAAGTAACAAGGTTGAGCTTGATATCGTGAAAAAATGGATTTTAGCGATCAAGTATCATTTTTAAGAAGGTATTCAAGCATTCGGGAAATATCTCGAGTAAGGAATATCTGTGGATGGTACGTTTAAAAGACTTTGATCGGTAAAATTATTCTTGTTGCGTGCTTTCGAAATGGAATAACGAAGTCCAAATAATTGGAGTTGGAGTTGGAATGGTAATGATGGAGAATGAGGATAACTGGAGCTGGTTTCTAAGATTCATACTATCCTACATCAATCATTCTCCGTTATTTGTGATATCAGATAGGGACCAGGGACTTATGAAAGCTTTGCGGACGACGACACCAGTTATTTCACGCTTTTTTGCTCGATGTACCAAACGGAAAATTTCAACAAGAAGTACAAGTCCAAAGTGCTCAAAATTTTGGCGTGGAATCTGACCCGCTCTCAAACGAAGCTTGAATACGAGCAGATGGCAGCTAAAATTGCTTGGTTAGATGCAAGTGCGCTTTCGTGGCTTCAAGATGTGGGGCGTGAAAAATGGTCGGTTGCATTTTGCCATGTCCAAGGTCTAACAAGTTGACATCGAATAACGTGGAATCAGTCAATAGCGTGTTGAAAGAAATCCGCTGTCTTCCCATAATAGACTGTTTACCGGAGATTATGCGCTACGTAGCTTGCAAGTGGGCTGAAAATGCGCAGAAAGTAAGACGGTGGGGAGTACTGAATTCACATGTATCGTGCAAAGTGGACAAATTGATCGATTTAGATTATCTGGGTGGTTTTGATGAATGTTCTTAACCACGTTTTATCGTCGCAATTCGAACAGGAGTGGGAAATCTCACGGTTGAGCTTTCAGTTCAAATTTTAGATAAAGTTGTACGATGCTCGTGCGGTTACTTTGAAGACGTTGGATCACCTTGCGTTCATGTAGTATTTGCACTAAATCACTCTTGTAAGATGGCATCTATGATCGAATATTTACACGACTCATGCAAATCATCGACATTTATAGATGCTCATTCTAATAAAGCTATAGCTAATATACGGCCGATCAGGTTAAGGGTTTCTTAACAAGAGGTGTGTGCAATGCTCCATCGATAAAAAAGCGAGGGCGTTCAAAGAAGACGAGATTTCCTTTGCAACAAGCGGCAGAGGAAATCGACAAGCGTCGAACCAGAAAATGTGGCATGTGCAGCCAATTTGGCCGTACCTGCAGAACTTGTACGACAAATTGGGCAATATTCATTATCTTAGTGTCTTAACTGCATGACGTATAAAGATCAGAAGTTTTAGTCCCATATATGCTTTTCTTCGCTTTATATATAACAATTCCATTTTGAGTGCACACTATTTGATGGAATATCTTACTGTGGCGTAAAACTTTGTCAATATTCTGGTGATTATACAACATGACCAAACCAAATATATTCCATGTCTTGTTACAACCTATTGAACTCTCCACGTGCAACTTGTTGTAATTTGAAGTAATTTTTGATAAACAACGTTGAATTTCTTTATCAGCACTGGCATTTCTCCATCAGTATGATATGTCTACGTCAGCGATGATACAGCCATATATCCGGTTTTTGTATTGCGTCATATTAGCACCTTTGTAATGTACCAAGATATGAGCATACAGCAACTTCAGACGGCACCATCAATTTTAAACCCGAGTAAATGATATTTGTTGTTGAAGATGCGCCTCGGCCAGAAATCGCTGCACTAATGGTACGGTCTGGTTAGTTATGTGTGCGCCTATCCCATGAGTAATACCACTAGCGTGGATTACTCATGAGTGACTGTCTAATGAGTCATATGTACAGAGTAGATTACTCATGTGCGGCTATCCCATGAGTAATGCATAGAGTAGATTACTCATGGGCCCACATGAGTAATACCAGTAGTGTGGATTACTCATGTGCGACTATCTGATGAGTAACGTGTATGGAGTAGATTACTCATGCGCGACTACACGATTAGTAATGCGCGATATAGCGATTAGAAACGTGTAGTTGAAGAATCCAGTAGGCTTAGAGTAGCAACAAAAGGCTGTGAACTAAGGACCTGAATATATTCACTTTGCATTTTACCAGCTTTGACCAACTCCTTTAGGTTATGAGCCCAAGCCCTGCAGACTCTGCCCAAGACCTCGACCACCCTTTCTCCGTGAACGCCATGCCGATCAACACCGCCCGCATCAACAAGTTCGCCGGAACAGACTTCCATACGTGGAAGTTCGTGATGCAGATGGTGCTGGAGAAGCGTGATCTGTGGGATGTCGTGAGTGGGGAGGTGAAGCTTAGGCACTGCGTGTCGACATTGGACCAAGCAACGTTCAAGAGGAAGTTGCGCAAGGCACTGGCGATCATCTGCCTCGCAATAGAGGACTCGCAGTTGCCACTGGTGCGTTTGGCTGAGAATGCGCATGATGCATGGTCGCGTCTGGAGGGACACTACAAGAATACGAGCTTGGCTAATGAGCTCTTTTTCATTGCCGTTTCTTCACGACAATAATGGGATAAGGTGATGAAGTGCTAGAGCACATCAACAAGGTCAAGACCCTGGCGGAGCAACTCGACGCGGTTGGTGCTCCGGTCAGCGAAGTCGACTTGGTCATCACTCTTTTGGCCAGTCTCATCGAGTCCTATCAGTTCCTGATAACGGCGCTGGAGTCAAGATCCGACTCGTTGACATGGGAACTAGTGACGTCTCGGCTAATGCATGAAGACCTGAAGCGCAAGGAGCAAGGTGGCAAAGTCGATGGATCGGTGCATGGGCAAGCTCAAGCGTTCATATCAAGAGACAACAAGCGAAATGGACGACCAGGTAAGAAGACTGGTGCGTGCCACAAGTGTGGTTATCAAGGACATTGGATCGCGGAGTGCCCCTCGCGGATCCAAGAAGACGCGGAACGACATCGATTCCAGCGTGCGAACGTGGCGCAAGATGAAGATCTTGGTGACTATCTGTTTTCGGTTGGTGGTGAAGTCGCCAAGTTGAGTGACGTGTGGCTGATCGACTCGGGTGCGACGCAGCACATGACGAGCTCCAAGAAGTTCATGAAGAACTACAAGGTCTTCAATCCGGTCGATGCGCACTTGGCAGACGATTGTGTCGCTCAAGCGATCAGAAAAGGCGACATCGTGATGTCAATGAAGACGCCACGTGGTACCAAGAGAGGTGTGCTCACGGACGTGTGGCATATCCCGATGTTATCGCTTAATCTGTTTTCCGTGGGTAGATTCACCAGGGTGTCGGACCAGTCACCTTCAAAACCAATGGATGCTTCGCGGAGACGAAAGGTGTCAAGTGGAAGCTCGGTGCTCGCGAGGGCAAAGGGCTTTTCAAACTCTGCATGACGCCAGAAGCGTCTAACGAGTCAAACGTGTCAAGTTCAAATGATTGTAAAAGGGGTACCGGGTAGTATCTCTGGCATCTTCGGCTTGGTCACATCGGCCACGGAGGACTTGACGCCATCGTCAAGAAAGGTTATGGAACCGGCATTGACTTGGTCTCGGTGAACAAATGGGAGACGTGCAGCGGGTGTGCACTCGGCAAGCAAACACGAGTGAGCTATATGTCAAAGTCTCCTGAACAAGAAAAGGAGTTGCTGGAGGTCATTCACAGCGATGTGTGTGGACCCATGCAAACCCGTACCTACAGTGGCAAACGTTATTTTGTGACATTTACCGACGAATACTCACACTACTCTATGGTATTTCTGCTCAAGAACAAGTCTGAAGTGGCGACCAAATTTGCAGAATTCGTCGTGTGGGCGAAAACTCAGACTGGCAAGCGCGTGGGGCTTCTTCGTTGTGACAATGGTGGCGAATACACCTCCGGTGCGATGTCCAAGATGTGTGTGGACCGTGGCATTGTGCAGAAATTTACGCCCCCGTACACTCCTCAACTGAACGGTGTTGCCGAAAGGATGAATCGGACATTGGTGGAAACCGCCTGCTGCATGATGGCACATGCTGGGCTAGCGAAATCGTAATGGGGAGAAGCAGTCATGACTGCCAACTTCTTGCGCAATCGCTGCCCAACCCGTGCTACACGTCATGACAAGTCACCACATGAAGCTTGGACTGGAAACTAACCTTTGCTGGCAAATTTGAAGGTGTTCGGGTGTCATGCGTATGTGCATGTTCCAAAGGAAAAACGGTCAAAGCTCGACGCTCGATCAATACACTGTCGGTTTATGGGATATGCAGATCACGAAAAAGCATATCGATTCGAAGAGATCTAGAGTGGTCGTGTGCTGGTCAGCCGCGACGCACAGTTTATGGAAGACGTCTTCGACAGTGGAAGACGCGACAAAGTTCAAGCCGAAGCAGTTCTAGAAGATAAAGAAGGTTCAACGGATGGAGACTCATCGTGTTTCAACAAAGAAGAAGAAGAAAACGTGCAGGCTGATGACGTCGAACCTGGAAGCAAGCGACATCAACGCACACGATCACTGGAAGAAACGGTCGATATTATAAGGGCAAAACGACTAAGTCGGGATCAAGGTTTGGTCGAAACATCTGCGGTGGCTCAAGAACGTTCTGACTTTGAGGCTGTCTACGACATGGATTCAGTGGGAGAATTGCCAACGACGTTCAAATCGGCGATGGAATCCAGTGATGCAGTCAAGTGGAAAGAAGCGTGCGACTCAGAAATGGAATTTTTTGGGAAAACCAAGACCTGGGACCTTGTACCACTACCAAAAGGCCGCAAATCAATCGGTACTCTATGGGTCTTTCGAGTCAAGGAGAATCAGGCTGGGGAAGTCGAGCGATTCAAAGCGCGCTTGGTTGCCAAAGGGTTTTTCATCAGAAGCGTGGTATTGACTACGATGAGACCATTGCGCCCGTGGCCAAGTTCACGTCAATCAGGATTTTGTTCAGCCTGGCAGCCAAGTATATCTTGTCGGTACACCAAATGGATGTCAAGACGGCGTTTCTCAATGGACTCCTGGACGAACGGATGTAAAACCAAACCATCGACAAGTTAATTCTGGAACTGGACTTTAAGAAACGTGAAACGGATCACTGCATCTAAGTCAAGCGAGCCGATCAAGACATGATTTTCGTGACACTATACGTCGACGATTTGGTTCTCGCGAGCAACAAAGACGAGCTGCTCAAGTCAACAAAGAAGGCGCTGGGTGATCTCTTCGACATGACGGATTTGGGAAACCTCAAGTATTTTCTCGGTATGGAAGTTGACCAAGATTTCATGGTCGGCACAATCTCGATTCGTCAGTCCAAATTCGCGAAGGACATCCTCGAGAAATTTGGCATGGAACATACTAATTCAGTTAAAACTCCTCAAGAACCCGGGCTAAAGCTGACAAGGTCCATGTGCGAAGGTGGATGCAAGCACGAAGACACGATGGCAAATGTTCCATATCGCAATGCTGTTGGATGCCTGATGTACCTCATGGTAGGGACTCGCCCAGATCTCGCAGCTGCAGTGGGAGTGCTCAGCCAGTTTGCAGCGGACCCTTGTCCGACACATTGGCAAGCACTCAAGCGCGTGTTTAGGTACGTCCAAGGCACAAAAACCCATGGGATTTAATTTCAAGCCACAAGCAATGACAAGCTTCAAGGCTACTCAGATGCAGACTGGGCTGGTGATGTGGAAACTCGACGAAGCACGAGTGGATACGCGTTCCTGATGAACAATGGGTGTATCAGATGGAGAAGCAAGAAACAGCGTACAGTGGTTCTATCGTCTACGGAAGCCGATTACATGGCGTTGACAGAAGCCAAACAAGAGGCAGTATGGCTCAAGGCATTTTTGTGTGAGATTGGTGATATGAAGAACGACGAAGCAGTCAAGATCGATGAAATTAACCAAGGTTTTAATGCGTTGGCCAAGAACCCCGAGTTCCATAAAAGAACGAAGCACATCGACATCCGGTATCACTTCGTGCGCGAGAAGGTTGCAGACGGCCAAGTGTTGCTCAAGCACTGCGGCACAAAGAACATGAAAGCAGACCTCATGACGAAGCCGATCCCCGCTGCGCAGCTCGAATATCTTTGAGGCATGCTGGGGATCAAGACACCAGAGTCTGCCGAGTCGAGTGGAAGTGTTTTTGAAGATGCGCCTCGGCCAGAAATCGCTGCACTAAAGGTACGGTCTAGTTAGTTATGTGTGCGCCTATCCCATGAGTAATACCACTAGCGTGGATTACTCATGAGTGACTGTCTAATGATTCATATGTACAGAGTAGATTACTCATGTGCGGCTATCCCATGAGTAATGCATAGAGTAGATTACTCATGGGCCCACATGAGTAATACCAGTAGTGTGGATTACTCATGTGCGACTATCTGATGAGTAACGTGTATGGAGTAGATTACTCATGCGCGACTACACGATTAGTAATGCGCGATATAGCGATTAGAAACGTGTAGTTGAAGAATCCAGTAGGCTTAGAGTAGCAACAAAAGGCTGTGAACTAAGGACCTGAATATATTCACTTTGCATTTCACCAGCTTTGACCAACTCCATTAATATTGACATGACAGATATACATACAATGTCTAACCACAACATCAGGACAAAAATGATCTAACCACGTTGTGGTTCAGTTAACTGACAAAAAACTTTGACGAATTGGCTTACGGCATCATCGCACGTTTCCTTCCAGTAATATGCCTTCAAACGAAGAAGTCTGCAGACATTGAAGGTATCAATAAGAGCTAAACAGGAAGAATAGATTCATTGGGGTCTATTGACATCCCCATACGTTTTAGAGTATCCAACCTGATAAGCTGGAAAAGAAATGCGATCCCACAAGAAGAAGAACACTTACAGCAACCGCAGCACCTAAAACAACAACAGCAGCAGCAACAACAGTAGCAGCAACAACATCAACAATCGTAACTGAAACAACAATATCAGAAGCAATAACATTAATATCAACAACATAAGCACCGACTGACTGTGTTTACGGCCACGACTGATGATACGAAGACGCGTGCACGTCCTCATATCTCGCGTCTGCGCCTGCAACTGGTGTCTGCAAGCGCAGCACGCCCGCGGCAGAACCCTCTCCGCGGCTTCCCAAACAGGGCGGGGTTTGGTCACGGTCGTGAAAGGGAAAACGAAAATGATTAAGGACGTGTGATTTTTGTGTGCCACATTATCTTGAGTATACTAGGACGTCAGGATTTTTAATATTTCAATTCTCTGGAGCCTTTTTTCTATTTTCGTGATGAAATGGGGCATTTTTTGTTCCCTATATAAAAGGAAATCTCAGACTAAACTTACTTATCCAGACACTAATGCTTTAATTATAAACTCTCACAAGATCTCGTAATGTGGTGGCCAGCACACGTCATCCCCTAACAACTGATACGCTGTACTTATATCAATTTTAATAGGATATCATCCCTGGTGTAAATCACACGTGTTGTGTCGGCTACCAACCGATGTGTAACCCCGTTATGCTATATTGTAGGCCAATGGGTAGTGTGTCACCAACTACAACGAACGTTACCGCTAAGGTCATCTATCTTCTGAAAAGTCGCCCGCTTCAGCAATTTCACACAAACGTAATCCGCTAAGACGATTTTGTTGGATGCGCGATATCATTTGGAATGTCCCCGCTACGGTAATATTTGCATCGACATTCACGTAAGTGTCAATGTCGTGAAACGCGCTCACCCCGTCGCATGTGTCGTGAAAACGTAGAAGTTCGAATGTCTTTCCCCTAGAGCGATACCACGTAGCGCAGTCCATCCCCACACCCCAAGCAAGAGCTTTGCAACAAGCCCACAATACTGAGTGTTCACGTTGTCAACTTTTGCGTTGTTTGCATTAATTTCGAGAGTTGCCCAATCATCACAACTCGTGTCGTTTCGCCACTGAAATGTTCCTTTACGCGACGAATCCCTCACCTTTCGCTCCAGTGCCGTGTCCCACCCACCACGTCCCCTCCTAAAAACTACTTCACACTCTCATGCCTTTCAAAAGGCTGCGGCCAGAAGAGCTGAGCAATGCGCTCGCGACGCCGTTATCAGCGGCCGCACGCGCTTTCTACAGCCAAAAGCAGTCCGCTGTCTACACCTCCGCGTCCAACGACAGTATACAGACCGACTTGACGCGTCACGCGCTGGAGCTCTTGCACGTCGAGTCAGAGCGAAAGACCGCGTCGACGACCGATTCAGTGGTGGTGGTATCAGATGTGGTGGTGGTATCAGATGTGGGAGCAGGTTCGGGGCTGAGTACACGGGCCGCACAGATCTGGTTCCGCGAGCGCCAAGTCGCTGTCTTTGTCGTGGCCTGTGACATCAGTGCGCCAATGCTGTCCATAGCGTCGCAGAGTCAGCGGCGCGACGCAAAAGCGCCTCGCGCCGACTTTTACTGCGGTAACGCTGGACAGAAACTGCCGGTGCGAGACGGTGTGCTGGACGGAGCGATTGGGATCTCAATGCTGCAGTGGCTCCAACCAGAGGGATTGGAGGTGTGTCTCTCGTCGCTGTATCATCAGTTGGCTGCTGCAGGTCGCGAGACGCGGGCGGTGTTTCAGGTCTATCCCCCGAGTTTGGCCTTCGTGGAGCTGATGGAACACACGGCACTGCGCGTGGGCTTTGCTCGTGCTGAGGCGTTTGTGTCGTTTCCGCACTCGACGACCGCCAAGAAGTGGTTCTTTTGTGTGGAAAAGAGTGGACATACTGTGGACAGTGTAAATGCACAAGGGGCTGCAGCGCAGTCGGAGCTGTGTCTGTTTGCGAGACGATATGAGCGACGCTGCGTGCTGCAGTGGCTCGGAGCGAGTAGTGGAGGCGCAGACGGCATTCGCAAGCGCGTCGAGAAGGAGCACGTGAAAACAGCGTGGCATATCTGGCGGAAGTACCGGCGGTCGATTACCACTGGTGGTACTGCAGCCACACCGCCGGCACTTGTGACGACGGCAATGCCGACAAAAGCGCAGCAGTCGCTCGAGCTTTACCCGAGCGACAGCTGCATTGGTCGGGCACTCCAGGTGCAGTTTGAAGCGAGAGCAGGTCAACTCTCCCTCGCCTTCCTGCTGACTCATGCAACAGAAGTGGTCGACGTGTTGCACACAGCGTATACAGCGGCCAGAAAGACAGAGCTTACGGCCGACCGCTGTGATGGAAAATGAAGAGGATATTCGGACGACGTCGATATGGTAACGTATGTTCGTCCAGCGAACGGCTTCAGCTCAATCGCCTGATTTGACGCAAGTAGACGTCGATTGGAACATTGCGACACACTCGATGAGCGAAGTGATGATATGACATGTACGATCTGGACACGATCCGATGATACGCAAGGGACGAAGAAGTGGTTTGAGAGCTCCTCGGGGTGGGTGGAGTCGATGCGCTGTTATACTGTATTGTGCCACTTGGGAAGTAGAGTGGGGATTGCATAACGTCTAGAAACCTCAAATATAGATTCGTATCCTGTACCTGAGACGACGAAGTGCAAAGAATTCCATGGCTTCTTTTAGTTTCTCGGTTAATGGGTAAAGTAGCTCAATTTGGGGCTGTGCGCGCCTCAGAAATCTGGGTCCTCTCGTGCGACGACGTTGCCAGCTGACCGACTGACTCCTGCGTTCTATGGAGCTGAGTATTGCGTCGAATGATGGCTGCAGAATGGTGTGGTCGCGAATGCCGCTTGACCTATTGAACAGCATGACCAGTCTACACCTCCGTTATTTCGATCGCAGAGGTCGCCAGCCGGTCCACATCCAGTCCAGCAGCCAGGTCGCGTTTAAGTTCGCACTTGAGGTATTCGATTCTACAGGCAAGTCAATAAGTACGATCCGCAAGCGTCGGTCCACGCCGTCAGTTTTCATATTCCCATCGCAGCGTCCGAGCCAAACTCTATTCCAAAAGCGCCAAATGTTAGCAGCTGTGCGATCGATCCAGAAGCCCGTGGCGAGCACGGGGCTGCGCGCGCTGTCCGTCCCGACGTTCCAACCGGACCTCAAGACCCACGCGGCCAAGCCCAAGGTACATGGCCTCGTCGGTCGCGTTGGTAGAGCGGCGCTGAGGAGAACTCTATTGCCTCACGACCGACTGACTGACTGACTGACTGACCGACTGACTGACTGACCGACTGACTGACTGACTGACTGACTGACTGACTGACTGACTGACTGACTGACTGACTGACTGTTCACTGTGACTGTTTTTGTGGGTGTGTATAGAACATCAAGTACTTTAAGATCTACCGCTGGGACCCCGAGTCGAAGGAGAAGCCGTACCAGTGCACGTACCCCGTGGACCTGGACGAGTACGTGGCAGAGAGAGAGAGAGAGAGAGAGAGAGGGAGACAGGGGAGGGAGGTGGCCTCTGTACAGTACTTTGAGGCTGATGTGTACGTCTGTGTGATTGTGTGTGTGTAGATGCGGTCCTATGGTTCTAGACGCGCTGATCAAGATCAAGTGCGAGCAGGACCCGACGTTGACGTTCCGCCGGTACGGTTGGTGATCCGAAGGGCTGTGGGCTCTGGATAAAGTGGGGGAGACTGACGACGTTGACATGCTCTGCAGCTCGTGCCGTGAGGGAATCTGTGGCTCGTGTGCCATGAACATTGACGGTGGCAACACGCTGGCGTGCTTGAGTCCCATTAAGAAGAACAAGGAGGACGTGATCAGTATTCACCCGCTGCCGCACATGTTTGTGATTCGTGACTTGGTGCCGGACATGAACAACTTCTACGACCAGTACACGTCCATCAAGCCGTGGCTGCACTCGGACAAGCCGAGCGATGTCAACCATGAGCACCTGCAGTCCATCGAGGACCGCAAGAAGCTCGACGGCATGTACGAATGCATCCTGTGCGCGTGCTGCAGCACCTCCTGCCCTAGCTACTGGTGGAATCCGGACAAGTACCTTGGCCCTGCTGGTACGTTCGAGATATCTCGCCACTGTGGAACTGGAAGCAGACTGTGTGTGCTGACAAGTTTGTTTGTGGTGCCAATAGTGCTGATGCAAGCGTTCCGATGGATCGAAGACTCGCGCGATGACAAGACGGAGGAGCGTCTGCGCGCGTTGGACGATTCGTTCAAGCTGTACAAGTGCCACACGATCATGAACTGCACGCGCACGTGTCCGAAGGGACTGAACCCGGCCCAGGCGATTGGCAAGATCAAGAGACGTCTTGCCAGCATGCACTAAGCCAGCGGACAAGAGGAGGAAGGCGCGGTGAACAAGGCATTCTACTACGCGCGGGTGTGGATGGACGGACAGTGGTGACACCAATAGACTGGAGCCCGAGTACGTCTCTTCCGTTCGTCGATCGAGCCCCCGCGACCAACTGATCGCAGTGTTGGTCGAGCAGGTAGCGGCTGAGCAAAATACAAGCAGTTTACATGGAACAAAGACTATGCCTGCACTCAGGTGGTCTCTGGTTGACGTACTGATACCGAAATATGTCCACGCGGCCTCTTGCTGCTGGTTACAGTGGAACTCATCGCACTCCGTGACGTTCACAGCTTGGCAGTTGACGACTCGATGGATCAGGAAATGTGTTCCCATCCTAGCGACCGTCTACCGAGCGCTCCAGGCGAACTCATGTCGAACCGGCACCATCCGCTGCAACATCGAGCTCTTCACTGATTCTGAATGGCAAAGCAAAGTAAAGAAGCAATCGTAGCACACGGCAGCGAGCATTGTGTCACCACACCGCCCGCACCAGTTCTCCGGGGCACTCCGCATGGACCTACCACGCCAGCAAGTTACGCTTGTAGAATTGATCGTATATTACTGCTACAACGGAACGCTTCTGTCACACTGACGCACTCACGCGCTGGTTGACAAATGCCGGTCCGTGACGAATTTTCATCAGAGTCGTCTTTGAACACGACTTTAGAAAACTGACAGTCTTTTTCACTCCCATCGTCGATGTGTTGCGGCCATTGATTTCGATAATTACGTCACCCACGCAAACGTGTCGCAGCAACTCGCAACAAGGCTTCTGACAGACGTCCGTCACTAGCGGGTACGTGCCCTTGGCGAAACGTACCTCCTTCAGCTGTAAGCCAATACTTCGGTTTTCCTTCCACTTGATCAGAAACGTCGTACTGTCAGGAGTATCCGACATCGTCAACTTGGGTTTCGGTCGACCACGCACTTGGACAGTTGTGTTGACCGCGTTCGGAGCGACAAGAGGCACCGTCACGGCATCATCTTCATGAAGTGCTGGCAGCTTCATGACGCCACGAGTGCTTTTGCCCTTCTTCTTATACTTGGCCAAATTCGCGTTCATCGATGACTTCGTTTGTTTCGGCACGCTTGCTGCATCCACCTTGGATTTGGAGCTCTCCTGCATCATGACGTCGCCTTCCACAGTATCGATATCGCCTGAAATATCCGGGTCATGTGAAAACTCATCCGACGGGTCAGATACGTCTTCAAAGTCGCCCTTGGCGGTGTTCAATTCGCTGCCGATCGGACTGCGCTCGCTGCTCGGAGACATCGGTCCGTCACCTGGAGAAGTAGCATCACTGCCGTGGTGGAAAGTCTTCTGACCATCAGATTCTGGTTCGAGATCCCACGGACTCGTATTCTGGTCACTCCCCGATACACTGCTTTCCAACACTTCCGACTCTGTGTCCTCGATAGCAATACCCATTTCGACATCGGCAAGCAAACCCACTTCCACATCCAAATTACTGCGGTCTTCCGCCAAATCGTCCATAGGTAGCGACGAGATCAATGGCTCGGTCTCTACAGCCATCTTCACGTCTTCGGCTGGTCCAGCGTTTTCAGCCACTTCTACTACTGCAAGCGTATCTTCGTCAATCAGCTCTGCTTCCTCTGCTAATTCGGCCTCGTCAACGAGTTTCGCTTCTTCAGCAAATCCAGCTTCTTTGGCCATCGAGGCATGTTCCAGGTTGATACAAGCATTTGGTGACAGAGGCGCACTGACACCGACATCGCTGTCTTCTTCAACCAACTCTAGCGCCAACGATTCTTTCGGCGACGGCATATGCTCAGGCAGATCCCATGCTTCAGTCGGCGACAAAGACGTGGTGTTATTTACCCCAAACAACACTGGCTCCTCTTCATGGATGGCGGCGATTCGTGACTTTTCGCTCCGTCGCTGCTCTTCGGTGCTGTCACAATTTTGTTCGTCATGAAAATCGGTAAGAAAGATATCCCTCGGCGATTGGACAGCCTCCTTTTCCACCGCAGTGAAAACGGGAGAAACAGGTGCTCTGTCAGGATCCTCCACAACACGTGGCACTGACGAGTTGCTCGTCTTATGCTCCCCGATCTCATTAGAAGAAGAATCTGGCGAAACCAATGGCGAGCTGCTCACTCTAGGAGAACTGTAAACAATCGGCGACGTGTCCGGCGAACTGTCTGATCTTGCCAAACTCCGCACCGGCCGTGAAGATACGCTGGCTTTGGGTGATGTCTGGTGATTCGTGCTCGGAACGTTTTCCGGCACTTGACGATATCGTGCGCTTCCGCTTCCCTTCGATGCTACCGGAGAGCTCAGAGGAGATGTAATTGCGTGCTCATTTGAGCCACGGCGGTATTCACGATGACGGGTATCAGATTCCGACAGGTCTTGAGGAGAAAATGACAGCGGAGCCGACGCATGTTTTACGGTCGGACTAGGTGCACAATCACGGCATGATGTCCTTTCCTCTACAGGCGATGTCGATGGCGACGGAGAAGTATCCACTGCGACCGATAAGGTTTGATTGCGTGGTTCCGTTGGCTCTTGACAGCGCTGTTCTTCACGTAGCCGCTGCTCGTGTTGCTTTTGCTCTGCAATCTGCTGCTCGTGTTGCTTTTGTTCCGCAATCTGCTGCTCCTGTCGCTTTTGTTCTGCAATCTGCTGCTCTTGTTGCTTCTGTTCCACAATCTGCTGCTCTCGTTGCTTCTGTTCCAGTATCTTTTGCTCTCGTTGCTTCTGTTCCGCAATCTGCAGCTCTCGCTGCTTCTGTTCCAGTATTTGCAGCTCTCGCTGCTTTCTTTCCAGTACATGTTGCTCTCGCTGCTTCTGTTCTAGTACCTGCAGCTCCCGTTGCTTCTGTTCCAGTACCTGTTGCTCTCGTTGCTTTCTTTCCAGCATCTGCAGCTCCCGTTGCTTTTGCTCTAACATCTGCTGCTCTCGCTGCTTTTGCTCCATCATGTGCTGCTCTCGCTGCCTCTGTTCACGAATGTGCTGTTCCCGTTGCTTTTGCTCCAAATTCTGCTGTTCTCGTTGCTTTCGTTCACGTTGTTCTCGTTGCTCCTGTTCTTGTTCACGTTCGTGCAAGTCACGTGCTCCATACAGTTCACGTTTCTGATCCTGCTCGCGTATTTGCTCCTGCTTATACTGAAGCTGCTGATGCGACTGCTCATGCTGATGCTCATCTCCTTGCTTGATAACCACAGCTGGATCTGACGCTTGTCTTCGTCTAAATACCATCCGTACAGGCTTCTTCATCTGCTGGAGGCGACTGAAGAACGCCTCGAACGAGTAGTCGGCTGACTTGATACCGTTAGCTGAGATCAACGTATCGTGGACCGCAACGGCACGTCGCACGACCAAATTCGCACTCGAAGTCGATCGTGTTACAATGGGCAAATTCGTCGATCGGTTCTCCCCAAAAAACAGACCCAGTAACCCCGTTTCCCAGTACACCTGATACTCATGTGGCCCCAGAGGCGAATGCGAAGACAAAGCTACCGATCCGTTTGCCAGTGCGGCATCCCGCGGCGAGACCTGATGGTCCCTATTGCCCGACGCCCGTGGCTGTCCGTGCGAAGCAGCTGTGCGATCCTTTTCACCGCTCGTCATATGCGGCCCAACGGCTTGCGCTGCATGCTCACGATCCACAGAGTCTTTGGCTCCAGCACTGCGCCAAAACGCGCCTCGCGAGGCCTTGGGCGGTTTCTGATCCTTCTGCGGCACCAGATGGGGTTTCTGCGGCACGCCCGTTGGCGCCCCTTCGTCATTATGCAGCCCATCTGGCCGCGCCATGTCATGGCGATGGCCGTTCGCTGCATTGTTTGCCGAACTGCCGCGTGGCGCGCCAAAGAGCTGCGAGCTGTCGTCTTCATCGGACGACGGCGTGCTGGCCGACGGGCGCTCAAAGCGCAGCAGCACGGGCTTCTTCATCGTGGCGAGGATCTTGAAAAAGTCGGAAAACGAGTGGTCTTTCGACCGCACGACGTTGACAAACTTGAGAATGTCGCCGGGACTCACAATGGGCGAGATGCACGACTCGGTAGCCTTGGACACGTACGGGATGCCGTCTTTCTCCGACTCGAGAAAGATCACGCCCAGCACGCCCCGCTCCCAGAGCACCTCGTACTCGTTCTCGCCCAGCGGCGGGAGCTTGTCCCGGATCTTGTCCGCCCACGTCGCGCGACGCACTGCGCCTGGTCCGGTCCCAGGGGACGTCGAGCTGCTGCCGTGCGACGCCGTGGAGCTGCTCGACTTGCTCGAGAACAAGGGCGCGCCACGGAAGTTCTTGCGGGACATCTTCTTCATCGCCGACAGCGCGAGCGCCTTCGTCGTTCGTCGACGACGTCAGGCAGCGGCGGGCGGCGGTCGGTCGGTCCCTCGTCACGTCCGCGTGCAGCGCGCACGGGTCCCTCGGCCTCGTTCCTCGCGCGCTCGTTGGACTCTGACGGGCTGAAAAAGGAGGCCACGACTAGACGGTGGTCCCACTAAGTACGATTGCCACCGCGCGCGGGGGTGAATGTGGCACTGGTGTGGTACGCGGGCGGCTCGAAAGTAACGCGAAGCGACGACGCGCTCGAGACGGCGCACTCCCGTCGACGCGGGAGAAACACAGACACACACACGCACAAGAAGCACGAGAGACTGTGGCGGATGGTGTTGCCACAGATGCAGTATTGGCCGCGAGACGGTATAATTGACGGATCGGTGAATCGGTCAATCGATCGGTCGGTCGGTCGGTCTCTGCGGCCGCACGCGTCGCCTATAGTCGGACACAGACTGAGATGCAAAGGATCAGTTGAGCATAAACGATGCCATCAATTCGAATTGAGATGGCGCTCGGGCGCAAAAACGCACCAATCAGCCTCTGGCTCTGTTCGCGTTACTTTAGCCCCCGCGTGACCGTTCGCGGTACAGCGCGGACGACGGTCCTTTCCACGTTACGCAAGCGCGGGGAAGGGGAAGCCCACAGGGCTAGGGCTGCCACCTCGCATTGCCCGCGCCGCCTCGTCTTTGTCCCGCATACCCGCATAAACGAGCTCGAGGGTAGGGGTTGGCTTGTCTATGCTGCTTCGAATGTACCCATGTAATCGGCCACGGAGACAAGCGAACAGCTCCAAGTGTCTCGACTTCGAACAGCTATACATACATTTCGAACGCCAATCGACGCGCTACGCTGGACAGCAGCCGTCTGACTATCGGACGATCTGTACGGATACGACAACTGCAACAACAGCAACAACAGCCACAAACTTGTGCCGATGGCGAATGTCGTGCCAAGTTCAGACAAAGTGCTCCCGAACAACCACACGCTCGTCAGCTGTGCGTCTTCCTCTTCCTTCTCCTCCTTCTCTTCTTCCTCTTCCAGCTCGAGGATCGTTCTTATTGTGCCATGGAGACCACGTGCCTCGTGGCTCGGACGCTGTTGCTGTGGCTCGTCGCGCTCGGACGCGTGTCGCTCGCCGAGACCTTTGAGAACTCGACGCCTGCGCTGCGGATGGCGCAGCTCGTTCGCTTGGGCCTCGAGTCGCCCCAGCTCGAGCTCCAGACGTCGGTGCCGATCGAAGTGCAGTATCTGCTGACCCAAAGAAACGTGGCGTGGACAGACTTGGGCGGGACGTTGCAGCGACTCGTGCTCTGGGATCACGGCTACATTGTCACGCCCCGCGACACGACACGAGAAGTCCGCGTCCGCTGCGCGCTCGCAATGGACGACGTGGCAGTTTCGCGGCACGAGTTCAAGAGGCTGCATAACTGTCTCTCGACTGTGTGCACAGATCCTGTGCGTTCTGGTACGGTGTGGAGAGCAACAGGCTGTGCTGACAGTGACATCGAGCAGGTGGCCAAGTGTGCAGTGCTAGAAGTGGACAGCGAAGCGCCTGCCGCGTCGCTGGACGTCGAGACGAGCGTGATGTGGTCCGAAGAGGGATACAACACGGACGTCCCGATGCCGACGTTGCGTCGCCATTCCGTCGGGACTTTTGCCATCACGATGCAAAGCTCTGTCAGCGACGAAGCGTGTTCACGCCAGCTTGCTCTTGTTATCCCGTGCACGACTGTCAAGGCTCCTGCAAATAGCAGTGTATGGTGCAAACCCCGCAGATTGGCCGTGGTGGCAGAGCTGCTGCAAGATCTCATTGACTCGCGTCGATCAAGAGAGGTGCTTGACACAGGGTCTACCGGACTGCTCGTTGGTATCTATGTGGTTGCCACTGCTCTCGCTGTGGTGCTTTGCTCTCTGGGACTCGTGTGCTTTCGCCATACTCACAGCAGACGTCGGAAACAGCTACGAGCTGTGCTGGATGCCAGTGGCAAAGCGACATTCGATCGCTGCGCTTTGACACCTCGAGGCACATTCTTCGTGACCGCGCACCGCAACAACGGAGCATCAGGGCCGATGTCATATGAGCTGCTTGATGCTGGGACCAGTTCCGAAGCAGACGCTCGAAGAAGATGCTCGAATGCTACAGCGTCGGTAGTAGTCGATTACTCGGATGCCCTCGGTGCTTCAGAAGTGCTGCTACAGTTCCAGAACGATCCTGTCGTTCATGCGTTACGTGTCCCCATCGTCGACGTCAACGGCGGCAGCATACTTTGTCGTGGCCCAGCGCATGAAGTGCTGGTTGGAACTCTTGACTCGCGCAGAGTCGTTCTCAAGCGATTGCGGGACCCGAAGCGCAACAGTATTCGTGCAGTTGAACGTCTTGCCCGTGAAATTCACGTAGCTGCCAAGTTGAAGCACCCGAATATCGTGGACTTGGTGGGCATTGCTTGGAACTCGTTGCAGAACCTTACGGCGATTTGGGAACACCATTGCAGCGGTGACCTTCAGCGTGCTATGTGCAGTGAGAGAAAGTGTCAAGACTGGACGTGGCCTCAGCAAAAACTGCACATTGCGGTCGGAGTCTCACGCGGTCTGTCGTTCCTTCATGGCCAGTCGCCTCCGGTTGTTCATGGTTCACTGGACCCTCGCCACATTTTGCTGAATCCGGTTACAGGAGCGCCGGTACTTTGTGGATTTGGTTCCTGTGCTAGTCGACCATTTGATGCCACCTGCGAGGACAAGTGCGGGACTGTGGGTCGAGATAGTATCTGGAATGGACCAGAAGTATTGACAGGGCGCGAGTTGTCACGACACTCGGATGTCTATTCGTTCGGCGTCCTGTTGGTAGCGCTCGACACGGCAAACTCGTTGATTGGTGTCAAGAGAGCAGATCTACTGACGTTGTTGACACCCGTGTGTCCTGAAGTCATTCGAGAAATGGCTCGAGACTGTCTTCGAAGCGACCCGATGAGACGTCCGACTGCAAGGCTCTTGATGCATCACTTGGAGAAAGTGTATCGCACACGCTCGTTGTCTTCGTGCTGATTCGGGCTACAGCGAGTACGACGAGGAGCTCACATTCGAGGCATATATCTGAAGTAGTGATGGCAGATAGGTCGAGGAGTAATTTCGTACAAGCAATCGAAGAGACGCGAAACTAGAGGAATGCACCAGTCGACTTTGTGTATTCTTGCTTCCATGGTACTGCTAGTTGCGTTGTGGACTGTGGGTATAGGTTGTTGCAGTATTGCTGCAGTAATTCCCAAACAACTACAACAAGCCCTCGACTTGCTACGATTGACAGGACGGATGGCGGTTGTGACCAGAACCAGAGCAAAGGACAAAGTGGCATGAGGAAGAAGGACAATGATCAACAAAGTCGAACTGAATGCACAACACGACGTGCAAAATACTGTATGTTGGGTCATGTTTGCCCTATGGAAATCGCTACAAGTCCGAAAAGAACCGCTCGTTGGCCGTGGGAAACGCCCGACGGCCCTTGACTGCATTCCCCGCGTCGGAAACATCACTGTCGCTATCGCTGTCAGCATCCCGCATTTCAGTGTCCAACGACACCTCAGCGGACGCCTTGGCCTCACTTCCATCGACGACTTCCTCCTCCTCATCGTCATCGTCGTCTTCTTCGAAAAGATATCCCACATCCCAAAAATGCACCTTGCTAGTGTGTGAAACGCTACCAATGATCTTCTTGTCATGCGAAAATTTCAAGTTCTCCACTGGAAAGTCTTCGTGGTCGCCGATGAGTCCCAACAGTTTGTTCGGGTGAAGCTGAACTACTCTGTAACGTCATGTGCAAAGTAATGCGAGCAAAGTCAGCAGCATTTTCGTCCTGATAATCGCGTGTACGACTTACTGCACGTACCGGATGATGCCGTCGCTCGATCCCGTAAGCACGGTATCTTCATCCACCTTGAGCAAAGCCTCGACCGAGTCCGGGTGACCAGGGAAGCGATCGGACATGTCTCCCCACGTACCCCAGCTGAAAATCACGAGCACACCGTCCTGCGCGCCGCACACAATTTTTCGACCGCCCTTGATCACTGCAACAGATAGCAGCTCGTCGTCGAGCTCGTCGCTTTTGCCTGCAAGAACGTTCTTGCGCAAGTCGTAGGCCGACAAGCGTCCGTCGCCACTCGTCGCGAGTAGATGGTCTTGCGCCGGGTTGGTCGCGAACCCAGATATATAGTCCTGCAGCAGAACAAGTCTAGTGTGAACATCGTGCTCGGACACGTTGGCTAGCAAGCAGCAGAAGGCGCACCTTGTGCTCCTTGAACTCGGACAAACACCGATGCTGCCGCGTGTCCCAGATCTTGATGCAGCCTTGGTCGTCGCCGCTTGCAAACACATTGACCGACAGCTCGTGCAGACGGTTCACTGGGTGGCTGTAGCAGCACGAGAGCGTCAGTTCTCATGCAGCCAAACGCAGTTCCATCCACACTTTTCGTTTCTTACTTGTGCGCTCGCATCTCTGCCCACGTCGGATTGCCGAGCGTGTCGAAAGCCCGAATCGACTTGTCTGCGGACGCTGTGTAGAGCGCTGAGAGCACAGTAAGACCGTCAGCACATGTACGTCGTCAGCCAATGGACTCTTCAATTCAGTCCCAGCCCGTCAGCCAACGATCCTTCCTCGTACTCTGTCCGTCAGGCGAAAACAGCAGCGCTCGAACAGCTTCTTGGTGGTTCTTGATCTCCAGAATCTTTGCATTTGCCTCTTCCGAGTACTTGTAACTGCATCCCAACAGTCGACAACAACAGCAACAACAACAACAGCAAAAGAACGATGGAAATAACAGCAACAGCAACAACAACAGCAATAACAATGACAAAAGTAATACAAGAGCAGTCTCGTTAGTGGCTCGTGCAGTTCCCCACACTTGACAATCTGTTTGTATCAGCTCTTACACTTGCACGACGCCATCGATGGACCCGAGAGCCACAATGTCCGCCAACGGGTGGAACGCAATGTCAAACACCTGACTGTCGCAGTAGATATCATCGGGCGTGTGGTCGTCCAGGTCTCTCATGCTACCGGCAGTCCGTCAGTCAGTCCCTCACGTCGTCGGCGCTTTGTTGACTTTTTGACTGGCTAAAACGCTTTGGACGATTGTGCCGAAATTGTGCCTTTTGCAACAAGCGTTTTATCGACCGAAAAAAAGAGACAAGCAGCACAAAAAAGTGCCTCGACACCCCCAAAATAGAATATACGGCGCGTCACAGTGCACTACTCGCAACTGGTTGTCATCCTACATGCTTTCATTGCAAGAAGAGCTACAGGTAATCCGAAAAGACCAAGTGCTCGTCAAAGGGCGTTGCAACGGGATTCGTTGGGTTCACGAGCTCGCGCGAAATGGACGCAAACTTGGCCCTAATGCGCTGTTTCGGTACGTCAAAGCGCTTTCGGTTGCGAGCAAGTTTTGCTCGGTTCACTTCCACGACAAAGGTCTGGGGCAAGTTCGGCAACGGCGACATGGCAGCAAACGGCTTAGCAGACATCCCTTTTCCAGTACTGCCACTACTGCTGTCGGCAATCACCATACTGCCCGAGCGCCCGTTGCGCACAAGCCAGTTCATCTCCGGTGCGGGTATCTTGCAAAGCGCCTTGCGACCGGACGCTTTCTCCTTCACCGTGTCCATGAGCGAAGCCACATTGACCCGGAACTCGCGCAAAAGTCGCTCGGGCGCAGGCACGTACTTGGACCGGTTGTCTCGCTTCGCGTTCGAGTGACCGCCCTTGCCAATCACCTGCACGAGCTTGTCCAACTGCGCCATGCCAGCATCACCGAGATCGACGCGATTGCGGTAGTGGCGGCGCTGTTGGCGCTGCTTGGCGTAGCGCTGCACGTCTCCCACGTAGTCTTCGTTCACAAAGTTGAACATTGCGCTCGCCGTTTGCTCTGGATTGCCGAGTGCTAGCGACTTGGCAACAACCGCCGACTGCTTCCTGCAAGGGTGCAGGAAGCGCGCCAACACTGCGCGTTGATCTCGCCCATAGGGAAGCTGACCTGCTGTGATCGCGCCTATTGCGCGTCGTTTCAGCACTGCTGACACACATCCAGCGTCTCCCATGACACTTGCGGCAGCGCTGTACCTGCCAGCAGCAATCTTCCTGTCACGAACTGACGCGCGCCGCACACTGTCGAGAACAATCTTCTCGCCGAACAAATGCGTCAGCGACGTCTCCCACAGCAGCCGCTGCAATCGGCTCAAATTGAAGCTGTCCAACATCGTCTTTGCATGCAAATACCAATCGTCTCTCGACGGCGCGTCCACGATACTCCTCTCTTCACCAATGCCTAGTGCACGACTGTCGCGGGTCTTCTCATCGCGTGCCTTCTGCCACGCGTAGAAACTGCACCACTTTTCCGACGAAAAGTCAAAGCTCTGGGCAAATTTAGACACGCTGCGGAACGCGTAGCCGCTGATCGCTACGCGTCCAGCGTAAAAGAGCTTCAGCAGGTCCGAGCTCGATGCTTTGCCCGAGTAGACATACAAAAAATCGTCCATGGAGATCTTCACGTCGCACGTGGCACGCACGTCGCTGGCGTCCACGTTCTTGCGCGTCACCACGTGCTGCTCGTCGTCAATCTCCACGGCGTACGTCGTCGTGGGCTCTGCGTCGTCCGCTGTCTTGAACTGGAACACGATCGTGCCGTGGAAACTCGTGCGCGGCTTGACGCTGAACTTGAGGAACTCCATCACGTCATCGATCTCGCGCTCTTTCTGGGGATCGACTGCACGAGTCGGAGCAGCAGACGCAGTTGCGCCGTCACTAGCAGCGACCTGAACTCGGTCGGCCATTGCTGTTGTTTTTTTCCAGAGTTTTGGCTTTCGTGTGCCAACTGAATGGATCAACTGAGACAAGAGATGGACCCACTCAGTTCGTCTCTCCTCTGTCTGTTTGCCTGTTCGAAAGATAAAATGGGCGTTCTCGGCGCTTTTTCTGCGAATAGGCTTCCTTCAGGTTGGGGACATGAAGGGGTAGGGCGCGATGTTGATTGGCGCACAGTAGGAGCCGCAACGGCTTTCGGCGTCTGAATGGCGCGCGCACGTGGCGTCAAAGATCGCTGGACCACCACATGTCGGACGTGACAGCCCCAAATGATACGCACGACGACAACAGGCACGACGACAGCAGGCACTTGACCTCAACTTACTCGAGATATTGTTGACCGTGCTGGAGTGTGTGAAGTTGCACTTGATTAGTTCATGTGCAGTGTGGGCGTCTGATGAACGTGGTGGACCTGCGACGTGCGAACCTTTTGGCGTCCAGGATCCGAAGTAGCCGCTTCGTTTTGGGCTGCCCATGCGGCAAGTCGCTATCTAGAACGGAAGGTTGCGAACAACTAGTCAGAGGTCTTTTGCATGCGCTCACCTCGAGTCAGCGTATCAGAGAGCGCGTCTC
Source organism: Hyaloperonospora brassicae (assembly GCA_947650285.1). Taxonomy (NCBI): domain Eukaryota; phylum Oomycota; class Peronosporomycetes; order Peronosporales; family Peronosporaceae; genus Hyaloperonospora; species Hyaloperonospora brassicae. Next base: position 26,530 of record CANTFL010001448.1, read on the forward strand.
GGCAGTGAAGAGCGAGCGCGGGTGAACGAACATCTTGTCGAGCTTGTTGGCTTCCAGAAGCTAACATAAGTCGCACTGTTGTTGGGCTGCCGTTCACTTACAAACGGTCACACGGATGTCTGACAGCCACTAACCTGCTGCGTGTCGGTCTTCCGCCACGCGTTATGGTCGACTGACGGCTTCTGCGATAGCAAGTAGGGAGCCAAAAAAACGACTTACTTGCGTGTGGAATCGATAGCTCTCACAGCGACGAGCGATGGAATTCGAGCTACGCCCCTTCTCCCTACGGCTGATAGAAGCCCTCTCTCGAACATTCGGATCGCAACGAGCCTTCAGCACCAACTGAACAAGTCTTTGTCTACTTCACTCGCTCCGAGTGTGTCGTGCACGAAAGTCGAGATGTTCATTCGCCTTGTCACACGAGCGACGAGATCTCAGCAGCGAGTAGAGGCCATGCGCACCACACAGAACTGACTGGAGACGACAGATTATATGTACGACGCGCTGGCTTCGAACTTCGCTTTGGTGCGTCTTGTCTCGTGCGTCGATGGAACTTTGTCGGAGTGACAAGTAGTCGCGATAGGATTACGACGACATATCTTCTCCATCTGCTTCCCACACCAGCGACGTCAGGTCCATCGAAGCCCAAGTGCTCACGAAACCGACGAAAAACGGGCGCCGAGACAAAGAGGCGGCGCTCAACTGTCGGAATGACACACGACCGTGCAAAAAGTCCAAAACATCTCCAGTGAGGTACGAGGTCTTCTTCGTGCCGCATCGACTACCGCTATGAGGTATGTAGCCGTTCAGACCAGCCATACAGTTGTCGTTCTGCCGGAGGGCCCGTTTGAGCCGTACCTGCGTCTCTGTTTGAGATCTCTCCATCGCACACGGAGGAAGCAAATCGTTCCATCGACGTACTGCCAATGGACAGCGGAAGACTTTTTACGATGCATTTGCGCTGGCTGTGGTTCGGACATACATAGAGACCGCGTTCACGTGAAGTTCATGTCAGCGATACTAGACACCCACGCATACGACATGCAGTAAGACGTGGTCTTTACAGCGTGTGTGAGGCATGTAGGTTCACGAATGCAAAGACGTGCGTCTTCTTCATTTCCAGAACTGCAGTGATCTTCTTGGACACAACCTGCAGGTAGTAGAGCTCTGCTTGTCGTAAAGCAGCCACATCGTTTTTGGTGATGATGGCGATTGTCCTACAAAGCTCGCGCTGACGAAATGTCCAGCATTACGTACTCGTTGCGTCCACGCCGTATCTATCGACCTCCTCAACGATCATGGCCTTCCCGCTGCAACCACATGAACTACGTAGCTCAGACCGTGCTGGATCCGAAGTTACCTGTCATGTGTGCGAGCTACCAGCACCAGAGTTTGCATACTTGACAGGTGAAGCGCAGAACGATCCGCTCTTGAAGACTGTACTCACAACAGGCTCTGGGAGCTGGTACTTTTGCATACAGAATGAACCAGAGATCTCGACCTCCTTTACATTAGCGCCGTTCGCGTCGCACCCATTGCATGTTGTGTAGACCTGCAAAATTTCTCCCAATGGCTCTTCCTTTTGTGGCTACGAACGGGTCTTCATGAGTAGCGAAGACGGCAGAGCACGTTTCGCAAGACGTTTTCACGAAGCGATCGACTTTTCCACTTGACAGTTGTCACACCCTCAAAATGCCAATTCCGATCGCGATACTGTCCATTGTGCCTTTGCAGCCCACTAGTCGACTCGCAAGTGTCCGCTTCTCCGTTTTAGTTGGCGTAGAACAAGTGAGAGAGCTTCATCTTTTGCCATCGATTGCGCTCCTGCATCACTGATTGTAAGGGGCACACCCTTGCGTGAACTTAACGCAAGGGTATCGGTGCCCCGACAGACGTACACAAGGCAAGCGAGGAAGCGTAGGTAGGGTAAAAGCAGAACTGTTATATTAATATAATTAAGTCTTTTAACTACTGTCTCTCTGTTTGACTTAACTTAATTATGCTAATATAACTGAATGTATGACGACGTCTCGTCACCACTCATTGCGCGCGTCTTGCGGCGATTGGTGGGTTGATATCATCAAGATATCAACCAATGAACAGACTCTTTGGTCGACCCTTCAATATCACCACTTTGGTGATATTGTTCAAAGAATATTCAACTTCATATTCTTTATTGTCACTTTTCTTAAAGTGACAATTCCATGTAACGGGCTACCCCGTTACATCACCCCCTTAACTGATAGTCATCGTGTGACTATCGAAAATAATGGCGGCCGCCCGTTGGTCACCATTGGGACAGGGAGCACTTGTTGGGTCCGTTCCATTCACTTTCCGCTCGACCTCGCATAGTTAACATGTCTATGCGGGGTGACTCAAGGCACACAGAGTCTGTGCCTGTGCCAGCTTCTGCGGCAGACGATTCGTCGTCTGCTGCTCGTTCTTCGCCTGCAGCAAGAGGTGCTGCAGGTGCACGCGGTAGAGCACCGCGTGCGCATGATGACCCCGACATTGAGGTCATCTACTCTGGCGAGTCAGACGTGTCTGACTCGGGCAATGCTGCAGAGGCGTCTCGCTCACCGGCGACGCCTCAGTGTTCGCCAAGGCCACTGCCGAACGAACGGACTCGTGAGTTGCAACACAGTCTGTTCGGCAGTGATGACGAATCTGATGATGAGTATGTTTGCTCATCACCGAAGTCAGCTCGTGCTCCTTCTCACGAGCGACCTGACGATGGTGCAACCCATCGTCATACTGACAACCGTGGTACCAACAAAGTTACCAATGTGAAGCGTGATGAGCTGAAGCCGTGGCGTTTGCCCGAACGGCTCATCAATAGCCTGTCTCACGAGACAGGCCAACAACATCGAACACCCTTATTCGATGCGACTGAGCTTCACAGCGTGGATCCCAGCGCGAGCAACTTATGCGCTGAGGAATACTTTTATCTCGATGTCTTCCTTAGACATCGATGGTACAACAGCAACCAAAAGCGTGACAAAGCCTCGCTTTTGGCTGCATGGAACGCGTTCGTCCAAAACGTAAAGAATTTTGGACGAGAAGGGTGACTCAAGAAACTTGAGGCGACGCGCCTCAGGTTCGAAAAGCGAACGCCAACCGGTGCAAGGTACCGGTTGCACTGTTTGTCGAGTGAGGCATACATTCCTTTCCTCACATGGGAAGACCCTTGTGCGAGTTGTGTTGACAACTCGCAGCGTGCACATAGGGACGTTTATTCCCTAAGTTCGCCCTGGGGAAGGGCACACATCTCGGAGGAGATGCGTAACGCGATTGCAAACTTGAAATCCGTCTACAAGCGCCTAACGCGCGTGTTTACCGATGGGCCCGAGGACTCATCGGATGGGTCTCGTCATACTGGCGGACGAGACCTTCAACATCCATCAACAGCTAAGAGCGGGGATCCCAGCTGTTCCGAGAGGGTGGATACCCCCGCCACTGGACGAGGTAGCTCGTCCTTGATCCTGAATCGTCACGGTGATTCAAGATACGCTCCACTAGAAAGCGTTGAATACCGTGAGCATCCACCAAAGGATGTGGTGGAGGAGGAAAGACCTCCTCCAGACGATTCGGCTCACCATCTCGACCCTTACGAGATGGATCGCGCAATCGATGAATTGCGCGATGACTTGAAGCACGAGTGCGACCGGCGCTACGCTTTGACTGATACCGTGTGGAAAAACCGCAAGGATCAAGAGGCTGATCGGGCGAGGGATCGCGCCGATTATGCCACAGCGCAGCTTCAGGTCGAGCGGGATGTCCGCTCCCTATTCGGCGAGCTGGCGGCAGCTCGCGGGGAGATATCTCGGTTGAGTTTCGAGGTATCATATCTTCGCGACCAGACGGATCGTCTGGAGCGCGAACGCAAGAACTTGATAGATGTTCTTGAACGTGGGGGCTATCTTCACCGGAAGAAGAAGGCTCGTACTGACAGTACGGCCTGAGCCTCCCGACGTAAAACGTAGGATGCGTGCGCATCTTACGTGGCTATTCGAGTGTGTATGCATTGCCCTTGCGATGCAACACTCGAAATGGCCCAATGTACTTCGGCAGTAGTTTACTACTGCCGACACTAGTGACTGCGTGTCCAGGTAGGTTTACCGTAGACAGTAGTACTAGGTCATTAATATTAAATGAAAGAACATTTGCTCTTCCATTCTTGTCTGTGTTCCGTTTCTGGCGGTACACCGCATTTGCGATGGAGTCCTGAACGAAACGGACTATCGCCTCTCGAGTGAGCAGGAAGTTCTCTGCTGACTCTTTGTTTTGTCTTTCAGTGCGCTTCGTGCGCACTGCTAAGAGATTGTTCTCTTCTTCAGCGAGGTTGTCTTCTTCCTCGCTGGCATAATCGTTGACGATGCTGAATATACCAGCATCGTCATCATCATCCGAGTCAGTAATAGCGTCGCCGCTATTAATTGAGGTGATCTTATTCATCGATGTCGACTTGATCGACATCGGCATCATACGTGACGACGTTAGCGTCGACACGTGATGAGCAAAAGCCAAAACGGTTTTTGCTCGAGCGAGTCCCTCCCCCCTTATCCAAGAGTCACACTCTAGAAGGGCGGGAACACGTGGATGGAGTAAGCCATTCACGTAAAACGGTGCGTGCTGTGTAGAAGCATGCACCGAATTATTGATTGCGAATTCCACCATGGGTAGGAATTCGCTCCAACTCGGAAACGAGTGGACATATCCTCGAAGGATTTCTTCGGGGACACGGTTCGCACGATCCGTCTGACCTTCTGTTTCGGGATGGTCAGAAGTAGACATCTTCAATCGTGTTCCCAATGTGCGGAACACGGTTTGCCAAAATTCCGCCGTGAACCGAGGGTCACGGTCGGATTCAAGTTCACGGGGTAACCCGTGGAGTCTAAAGATCGTTTCAAGAAAGACACGAGCAAAACCTTGAGCCTTGATGGATTTAGGGACAGCAGCAAGATTCACCATCTTGCTGAACCGATCAACAAACACAAGAATACCATTATTCTTGTGAGCGTCTTCGGGAAACCCAAAGACGAAGTCCATTGAAACGGACTGCCAGCACGCTGACGGGACCGGTAGAGGCTGTAATGGTGCGCGGGATGAAGGACTAGGCTTCACCCGTTGGCAAACCTCGCAAGCACGTATATACTTGCGTACAAACTGATACTGGCGGGGCCAGTAAAAGTCACGACTTACCGTGAGGTAAGTCTTTTCTCTACCACGATGGCCGCCTGTTGGGGCATCGTGACACTCATACATGATGCGTAAACGCAAATCATGATGAGCGGGTACGACGACACGAGGCGTGTCGTCGGCAACAGCTGTATAGTACAGAAATCCGTTGCGTGTTGTGTACCGATCCGATGAGGATCGGTACAAAGCCGGTAAACCCTTCAATGATTTACTGGATGGATGCACCAGATGATCCATTAATTGCAGAAGATCCTTATCTTCCGCGTATGCCTTTTGTACGTCGTTAAGTAAACTTGACGACGGAACACTGGCTGTCGGTGTCGCAACAGTGGGCTTATCCTCACTGTTGGATTGTGCGACCGGCTCGAAATCGGGCCGGCGCGAAAGCGCATCAGCGACGACATTGAGTCGTCCTGGTTTATACTCCACGGAGAAGTTGTACTCCGCGAAGAAAGACAACCACCTCGACATTCTCTGCGAGAGGTGTGGGCTGTTTACGGCCGTGTGGAGTGACGCATGGTCCGTATAGACAACAAACGGTCTATCTCCGAGGAGATAGACGAGAAAAATAGCCAGTGCGTACTTCATGACAAGGAGTTCCTTGTCATGCACTGGGCAATTGCGCTCAGCTGCCTGCAGCTGACGCGACTGATATTAGATGACGCGCTCTGCGCCATCTGCATCAAATTGCATTAACGCACAGCCGATCGCAAAATCGCTGGCGTCACAGACCACATGAAATGGTGTGTCCTGATCTGCAATCGCCAAGATCGGCGACTGCATCAAGCTCCGCTTAATACCTTCAAAGGAACGCTGGCACTCAGCGTTCCATGACCACTTGACATTTTTCTTGAGTAAACAAGAAAGATGTACCGTCATTTCGGCGTAGTAGCGCGAGTACTTGAGCAAGTACGCCGCTAGTCCAAAGAACTTCCTTAGTCTCTTGACATCGACTGGCACTGGCCAGTCGGTGATCGCCTTGATCTTCTCGGGATCGGGGCGTACGCTGTGTTTACCCACGATGCACCCAAGAAGTGGTATTTCGCTAGTTGCTACTGTACACTTCTTGAGGTTGGCGTACAACTTATGCTTGCGCATAAGTTGAAGGACTTGACGAACGTGAGTTCTATGGACTTCGACGTCTGTCTTACCGTCCATATCCCGGCTATGGACGAACACATCGTCGAAGTAACTCGGTGCGAAGTCTCGCACCGGTCTCAACAGATTTGTAACACATCTTTTGAAAGCAGCAGGGGCATTTCTCAGCCCCTATGGCATCACCAGCCACTCCCACAACGTACCGCTTGGGGTGCTCACTGCTGTGTACGGGATGTCCCGTTCACGCATGAGGATCTGATAGAATCCATCCATCATATCCATGGACGAAAAGATGGTACTCTTTAACATACCATCTATGATGACGTCCTTTCTCGGTATCGGCGTCTGAGCCGGTACCGTTGCAGCATTCAACTTGTTGAACGCGTGCACTATCCGCCATCCTCCTGTGGCCTTTCGCGCACAGAAGGTCGGAGAGCTGTGAGGGGATGTTGATTGCCTCACATGGCCCGCTGCTAAGCGATCGGCAAAGAAATTGTCGATCGCTAGTACTTGTTCACGAGGCAGTGGCCACTGCTTCATGACACAATACTTCGAGCCCGGTCTGAGCTCGATCTCGTGTAGATTGCCTTTGTCCTTAGGCAACTCTCACGGTACGGATTCAGGGAACACATCCCTGAATTCGATCAAATCCTTATACAAAGGATTTTCCTGAAGTGACTCCCCGGATTGAGACGCGTATCGCTCAATCCGATTCTTCTCATCGAGGACACTTTCGTCCATCGATGAGCTGCTGAGAACCCGTTCGTTCTCAGCAAATACTGTTGCCGACCGAATATCGGCCACATACTCATCCTCTGTGACGAGTATGCAGATCTGCTTGACTTTACCACTACGCAGATCACGCAAGAACCGTTTCGGTTCTAGCGTTGGCAACTGAGTTATCTCCGAAGTTAACTTCGGAGGCACAATCATATCAAGCGTATAAGCGCCTACGCTTTATCCGTCATTAACCAAGACGTTCGACGTCTCGGTTACTTCCTGGGAACTTCTTTCCACAGGTTGCTGAGGTCCTGATCCCTCAGCAAGTGACTCTTGAGGAATTCCTTCCTCAAGTACGTGGGAACTTATTCCCTCGACGTCTTCTGACTGTGGCTGTGCAACCACATTCAGATACCGATCCTCTACGGTCGACTCTCCAGTCGACCTAGGATGTCCATGTTGCCCTTTGGGGGCAACAGGTTTCTTCTGTCTAAGATGCTGCCCGCTAGGCATGCATCCATGTCCCGGTCCACCCGACTTATTCGAGTGGTGGACCTTCGGCGCAGCCTGTGCTTCTATACAGCCGCCGGAAGTTTGCTCCACAGTGTAGTGATCAACTACACTGTGATCTTGTGCAGTCGTGCTAACGACCGAACCGCAAGTGAGGCCATCGCACTCACTCGCAAAACTTCCACACGCTTGTGGACGCTCCAAGATGTTCATCAGATGGCCATCTGATGAACAAGCGGCAGGCATCTTCACGGATCGATGCTGCCAGCTCACCCTTGGCTCGTACCTTCTGAGCCAAGGTAACCCTAAGATGACATCAAATTTGTCATCCAGATCCAGTACGATGAAGCAATCATCGCACTGTTCGCCCTCTAACGTGTAGTGAATTCCTACTACACGTTTCTCAACGGTAATCGATGCGCCTGTTGCAAGGCGCACCGTCATCCTCGTGAGGGGAATGTCGCGCTCAACGAACTTGAGCCTACGACCCTCTAGTGACTGGCGTCGAACAAATTTGTTCGACGCCCCACAGTCTACTGGGGCACGAAGCGACAAATCATTTGTCGCTTCCAACTTCAAGGTGATGAGCGAAACGTCATCACCAGGTGCAGAGACACACAATGATTGTGTATCTGGAGCAACTTTCGTCAACAGATTTGAAAATTCTCTTGAGGTTGCTGGATCAGTAGGGCGCTCCGCCCCTACTGACCCCGTCCATCTTTTGATGGTCCGTCTCGCTGTTGCGGCTTCGCAACAGCGCTGAACCCACGCCCATTGCCCTTCTTGGCGAATGGTCGTCCATTTCGCTCAGTACTGTTTGGTACTGGGCGTGGAGCACTACACTCATATGCGTAGTGCCCTAACTTCTGACAGCGATTGCACCTCTGCAATCGCTTGTTGTTTGAAGAGCGAGGTCTCTCGTTCTCAACATAGCAGAGGTCCATTGGTTCTGGACCTCCGATCTCTTGTCGTCTCGGTGGACGGTAAGAGTTTGAGCTAGCATGAGCCTGTCTCATGCTAAAGTCTTCCTGTTCCGCGGCTGATATCGCTTCTTCAAGCGTATTCAGCTCAAGGCGGAACAGGTGGCTCCTGACGGGCCCTTCTGCGAGCCCTTGCATGAACACCGTAATCAACGTGTGTTCATGAACTGGGTTGGCAGTTATACTACTCGCTAGGAGTCGTATATGTTGTGCGTAAGCGCGCACATCACGCTTACCCTGTTTGAGATCAGGAGCTCAGAACGAGCCCTGAACTCAGCTCGTGGCGGCTCAAACGTTTGACTGAGCCGAGACTTGAAGTCATCTAGCGACCTAAACACATGCGGGTCGCTACTCTCGAGTCCCAGGGACCAAGTTTTGGCACGCCCTGCCAAGTGGGTCTGATCAAATGTGAGTTTCATTTGCTCATCTTCGACGCGACGAGCCCTTAAGGCTCTGTCGAGTTCGACAAACCATAGTAACAGGGAGTTCTCCGGGACTCCACTGTACTTGGAGATGTCAACCTTCATGACCTCGGGACGACGCGCATGCGCCGTTCCGCCCACAGCAGCATGGAATTGCTGCTGTCTCAACAGCTCTGTCTGTTGAGAACCGAGTTCTCTCAACTGCTCGGCCTGTTGAGAGCCTTGCTGGTGAAGCAAGGCTACTTTCTCCCTTTCGGCGACAAGTTCATTTTGGATGAACTTGGCTATAGCGGCATGTTGTTGGTCTCTGTCTAGAGACTCCAACATGGCGCTAATGGCGAACTCGCCTACGGTAGAACTCACTCGTTCTACCGCACTCCATTCGATGTCACTCAAATTGGTAAACCCTTCACGCGTGGCGTGAAAGGTCTCTTCATCATCCAACATGTTCATGTTGGATGTTGTGGTCCTTGGAAGGACTACAAAGTGCTACCAGGTGTAACGGGGCACACCCTTGCGTGAATTTAACGCAAGGGTATCGTGCCCCGACAAGCGTACACGAGGCAAACGAGGAAGCGTAGATAAGGGAAAAGTAAAACTGTTGTATTAATATAATTAAGTCTAACCACTGTCTCTTTGTTTGACTTAACTTAATTATGCTAATATAACTGAATGTATGACGACGTCTACTCACCACTCATTGCGCGCGTCTTGCGGCGATTGGTGGGTTGATATCATCAAGATATCAACCAATGAGCAGACTCTTTGGTCGACCCATCAATATCACCACTATTGGTGACATTGTTAAAAGAATATTCAACATAATTTTCTTTATTGTCATTATCTCTCAAATGACAATTTCCATGTAACGGGCTGCCCCGTTACAGCAACTTTGAATCCACTGCGTTGCGGACTTGCACTATTCACTCGACAAATGGAGCACAACTCACTCGCTCTTGTTCTGCCCGAGAGATCCATCGTCGTTTTAGCAGGACATAATCATCCTGCAGCCCTACACGTTCATTGCTCGGCGGGCAATGACTGAAGTCAGTCAGAAGAGGTTCGCTTGACGTGACTAAATGCCGTGCGCTTTGTAACCGCTTTTCTGCTTTTTTTGTCACTTTCTGTGAGTACTGCAGACCTCACAAGTTATACATTGTGCTCTTCTCTGCTGATGCTCTTCTTTGCTGACGCTCTTCTTCTTTTCTATTCCGACCCAGAGGTTATTCCAACGCACGCTGTGGCGATAATTTGCCGGTTCATTGCCATCTGGCAGCGTCGTGTAGACCTCAGACATCACTCACAAATAAACTGCCCAACAATGGCTTTGTCAGAAGCCATCTGCTGCCACAGACAGTCTTCGGCTGCAATGCATGGTAACATGTCCTTGACAATGACATGGAGAGGTGATGCAGGGTTGCCACAACCACGACGCTCTTCTCGAGCTTTCCCAAGTGCTATCGATCCAGCACCTCCCAAGCCGCCCTAGCACGACCTGCCGCAAGGATTATCGAGTGTGATATAAGTGGCAGATTGCCAATCAGCTACAACGGGTCAAACTCATGTTCACTCTCTTCGAAGCGTTCGGTCCTCTCCATTCGTCAGCTTTGACTGCAAATATTCATGTCAAACGAAGCAGCACATGTATCTATCCGCACATGCGGTTACTAAGCGCTACTTCCTACTGCCGTCCGATCATTATGAAGCACGTGGCGATGAGAGTGACCGAAGGCTCGAAAGTCTGCGTCAGCCCATTAACGCCACGACATACAGCACCAGCAAAAAGCACAACAAGGCCCCATTTCCAGAAGATAAAATGGGCTACGATTCTGAACACGCCGTGGTCGCTTCACCCGCAAGTGTGACGTGAAGTGGGTCGCATCCTTCAGGGGCACCACCCCATCCACCATCCCCCCCACAAACCCACAAACCCACAAACCTGCAAACCCGCAAACCCACCTCTCGTCGCCCCTTGTTCCAAAACACGGTGCAGTCCCCAACCGCCTCCTCGGCCAAGCTCTCGCCCCCCCCCCTCGCCCGCCCCGCCCCGCCTCGTCATCCCCCACGCCCCCACCCCTCGCTCTCTCACTCGACCGCTCAGTGGCCAATAATCGCGCCCCCGCCCCCGCCGCCTCTCAGTGGCCAATAAGAACCGCTTCCCCACCGCCACCCGTGCCGTCGTCGCCGTCCATCATGTCCGAGATGCCCGCGAGCTCCGCCGCCCCGGCGCCCCACGACGACGCGCCGCCGTCGCCGCGCACCGTCGGCAACACGTTCATGCGGCAGTACTACCACTTCCTGGCCAAGGACCCGCAGAGCCTCCACCGCTTCTACAAGACCGAGAGCCGCTGGTGCCACGGCGTGGGCTCGCACATGGAGGAGCCCATTGCCGGCCAGCGCGCGATCAACGACGCGATCTTGCAACGCGGCTACGCGGGCGCGCGCGTGGAGCTCGACGCGGGCTCGATCGACTGCCAGCAGTCGCTCCAGGGCGGCGTGTTCGTGCTGGTCACGGGCGTCATGACGCTGCGGGGCGCGGCGGCGCGGCCCAAGCCGTTCGTCCAGACGTTCTTCTTGGCCGTGCAGCCCAAGGGGTACTTTGTGCTGAACGACTGTCTGCGGTTCTTGGAGCTGCCGCGGGCAGAGGGCGAGTTGAAGGAGGAGCAGGTGCTGGACACGGGGAGAGGACGGGGCGAGCAGGAGGTCAAGGCACGCGAGTCGACGAAGAAGGTGGACGAGGCAGAGGGCAGTGCTGCTACTATTGGTGCTACTGCCGCTGCTGGTGCTGGTGCTGGTGCTGAGGTGTCGAAGACTGTGGAGACTGAGGTGGTGGAGGAGCTCGTGGCTGAAGGAGGAGTCGAGGGCGAGACGGTGACGTTGCTGGAGAAGACGACACAGGAGACGGCGAGTGGCGCTGTTACGACAGTGAACAAGGAAGTGGTGGTCGAGACCACGTCGGCCGCACCGGTGTCGTCGACGTCGTCGTCGTCGTCGGGTTCTGCTACTGGCAAGACGACGACCGTGACGACAACGACGACGACGACCGTGACGTCAACGAAGGCGCCAGAGGGAGACGTGGCGCCTGCTGCTGTCAAGACGCTGTCGCCGGTCAAGGCGTGTGCGACTACGACACAGGAAGGGAAGGTAGCGACTGCTCCGGCGGATCCAGTGGTGCCAGCTCCCGCTGAGCCAGAGAAGCCCAAGACATGGGCAGCGCTCTTCTCGGCGTCGACGCCAGTTGCGACGGGGCCACCACCGGCTGCTGTGGTGCCACAAGCTGCGGCTCCAGTGAAGCCTGTGAGCACGAAGGACGTTGCTACCCCGTCGGCGTCCCCGGCTCCTACTGCGGCACCTCCTTCGTCTGGTGGTCTAGCGCCCGAGAGGTCGCCGAAGAGCAAGCCGAGCAAGGACAAGGAACAGAAGCGGCTGTACAGTCTGTTCATTCGCGACCTGCCACCTCAGATGCGTGACAGTGACCTCCGTGACCTGTTCAAGGGATACGGCTCGATCGCGGGTGTGAACGTTGTGGCTCAGCGCAACTTTGCATTTGTGGACTACTACGAGCAGGAGAGCATGCGTGCGGCTCTGGCCGAGACAAAAGAGTTCAAGGTGCTGGACAAAGTGCTGCAGGTGTCGGAGCGCGGCGACCGCAAAGATGCCCCGCGCAGTGGTTTCCGCGGCAACGACTCGCGCGGTCGCGGTCGTGGGCATGGCCCCAAGAGCGGCCGTGGTGGTGACCGTAAGGAGCGCAGCGGCGATGACGCTCCTCCTTTCAGCAAGGGCGAGCGACGTGAGGGCCCGCGACGTGAGAAGACGGGCAACCGCCGTGGTGGTAAGGTGGATGCTACGTCGCACAATCGAGCGGAGTAGACGGCGGTATAATACGTGGGGCTGTCGACTTGATGGAGACTGGTGGTGAAGGCACGGATCACCAGAGCTCAGCTCAGACGCTGGTAGCATTTGGGTCGGCGGCAGTGGAGGAGATAGAAGGAGAGCGTGTCACACCAGCCACTTCCTGTAATGACCGGGTGTGCTTTCTCCTTCTCGTGCGTGGCGGCGGGCAATGCACAGGCGGAAACACACACACACAGAGATACAACAGAGCGGAGAACAGGAGTTGCGAAGGAGGAGGCGCAGTCGCGACGCGACTCGTTCTCAGCTCGATAGGGTAGAGCAGCAAGCAGAGGGTTGAGTTGGCTAACAGAAATAACCCATCCAATGTCCGCTGAGTCACTGACTGCTGTGCTTTGGCATCGATGTCGACTTGCTGGACAACCTTCGGCATGTAGCACTGCAACACTGGTTGTACGTACAACACCTTTACAGACTTAGTCGCATCGAGTATCGATCCAATCCATGTTGTGTTAGCCTTCGTTTAGCTTGGACGTACTCGCACACCTGCCTGTCGGTTTTCGGACTACATGCCCTCTTTGCATGGCTACCCGTGTACATTCGCACCAGATCCGTGGAGCGATCTCAGTGTCCGATCACGATACCGCGACAGCAGACCGCGCGACTTACTGCGCTACCTGTGCCTCCTTTAGTACACGAAGTGCCTTCTTTGTGTCGCCCTTCTTCAGCAGTACATACACTAACAGCTCGAGCGACTCGCGGCAACTCGGGTTTTCCCTCACGGCCCGCGTTACGCTTTCCTCTGCTTCTGAGTTGCGACCCTGCAGCAACAGCGCAGTTGCGTTATTCACATGGACACCAGCTCGAGCTCGTGACACCTGCATCAACGAACGCGCATGATACCCAGCACAGCAGTCAGTCAGTCTTACAGCACAAACACACAGTTTCAACACAACCCGTTTTCGACTGACCTGGATTTTGGCTTCTCGTGCATACTCTTCGGCCATGGCAATCAAGTCTCGCTCTGACTGCAAGGTGTCCGTCGCCTCAGATGCTCGAGACAGCATACACAGAGCCTCTGCAGTGTACGAACGCGCCAAGAAGCAATTTGCCTTCGAGCAAGCAGGCAGCGCCAGCAACTCTTTCGCACTTGCAATGGCAAGCTGAGGTTCGTACATCGACAGGTAGACATACGACAGGTTAACAAGCGCTTTCTGGCGAAGCACGTTGAGAGCCTCTGCGTCGAGAGTGTCGCTATCTGGTCCGTCAGCACCACCCACTGGGGTGGTGGTGTTCCCGTTCACGCTTCTGGAATCCAAAAGTTGGTTGCAGAGCAAGACCACATTCTTAAAGCACTTCGCACCGAACGGGAGACTCATCGTAGCTGAGCCATCCGCATCATTAGCATCAGCCGACGCCGCGCGAGGCCCACTGCCGTTGCCGTTCATTTCAGCAAGCTTGATGTCCTGTGATGCCGCAGACGGCAAACTAGTGGGCAGCAGAACGCGGCGATGTGAACCGGTGCCCACGATACCCTGGATCAAACCACTTGTGTTCCCGGCTACAGCTGCCAGTTTCTGCTCCTTCGCAAATGCCGCAGTACAGCACTCACCGAGGCGGAGCCACAGCTTGGGCCGGTTGAAGAACAGCCGCGACGACTCGTGGAAGCACCGGAATGCCAGCGCAAACTCGCCTTGCAGCAACAGGTGCAGGCCATTATTGTACATGATTTCGTATTGGCACGAACTCGCAATGACGACTGCATCCATCTTCGTAGCTTTTGTTGTCGCTTGCAGTGCTCGGGCGAAATATGACTGCGCAGCCTTTCGCTGCCCCATTTGAAAGTGGATGCAGCCCATGTTATTCAGCAACACACTCTGCACACAAGCACGAGCACAAAGTCACGATCGCAACGCATCAGACCCATTGTCCACCCACGACTCAAGCGAATGCGACGTACCTCACTAACGGCCTCCTGTGTACACGATGCAAGAAGCTTTATACATTTCTTGTAGTTCTTCTTTAAATATTCCAGATTTGCCTTCAAAAACAGTGCTGTAGAGTTCTGCACGACGAGGCGCGGATGCCCGATAGCGGCGCTCGTCTTTTCCGACTCCAGAGCAAGCAGAGATGACGGTGTCGCGGCAGCATCTCCCCTGTCATACGTCTTGATTTCCTTCTGGAAGATTTCCAGTGCAGACTTCACTTCCTTCTTCGCTGTCTTCAAGTTGCTCTGAAGCAACATGGACTTGGCGCGATACAGGTGCAGCCGAAAGCGGAACTCCGTCACGTCCCACTGGTTCTTCTTCTGCATCTCCGTCTCGACTACATTGCCATTGGCATCGCGCTGCACCAGATGATCAGGTGGTTGCTGCACCGTATTGAACCGATGCGGCTTCTCCAAGAATGCCAAGATGCTCTGCGCCTTCTTGCTCGTTGCAGCGCGCTCTCTTTCTGTGCTCACACACCCCCTGCTGCTGTGTAAAATGACGTCCAGGTACAGGAAACTAGCGTGCATCGCCACATTCTCATCGATGGGGTCCACGTTGCGCATCACTGCTTCGAGCACCGAGCTTGCCTGTGCGTACTGCTTGGACAGGAACAAGGCCGCCGCGTAGTTGTACCGCAAGTAGGCCATTTCTCGCTCAATGGAGAACGACCCGCTGTCCTCGGCAGCAAGACCAACACCAACAGCAGCGTCTCCTCCATTCACCGCATCATTGCCAGCAACAGCAGCTGTAGCAGTAGCTAGAGCTGGTTTCTTGTCATTTTCCTGCAATTGGGTACGCAGGATCTGCTGGAGTGCGAGCTGCATCTTGCCGGGCGTGTCCAGCCCCGCTGCGAACCGGGCGAGCGCCACATTGTGACGCACCTTAAAGTCCTGACGCGGGTCAATCTCCTCCACGAGCTTCTCGAGTGCATCCACAGCTTCTTCGTACTTGCCTGCGCTATAGTGCAGTAAGCATGGACCATACCACAAGCACAAGCCGATCAGTCAGTCCGTCAGGTCAAAAACGCACAATGGTCAAAAAGACACAGCGGTCAAAATTGCACTTCAAGACGCACTTGAACTTCTGCTGGGCGCGATGGCTCAGCGACGACTTGTTGTCCTTAGCACGCACGTCGCCTGACATCGGTGGCGGGCCGATCGACTACGGTCAGCTGAACACGCTTTCTTGACGATTTCTGCCACTCGAACTTGTCTGGTTCTGCTCGTTTTTGACAAACACGTCAAAAATGTTCAGCTTTGCCTCGCGGCGGCGACAGTGCTCGCTACGGATCGACGAGCAGTGCGATCGACAGCGCAGACGCAACACGTTGAGACGGAGCGGTTGCAGTGCTTGTTACGACCGTGGAGGCGGAGCAGGACCACGAGCGATCGAGCGGCTGGAGCCAACGTGGGGTGCTGTGTTCTTATTTGCGCTTGTCGGATTTCGAGGGGTGGGAGGACAGAGGGGGACGAACGAATTAGGCGACGAATTAGGACATCAGCCAATGATCAAAAAGACGCAACGTGGGACGTTGGCCGCGGCGTGGGTGACCGCGTTTGACAAAACGTGCGTACGAGACGGATGAGCCTCATCATCAGCACCAGTCATCAGTCAGTCAGTCAGTCAGTCAGTCAGTCAACAACAACAACGGCTTGTCACAAATCCTTCGACGTGCTGCTACGTAGGCAACGTGAAAAGACGAGAGGGGATGCTACAAACGACGTGTTTATGCTATGCATGCACGCAACTTAGGCAAAGACATTTTGCTGCTCCTGGTCAATGGCCGTCTCCTCGTCCGTGGCTTCAAGCGCGCTAAAGTTCATAAAGTGCGTCTTTCGATGGACCTCGTGGTAGAACTCCTTGGGGTTGCCCAGCTTCACGTCGTACTTCATGCCCGTGTTGTGCTTGACGCCCATAAAGTTGTAATTCCACACGTCCTCGTCCGGGACCATGTAGAAGCCCAGGAACCGGTCGGACAAGAGCATCTGCACCTTTTCGTAGTGAGTCGGAACGAACCCCACGGGGTTCGCACCGCCGTCCTTGTTGTGGCGACCCCATTCGTAGCCAGCTGGCGTCAGCTTGTACGCCGTCAGTGAGCACGAACCAGGCGTGAAGCTGCACGTGATTATGATACTCTTCTCGCCATCCCACGACGTGTTCTCCGACATGATCTTCGAGTGGAAGGTCACGTCCTGCGGTGGTAAGCTTGGCAGCTCGTTCGGCTGTGTGTGAATCCAGCCAAGCGCCTCCATGCCTTCCAAGTACTCGTGGTCCGGCAAATGCAGCGGGATTGTCACGCTCTGGTGAGTACCGAGCTGTGGCGGCATCACGATACAGCGGATCTCCTTCACCTGCGGATTGTCTGGCGGGCTTACTCCATACATGAGACCACAGATCTGGGTCCGCAAGTCCGACACGGTGATAAACTTGTTGAGCACGTTTTTCGGCAGCACGTACGTAAACCCGGTCTCCTTGATGTCATCTGATGTCACGTAGATATGGTTCGTACGCAAATGCAGGTTCGTCGCCGAGATCGCACGCACGCGCCAGTCCGTCTTCGAAGCGAACGAGTGCTGCTCGTACTGACTCGTCGTGGTGACTACCATCTCATCGCCATGCTTGTTCACAGTCTTTGTTGTCACCGATGTGAGCTGGCTCTGCTCCCGCGCTTGTTGCTCAATCTCAGCAACCTGCTGCCGCTGTAGCGACGGTGCCGAAATCTCCATACCCAAGATGATGTCGCGGATCTCCGACTGCGTCAGTGAAGCAACATTCACATTGTTCTTCTTACCGTAGTCGCCCAGGATCAAATCCTTCAGCTGCACTTCCACCTTCAGCCACTGCTCGTCTGCGAGTGACGGCCAAATGTGGTGTGGCTGCGTTGTTGTTTCACCGTCAGGCCGTAGAATGATCTTCGTGCGATCGTTGCTTACGTGCAGCGCGCGTAGGATCAAGATCAGACGAGAGAATGCCGTGTACGATGTGATCGTGTTGAGCCAGTCGTCGTAGATGTTAAACAGAACCATTTGCGGCTCCGTTGCCTTCAGGATCAAATCGCCAAACTTCTCCACCTTCAAGCACGCTTGGAATGGCAGCTGCAGCTCACTGCCCTTGATGACAATGTTCGGGAAATCCAACAGATGCACCTCAAGCGGATCCAGCATACCCTTGCGCGTCACAATAATCTGCTTCGGCTGTTCTTCCACGGGCAGTGACCGAATCAGGGCTGCTACTTCTTCAGCAGTCTTCCACTTCGCCAGTTGTCCCAAGCGCTTCTGGCCCGCCCACACTGACGTGTGAATGATCTTCAAGAACAGTTGGCCGGTACGCGGGTTGAATATGAAGATGGCACCATTGATCGGCTTCGTCGTCAGATTGCCTTCGAACGTCTTGTGGATCGTCACGCGGTACACATTCGTGTCGTCAACAAACCAAATGATCTGATTCGAAAACAGCTCCCCATAGTTCTGACTTGATAGATACGGTTCCGTCGGCTCGGAAGAGTATAGTTGCAAGCCTTTGCGAATACGCTCGCGCAGCACATACAAAGCGGGGTTCGCTTTCATGATTTTGGCCATAGCCTGTTGCATCAGCGGCTTGCACCCGGGGAACCAATTCCCGTACCCACTGTAGAGGTTGTACGCCAGATCCACTGCGAGCAACACACCTGTCGGTGACGGATAAATTGTCATATTGTCCGTTGTGTAGTCCAAGAACTTGGCACGTGCGTATCGCTCGATGTCGTGCGAGTCAAAGTCGCCCCAGCGGAGCTGCACATCGATCCAGTACTTCGAACTCGTTGAGCCGTCATAACTGTCCTTCGTGTCATGCAACAACGTCGGCCGACCCATTTGCCACTTGTACGCAGCGAAAAGAAGAACGTCCGCGCAAGATGAGTTCATCTTGTACGACTTACGCGGGTGAATCGTTTCCTTCTGCACACTCTCGATCTCCAGCGCATCTAGCTCCTGGTCAAATACTGCACGCAACAAACAAGCAACCGACACAAGTATTAGCAACTGCGCGGACCAACAAGTAGCAAAACTGCCAGGTCGCTCAACATACCTTGAACTGCACAGCACACGTTCAGGGCAAGCAAACATTGACACACTATTAGCAACATCCAAAGCATGTCAACAAAACGCAATCACGTACCTAAATCCATGACCAGTGACTCGTGAATCTTCTGCCACAAATGGGCGCGAAAGATTTGGATAAGAGAGATCTTGAGAGTCGGGATTTTGCCGTGCATGAAGATACCCGTCAAATCCAGTTGGACCTGGAAACCTACATACACATTGGCGCGGTTGATCGTAGGAGACCACCACAGCGTGAATCGGCGGTTGGGAATCTGGTTCAAACCCGATCGCTGCGCGTTTGTCAGCTTCTTGTACTTCATACTCTCCTCGAACCCAGACGCCTTCTCCCAGAACAAGCCTTCCCATGTAGGGAAGTAGGTGCCCTTGAACAATGTGTGCTCAAGAATGCCTTCGACGCCACCCAGTGCCTGAATCATGTCGGTTCGGTAGTTGTTCAAGTTCCACAACTTACCATCGTGCCGTTGGTGGGTCCACCAAAACGGGTTCTGGCGCATCACCTGGTAACACTTGAAGCCCGTGCGTACGCGCCAACCCTTGTCGTATGCCAGCGTGTGGCGGTCCTTTTGGAACAATGTGTTGATACGCGGAATACCACGATCCCAAGAGTCTTCTAGATCCTCCAGTGTCAAGCGACGGTTCTGAGCATTGGCCTCTTGTCGCTTCAACGCGTATTCAGCCCACACGCGCTGCGAATCGATAAACTCAGACTCCCACGGCTGCAAGTAGCGGAACAAGTTCGGGATCAACTGATCCTCCTCGTGCGACATTCCGGACCGAAAATGCGTCACACCACCACCGTCGGTTTGCTTCGAGTAGCGAAGGTCAGATTGAGGAATCAGAACGTGACCCATCGATAACATACCTAGACCACCTAGCTCCTTCGGCGTGTAAAACACCACAGGAGGAAACCGGGACGGCATCTTTGAGTTCAACCCGATCTTGATGCGTGTCTGAATCTTGTTTTCACACTTGACCAAGAGGTCCAACAACTCTTGGGTCTGCACGACAGACTCGCGGTAGTACGTCATCAGTCCGATCAGGGCCGAATTCCACTTATTTGCAACCTTAGTGAACGTTGTGCTGCCAGAAGACATCAAGACCTGGCGAATCCGATTCTCGAACGACTGCAGCGACTCGTCGTCCACGCGGAGATACGCCTGAGCGGTGCGCTCCTTTGTGGTCTCATTTTGCAAGATCCATACGCCATCCTTGTGCGTGAACTCCGCGTCAACTGCACGCATCTTCGGCAGAATACGCACTTCGAACCCGCACATATTGAACAGCAAATTCGGGTTGTCTTTCGAGTACACGGACGCAAAGCTGTTGTCCCACTCAAACGTAGTCATTGAGCGCGGCAAACGATTCTTCATATCCCAGAATGTTGCCCGTCCGAGGTTCACGTCGTGTTTCATAAGCCTCATGCGTGCATCACGAGGCCAGCACTTCTTGTTGTTGTACCCAACCACATTTTCATTATTGGGGTCCGGGTGCTCCGTCAAGTACCGTTGAATCAAGTCCCGCGAGTCGTCGGCATCGAACCGGAACAGCACGTAAATCTTGTCGATGTACCGCGTGTACAAACGAATCGGGTGCCGGGTCTCCGACGCAGTGTCCTTGAACGACAGGTACTCATTCGGAAGCTCTGGTGGACCGGCGATCTCAGTCGCGCGAGTCAAACCCAGCAGCAGCAGATCCAAAATCAGGCCGTAGTACTGGAAGATAAACGATCCAAACTGTAATCCACGGATCAGGCCGTACGAGTTCGTGTGCATCATGTCCTTGTACGCAATAACAACGTTGTTTTTCGCCGTCATGTAGTCGGCGATATTGTGATCCAGAATCAGCCGCAGAAGCCTGTTCAACAAGGTCAAGTCGATCTTCTCGTACACCTTCTCGAGCTTCGACTCCAGCATTACCACACACTCTTCAGCGGAAGTGTCCCACACGTTGTGCAAGTTGTTCACTCCCTGGCACCACTTGTAAACGAGCAACGGGGGCGGCTCGGAGTCGCTGGGCTTGATCCAGCATGGGAAGAGGTGGCGCTTGTCAGCTTCGTACCACAAGTACTGGTCAAGGTACGCATCGGTGATCTTCTCCAGCGGTTCGATGTCGTTCACAGGAATCAAGTGACTGTACAGATCCATAAACTCGAGGTGGACTTCCTTGAAAGCACGCTGAGTGAGCAAATGCCGCTTGATGCGCGACAGCGCTTCGTGTGGATTGTCGTAAGCTTGCTCAATCAGACCCAGTTCTTCACGCTGCGTCTGGTTCAGCCGATTGTTGACAGAGTAGTTTTCCTTCAGTCGTTCCAACGCAAGGATGAGCAATTTCGTGTCGTGCTTGTACGACAACGGTGGGAACGGGATGGGGGCAAACTTTCGACTTTCCAGCCAGTGCACAGTGGTGGTGTACACCGCCACGGCTTCCTCAGCAGACACATACGGGCCATCCTTGAGGTAGTTGTGTTGACGTTCTTGCTCTGCCTTGAGCCACAGTCGCGTCAAGCGACCTAGATTTTTCTTGCAGACAGTTTTGTCGACAGTGGCACCACGTTTGATGCGCTCGCGGTTGTAGTGTGCTACGTTGGTCCACCAGTCAGCCTTGGACTTTACATATCGCAAGATCATGTTCTCGATGGGAGCAGGCAAACCAGGTACCTTCCACGGAATGTTTGCCTTCCAGCTTCTCACACAAACACCCAAGCAACATTAGAACACCAAAGCATATACACCATCACAGAGGTAAGCCAGAAGACCTACCAGCGCCAGGCTTCACTGAGGTGCGCCATGATTGCTCTGGACTTGTTCGCCTTCACACCTTCCGGCATCATATCCAGAATGTCGTGCATCACGGCTGCGCGAAGCTCCAAGTCGAAATGGCTTTCTACGCGCTGCTTCGTGACAGTCTTTGCAATACCCTTCGAGTGACGGCCTTCGAACTGACGCGCTAGCAAGTTCCCGAGCCAGCGCTCGAGCAACGGTACAATACCTCGTAGAAAGAATAACCAGACACGCCAGCCAGGTGCCCAAAAACCACATCCAGGTCCCTTGCCAACCGGTCCGGTGTTAAACCGGTAGTAGATCAAGTGCTTCAAGTCCTTGCACATACGGACCTGGCGCATGAGGCGGTACTTGTATCGGTACATACCCGTCAACTGCCCAACGTGCGCAAATATATACTGAAGTCCATCAGCAAGCTGGAACGCGTCAACGTTGCCCAATCGATACTGGACATGGGCATCGACGATCAGCTTCGTCAGACGGAGAATCTCTCGAGTCAGGTGGAACGCATTACCGAAGCGCGACTTCTTACGCTCCTTCGTCGTGAGCGTTTTGATCGGCTTCAGATTGAAGTTATAGTCCAAGTGCAGGTAGTTCAAGTTCTTGCGGTGGATCAGCAAGTTCAACATGTTGTAGCCCTGGCGGCACACTTGTAGACCAGCTTCGACCCAGTCCAACTCAGTGCTCTGGAAAAACTTCGTCGACTTGAGCGACTTGAACAGGTACTTCTTGTTGAGTGCTTTTGGAGGGCGGTGATGCAGTGAGTTCAGCACCCAGCACTTCAGTAGTTTCTGGTAGCTCACACGAACCTTCACGGGCTGTCCTTGCGGGCAGTGCTCCTGAAACCACTTGTTCACCAATGGTACATCGATGGCTCGACGAGTTCGACCGGTGCGCAGGTTGAACGGCCGCGGAGCCCAGTACAGAGCAATGCCATTAGCCGTTTCCGGAGTGTACAGCGGCTCATCCGTCAAAAGTGGGTCGAATCCCATAGGCAGCTGGAACTCGTCGTCGTCCTCATCGTCCCCGCCTTCCTCCACTTCCTCCACGCCGTCCTGTCTTCCAGAGCGGTTCACCCGAAAATGAGAGATCGGATTCACAATCGGATCGAAGTAGAACGCTGGCAAATCAGGATCTTCTGCCTTGATGTAGCACAGCACAGGAGTATGGTACGGTTGAATGTGCACGGACCGCGGTCGACTATTGTAGAGAAACGGGAATGCCACTTTGTACTCCGTGCGGATCTGGTGACGGATAATGATCTTGTTGATGTCGTTGAACTCGTTCCAGTCCTCGTCATCTTCGTCCAAGTCACGGTACAGCGGCTCGAACTTTGGGCCACCTGGAATCGCGACATTCAATGCTTT
Source organism: Hyaloperonospora brassicae (assembly GCA_947650285.1). Lineage (NCBI taxonomy): Eukaryota > Oomycota > Peronosporomycetes > Peronosporales > Peronosporaceae > Hyaloperonospora > Hyaloperonospora brassicae. Next base: position 49,549 of record CANTFL010001448.1, read on the forward strand.
AGCGGTAAAGAACGACTTCTTGTCAAACAAATACTCGTAGTTCGGATCGACCAAGTCACTTATCAATTGGCCGGCAAGACGGTGCAAGTTGGCCATAATGGGCACGGGCAGCCGCCACTTGCGGTAGCTCGGCCCATTGACAAACTTCGAGTCCACGAGCGGTTTTGAGTCGTACAGCCACTCAATCACGGCTTCGTCGTCTTCCTCGTCGAGCTCCATTGTAATGCTCTCCGAGGGCTCAATGTCCAAGATATTGTCGCCATAGTCCAGCGGCGGCTCCTCGTCATCGAACGGCGGGAAGCGCATGCGCTTAAAGTGCCGTCGGTCGCGCTTCTCGCGTCGCATCATGATCCACATGGTCCCCCATTGAGCAATGTAAACCGGCTCAATGACCCACGGCACTTCGTTGACAAACGTAATCGCGCCCGTAATGTGGTACAGCACCTTGACGTCCTTCACTTGTTCCCATGGCATGGGCATGTTCTCCAGCAGCTTGAAAATCGCGTGCGGCACGTACTTGAGCGCGCCCAAGTACACGCGTTTGTCGTGGCGGAACTTCTTGCTGCTCATGTCGCCGTGGTCTTTAATGATCTTCCGCACGTGCTCGGGCGGCATATCGTCTTTCACCGACTCGACAAACCCAAACTTGCGCTTCTCGCCGTAGCGCTTCGCGTTCATTTTGTCCCAGCGGCGACTGCGCTCGTCCAACATCTTGCGCTTCTCTTCGGGCGACAGGAACAACACACGCTGCCCAAAGACTGGTGCAGCGGCGTCGGACGCGGTCGGGCGGCTGTGGCTCGAGCTGGACGTGGTCGCGGCGGCGCCAGTCAGGTCCACGTCTGGAGCTTCTCCTGGAGGCCCCATACGCCACTGTCACACACAGATAGAGAGAGAGAGAGAGAAAAGGAGAGCGGTCAACACAGATGGAGAGAGAGAGAGAGAGAGAGAGGGCGTTGACGTGCGTCGCCTTCTTCTTCTTCTGCTTCTTCTTACGTCGCTCAGCGGCCGACGGTCGTTTGTGTGGTGTTCGTTCGTGTGGCTGGTAGAGAGGGGGCTGGAGGACCTGTGTCAGTAGATCCTCGAGTATGCTGTTTGCGAGTGTTCGCGAGGTACTGAGAGAAGGGAACAGTGGCGCTGCAGCCGTTGCTGCGACAGTGACCGGGACGGTCTATGCACCGAAAGCCGCCGATCGCGAAGCTCTTTGCCGCTGGCTGCTGTACTGAGATAACGACAGCCAAAGCGCCCTTTGTGTTTTCAGCATCGGTGACAGCGACGGGCCTTATGGAGTCGCTCGGTGCATCGCGAGTCGGCCAAAAAGATGGCAAAAACGTCGTTGGAAATCGTAACGCTCCACTTCGGTGTTGATACGAAACAATGGCAGTGCCGTGTCGCTGTGAGCTGCAGGAGGACACTGCGGCATCGCATTCTGTGGACAGCGCTGAGCAGTTTAGTGTTGTAAGCAGACATGACGCAAATCGCAGGTCTCAAGACGCTTTGCGGTAGACACAGGAGCGCAGAGCTGCACTAGAAGCAGCAAAAGACGCACTAATGCAACAGTGTGGCGCTTGAAGGAAAAGCATAGCATAGTATAGCATACAAAGGTGCACGTGCTGGCTGCTCATGGCGATAGTGCGTGTGTTGCGGCGGTATCGCCGTGTCTGCTTCGCGACCGTAGATTGCTGCAGTGCTGCTGCACGACAGGTGCGGTGTATTGTTCGGCTCATTGTGGTGGCCTTCTTTGCTACTGGTGGTAGCTAATGGCAACAACAACTCTCGACGAAGAGCGACCGCCTGTGGACACGGAATAGGAAAAGGCACGAGCGGACACTTTAGCGTCGGACGCGGGCAAAAGAACTGGATGCACAATAAGCTTCAGACTGTAAGTGAAGCGGCGGACCGTCGATCATGGGGGGCGTATGCTAAGTACACCCTTGACGTGCAACGTGTGTAGCCATGTTCGAGACCCACGGGTCGACTATCATGAAGCAAGCGGCGATCAATCCATCAATCGGTCCATCACCGACGGAGGTGCACCTGGTGATACGGACGAAGATGTAGCCATCGTCCTGGCACGTGATGTGTAGCCATCGCTCGGGCCACTGATGTAGCCATGAACGCATTCGCGCTGCGCCATCAAAAAAAGAGTTCAGACGTCAGGACGAGGCGGAGGAGGCGGTGCATACAAACGCATAGACAAACGCGGTCTTCGCCGACCGACCGACCGACCGATCAGCTGATGCCGCGAGCGGTCTATTTCCCAAGTCGCACGTCGGCCACTTTCCCGTCCCTCGGCCGCTGCCTCTTGCGCCATCGTTCGACTTGACGCATGGGCGGGTGCGCGTCCAAGAGCGCCGCGAAGGACTGCGACGTGCGCAGCGCATCACGGGCCGTGCCGAGCGACGACGCCAGCGGCCGCCCGCGTCCACGTCGAGGCGAGAGCGGCGCAAAGGCCGCTGCAGCTGATACGGCCGCAGCGCATTACGTGCCGACCCGGTCGGCGCGCCAGCGGCCGCCGCCGTCGACGGTGGACTTCCCTGACTTTAAGGACAAGGAGAAGAACGTGGTCGAGACGATGCTCGAGAGCAACAAGGGGCTGCGGATGGCCGAGATCAATTTCAACGACCTGAAGCTGCAGAAGATCATTGGCGCCGGCGCGTTTGGCGAAGTGATCAAAGGCACGTACTGCGGCACGCCGGTCGTGGTCAAGCGCATGCTGCGGACGAAGATCACGGAGGACAATCTGCGCATGTTTGGCGACGAGATTCAGCTCATGATGAACTTGCGGCACCCGAACATTGTGCAGTTTATTGGCGCGAGCTGGAACTCGTACTCCAACATGTGGGTCTCGCGCAGCTGTCTGTCTGTCTGTCTATCTGTCTGTCTGTCTGGGGAGAGTGACGTGCAGAGTACGATGATGGTGCTGACTGGGGGCGATGCTGCTCTGCTGCTCTGCTGTTGCTATTGCTATTGCTATTGCTATTGTTACTGTTGTTTTGTTGTTGTCTTTGTTGTTGCTGGCGTGTGCAGTTGCTTTGTCACCGAGTTCTTGGAGAGAGGGGACCTGTTTGTGGTGCTGCGTAACGCAGAGAACAAGATGACGTGGGCCAAACCGATCTTGCGCATGACGATTGACACGTCGCGCGGGATGGCCTACCTGCACAGCATGAAGCCTCCCATCATCCATCGTGACCTCAAGAGCATGAACATTCTTGTCAGGTAATCAGACCCTCTGTCGCACTATCACGTTAGGCGGATGAGTAACGTTGTCGATGGTGCTGTGGTGTGTCGGTCGATTGATCGATCGATCGGTCGGTCGGTTGACAAACTGTAGTTCCACGTGGGGCGCCAAAGTGAGCGACTTCGGTCTAAGCCGCGAAAAGTCCGTCGACGAAACTATGAGCGTGACAGGGACACCGCTGTGGCTACCGCCCGAGATGATCCGCGGAGAGCGCTACACGGAGAAAGCAGATGTCTACAGTTTCGGTATCGGTACGTGAAACAAAGCGCTAGAGAACGGTTCTGGACGGCGTCAGTTTGCTCACATCCGACGATATGCAGTGTTGGCAGAGCTGGACACGCGCAAAATCCCGTACCACGACATCAAAGCGAAAGGTGCTCGTAACAAGAAGGTGTCGGGCAGCACGTTGATGCACATGGTGGCATACGACAACCTTCGCCCGTCGCTGAGCAAGAACTGCATGAACAGCGTGCGTGATTTGTACGAGCGCTGCACTTCGGACGACCAGTCAATGCGTCCTACTTTCGAGGAGATTGTGCAGTTTCTCGAGAACGACGTGCGCAAAGAGACGCTCGTACGCGCGGTACGTGTTTGTTTGTCTGTTTTTGTCCGGCGTGTGGTGTTCTAGTACAATCGCGCATCGATCGAAGCCTGATGACGTTCTCTCTCTCTCGTCTGTACTTGTGTCTGTCGGGTTGCACAGAACGAGGAGCTGAACGTAAGTGAGGAAGACCAAAGCGGATCGGATGTCTCTCCCGAGGAGCTCGGCGTCCATCACGCCACACGCTACGTGGATTGAATCGAGTGAAGAGTGCAATGAACTCGAAAACGGGGGGGGAGACTCGACGACGATGAGGCTACGCTGCGTCTCACGATATGCTCCTCCGCACCAAATGAAGCCTGGACCAGGATCACTATGAAGTCGTTGCTGCTAGCTACGAAGCAGGATTGTTTGCGGTCGACGTGGTGTTGCCATTATTGATATGGATTGTTGCCATTATTGATATGGATTGTTGCCATTTATTGACGTTGGCTGAAGCCACTATTGACATGTATTGTTGCCGTTATTGATATTAGCTCTTGTCACTCCCGTCTGTTTGCTCTGTCCCCGCATACTAACCGAATCAGAGCGATCGCAAGTCACTGAATCAGCTCTATGTCTTGTGAAATCGTCAAGCACTACTTCCTATCAAGTTCGACAAGCGCATCAAAAGAAGCAGTCTATCCGTTCTCGAGACGATCTCGCCCCCTCATTCGCCCGCAAACCTGCTGCATGCGGCTATCTCTCTCTATCTCTCTATCTATCTCTCTATCTATCTATCTATCTATCTATCTATCTATCTATCTATCTATCTATCTATCTATCTATCTATCTATCTATCTATCTCCTGCCACGCGTCACTTCCCTACTCAACTCAAGTCACTCGGCCTCCGCCCCCTTCCCCACTCGTCTGTCATTTGCCAATCCGACAGCGACCGGGGACAGCCTTCAGCAAACCCAACCGAATGGGCGTCTTACCACTCGCGCTCTACTCCGCGGCACTGGCGCTCGGCGTCGCCACAGCGGGCGACGTGGCGGTCCTAACGCCCGACAACTTTGACGACGTCGTCGACGGCTCGAAGCACGTGCTCGTCAAGTTCTACGCGCCCTGGTGCGGCCACTGCAAGAGCCTCGCGCCGACGTACGAGACGGTCGCGACGGCCTTTGCCAAGACGGCCGACGTGGTGTTGGCCGACGTGGACGCCGACAACTACAAGGAACTGGGCGCCAAGTTTGGCGTCACGGGCTTTCCCACGCTCAAGTACTTTGCCAAGGGCTCGACCGAAGCCGAAGCTTACGAAGGCGGCCGCACGGAAGACGCCCTCGTGGCGTTCTTGAACGGCAAAGCCGCGACGAACGTGCAGGTGGCGCGCGCCCCGAGCCACGTGGCGGCGTTGACGGACGCGGACTTTGACGCGCGCGTGATCCACGCGCCGAACCACGCGCTGGTCGAGTTCTACGCGCCGTGGTGCGGTCACTGCAAGAGCCTCGCGCCCGTGTACGAAGAGGTGGGCGCGGTGTTTGAAGGCGAAGACGACGTGCTCATTGCCAAAGTGGACGCGACGGCCAACCCCGAGCTCGCCAAGCGCTACAACGTCAAGGGGTACCCGACGCTGTTTTACTTCCCGCCCGGGGCCGACGAGCCCGAAGACTACTCGAACGGCCGGGACAAGGCCTCGTTCGTCGAGTTTATCAATGACCAGGCGGGGACGCACCGCACCGAGGACGGCAGTCTTGCTACTGCTGCTGGTCGCGTGGAACAGATCGAGGTGGCCATCACTGAGAGCGGCGACATTACGGCCGAAGTGGTGGCGAAGACGCAGGCGATCGTAGACGGCCTGGAAGGCCGCGACGCCAAACACGGCGCGCTGTACCTGAAGGCCATCAAGAAGATTGTCGCCAAGGGCCCGTCGTACGTGGACGCGGAGATCAAGCGCCTTGAGGGGCTGCTGAGCAACGACAATGTGACGGCGCAGAAGAAGACGCTCTTTGGGCTGCGCAAGAACATCCTCGCGTTTTTCCACGAGAAGCAGAACGAGAAGACGGAACTGTAAGCGGGTGGGGGACGTGCGATTTGCCAGGCGTACCTGTAGCATGAGTAGCTAGCAGCTGTGTGTTTGCTTATCCTCGTAGGGTAGCGCCCGAATGTCGACGTGTTCTCCTCGTGCCATGACGCTTCACTTGAGCCGTTCGATGCCGATCCGGGGGGGCTCTTCGTCTCGCTCGGTCCGTGCAATCCCCGTCTCAATAGCATCTTCGTTCCTCCATGCTGCCTAGTCCAGCGTATCCATCCACCCACTGCTGCACTCCCTACCAATCTATCACCCGCCTCTGCCGATGCCTGCCGTCACCTTGCTTCCTGTCTGTACCTTCTTACACTGGTAATGCACGCAGCACAAGCGATTTGTGACGCGCACGTTCAAGATGTGGACATTGCAGCATTATGTACGTTTATGCCGATGCCATTTCCGACAGCGTGCTGCGCAGCTTATCAGCAAAATTGTGGCAGTCCACGACGATGCCCTTCTCGAACGAACAGCTGGGGACGCGTACGCCTCCCAAAGAACTCTGCATCCTCACCGACTGATTCTAGCGGAAACAAAACGTAAGCAAAGCAATTCGGATGACATCAACCGTTTGAACAGCAACGCGTACCTCCAGGAAATAAATATCTACGGCGCAGCGGTCTCCATAGGACAGGCGAACCTGTGTTTGCGACCGCGGGATCATCACTAACTCGGCAGGTACAAAGGACTTGTCGTCGCCACCATACGACTTCTCAGCATAGTATCCCTTCTCTTCACCAGGGAGCTTGAACTTGTAGCCCAGCTTCATTCCCTTACCACCCATTCTGCCTCGAGCAAAAGCCTTTGGGCCGCCATTTGCTACGTCTTCCTTCGCATCGGGCACAGGATCTTGCCGGTAATATTTGGCGCAAAGTAGCTGGGACTCGACGACGCTTGCCAGAATACCCATCGGAATGCACGTGCGCTCCAGTGCTTCTACAAACTGCGATGGGTCACTGTGTCCATTCAGCGCTGACTGGATGAAGTGCATCAGTGGATGCTCGGCTTTGTGGCTGTAGTTGACAACGAAGCCCATTTTCTGCTTGAACTGCACTGCTGCACGATATGTCGTCATGCCGTCCGGCGATGACCCGGCAGCAACACAATGCCTCGGGTTTGGTGCTCGGCATGCCAGCACAATGCCAAATGGGTCAGCACTCTCTACGTAAAAGTGCCCGTCGCTTTTGATGTCATTAGTATAGCGACCTACAGCGGTCAGCATTTTCTCCAACTTCACAGCAAGTTCGCAAAGCGGCCGCACGACACAGATGAGCTCAACCATGAACATCTCCAGCGGATTCTCGCTGAACACGTCACTAGCTACCAACGTCGTCGGGTACTTGAAAATCAGCTGGCCTCGTGCGTTAACATAGTGCGAGCGATCGGATAACAAATGCGTCTTTGGCCTCTTCGGAAGAATAAACTTGAACGGCACGGAGGCCAGCTGAAGACACAGCTCGAATCCCCCGCTGTGTTTCAGGTGGCCTTGGATAGCTACAATCGTTAGTGGATCCGTGTTGACCTTTTCTGGGAATGAAAGTGTAACGACTTGGCCACCTGTGCCCTCTCCGCTCATCGTACCAGCCTCGCCTGAGTAACGGATCCGTGACTTGCGCCGTCGAGCGAAGTTCACAAAGTGCTGCAACTGAATCCTCTCACTGCACATATTGATCGCGTGCAGCAACACCGACGCAATATGGGGGATGACGTTACGCGAGACTACGTGACCCTCGGCATTGTCCAGCCAGTATCCGCTTTTCTTTTGTACTCGTCCACTCTCGAGAAGCATCCTTTTCGCCGAGCGTTCACTTTGTTCAGCCAAAGCGTTGTTGACATACAAACCGTAATAACGCTTTCGAGTGTTTCCACACAGACCATTCACAACAATCTCGTTGCAGCGTGTGACCGATGGGTGCAAATCTTCTTTCTTAAACGCTCCGAATCGCTGGATGAACTGCACACCAGCAGGCTGACCCGGCAAGCCTGCACTCGTCTGGAGCAACGAAAAACATGGTAATCGCACGTACTCTTCTACTTCTGTAGCTTCGTGCACACTTCCGTTCATCCCATCCACTTCGCCGTACTTATCAATTTCAATCACCAAATAACATGTAGACTCCTTGGACGACGTCAACAAAAAATACAAAGCTGTGTCTGAGATGGTTAGATCTTCAGTTTGTCCACCTTGCTGCTGTCGAAAAGCAAGGTACCGCTCCCAGTTCAAATTGACACTCCGCAATACTTCGATACCCTTGAATGTTGAGCCAATTTGGGCAATCTCGTCAGCCACTATCTCGCACAAGACCTTACGAACACTCGCGTGTATCATCTCGTTCGACTTGTCGCCTTTTCCATCACCAGAGACCAAAGCAAAATCGCTTGGAAACGATTTGACAACGTTACCTCCGAGCTCCATTTTACACTGCGTATCCAGTATTCGCTCCAATTGTTTCACCGAGGTATAGAGACTGGCGTGTTTCGCCGCAGCAACCGAGCTCACGATAAACCGACCCTCGCGAATGTCAAACGTTATCTCTAAGAACTGCTGCAGTCCGCCAATGTCTGCCCGCGCGATCCGCAAACTCGTGTCGGAACAGACCATAGCAACCTTTTCTCCCGTGACCAGTTGCGTGGAAGCCGTCTCGTCTGGAGAATCGACTACAAGTAGTCTGCCTATTGAGAAAAGAGCCGCCGAGACATGGGCACGCATGGCCGCAATCAGCAGATTTTCGGCACTGAGCAGAAACATATTGGATGGTACCTCCAACGCGCTCAATAATGCTGCATACCCAGGTAGGTTCGGTGGAAGCGATGGACTAAGACTAACAGAGAGGAGCTTCTTCTTGTTTGGATCGAAACTCAATCGAACACACAAGCTGGATTCGGAATACGGCAGCGTAAAACCCTTTCGAGCCGTCGCCAACGGTTCACTCAACTGTTGGATCAGTCGCTGCTGCTCGGTCAGTGTCTGCGTCTCTCTCCGCGTACAAGCCTTGGGCCAGTAACACATGTCCAACACATTCTGGTCACGATGGTGTGTAATCATGATGCGATTCTTCCAGCGACCTTCCATCAGCAGTTTGCCCTGTAAAGCAAGAATCTGCAATGCAAGTGACGAGCAAAACTCGCGCATCACCACAAACGCGTCCACAAACGGCTTCTCAGACTTGTTCATCGCTCGTTGCACAAGGTTCTTCAAATGATTGTAGTGTGATGCGCTTGGCGCATTCGTGCGAATAATGCGCAGAGCGCTCGTGGACGCTGCTCGAGCGTGATCGCCAAAAGCCCGTGGATCAGTGAGCGCCGTGTTCACGCTGATCACGCGCCACTTGGCATCGTTCTCCTTGCCCTGAAGCGTCAACACAATCTCAAACTCTCCTTGCGCTTGGCAGATGACAAACCCTCCTTCGAGTGTAATGTTCGAGACCTGTTCTGGGATCTCGGCTTCAATCAGCCGGAACCGGATCAAGTCCGTCACTTCCATAGCCGCCTGTTCAATATCCACTTCAGGTACTTCACGAGGGAACATGGCGTTCTTGATTATCGTTGGCAGCCGTAAGTAGCTGCCGCCATAGAGCACGTCGACAGCCGTACTGAGGTCATACCGTCGCTCCTTGGCGCGGTTGAGATCTGCGTGCATAAAGAACAGCCGGTCGTTGGTCTCGTTCACATGATTGCGGTAGGCGCTCGTGTGCTGCAGCAACGAGTCGCACTGGTGCAGGAGCGGCGATTGCACCGACCACTTGAGCACTGCGAGCAGTTGCGCAAAGCGTTTGCGTGCGCTCTGGAGGTGCGCCAGCAATGGCTCCCGTCGCTCGTCTTCGCGCATTGTCGGCAGATGGAACATGAGCGACCGAAAGTCTTCGTAGCTCTTGTCGACCGCGCGGTGGACGAGTTCAGACGCTTTGATGCTCGTTCGCTCGAGCGGCGGTGCGTCGCCCATCGCCCTTTGTACACTGACGCGAGCGCAATGTCTTGTGCTGCAATAGAGGCAGCGGTCGAATGCGTGTCAGACGGTCTCTCGATCCGACAATAGCTTAGAGCGCAGAGGTCCGTCTGTCTGTCTGTGAATCTGTCTGTCTGTGTATCTGTCTGTCACGTCACGAGGGTCTGTAGGTGCAACAAATAACGAACAGGTGGACACAGCGCAGTGGGATTCGGCGGCACTGGCGCTTCGCGTACTCCTGTGCAGCGCTAGGAACGAGACGACAACGACAAAAGCGCTCCCCCCTCTCAGTCAGTCAGTCTCTCAGTCTCTCTCCTCCGCCCTGGGAAGCAATTTCACAAGTGGTGTGAAACAAATCGAAATGTTGGTGTCCGTCGGATTTGATTACCTGTGAAATACGATGCGCGTAGTCGTAGCGCGAGCAGGTCGGCGACGCGCTGGACTGTTAGAGATAATAGATAGAGAGATACAATGCAAACGTTGTAAAAGTAACGATTGCAACAAACTCGAACTTGTCAACGATTTTGACTGAAAATTGGATCTGGTGGAGTCACTTTGTGTCGTGATGACAGGCGCCACTTACGTTAACACAAATCAGTACATACCGGGTACACCGCCGCCGACATGACCCACTTGACGTCTCTCTATCGATCGCGTGACTCCGTGTGCTCGCAACAGATCCTTTTACCCCGCGCAACACCTTTTCATGTCTTACTTGATTGCCTTCGACTCGACAATGAGTTTGCCTTCCAGCTCGTATTTTGTAGCACCAGTAGGTGGAAATACGGGCTTTCGTCTAATCATTTGCCTCCGACATTCTCACACGTGCAGCGCTCGATGCCTGAGCCATCCTCAAGCTTGTGCTTTGCTGAGATCGCCATGGAACAGCCAGCAGCCAGTGATGATGAATTTCGTGTCCGCACTTCTGCTCACATCCATCGCACCGAAAGGGTTTGCCCCTTGCACATTACTTCCGCGCACATCAGAAAGTCGTCCACGGCGTTGCATGTCATCGACATCTTTGTCATTTTACTGTAGCACTTGGATCGCTGCGGCTTTCCGTGCCTGCCCACATTCTCCTGGAACCACGTCATGGCGTCTACCACGTGCGTTGCGCTCGAGTGCTACGGTCGAAAGTCATTATCGACGCCTTTGCACCTTTCGACACAACTAGTAGCTGCTTCACTTTCATAGACTTTCGGTAGCTCCTCATTTGGGCAGCCATCTCGTTCTTCGGGGATCTTTCTCCCTCCCTTCCTCTTGGCCGAGTTGTCACCCTCAGCATCAGTGACGCGTCAACCAGCAACGGCGTGGAACTAAGACTGGTTCCATGATAGTTGGAAACCAACGGTCACAGCCAAAAGGTAAATGCAGAATCCCTTATCAAACACGGAGATGAACGGATGCACAAGAGATGACGCAACGACAATGTCGACGAGCGTGACCTTCTCGTCAGCTCAAGTACGTGCGCAAATGCAAATGAGTCTATAGGGTCTGAGGAGCGTTCTTCACATTCACCTCGGCCTTATTCGAAGCAGTCCTCTCAGCAGTGCTCCAGAATTGCTGAAGGTAAGTGAGACTTCAGATGGCTCTTCAAGCCCTTCGAACACAGGAGTCGGCTCATCATTTACGTGGATGTATGTCGCCTCGTTACACAGAGTGATGTTATGAGCCGACGTGGTATCGAGCATGACTCTATCGAGTACGCATGCACTTTGGTGATCTGCAAAAGCGATTGACGATGAGCATAATATAGGGACTAGACTTAGCTGTCTAAAGCTAGGAGCATTTTGCGAGGACCAGACTGCTTTTGTGCTCTTGCAAAAATAGATGAAACCGAACTTAGCCATGCTGTCTTAGCCGTCATGAAAGTGGCCTATTTTTGACAAAGGCACTGTGCGACCTACAAAGATAAATACAGTCACCATTATATTGTTTTGTGCTCGTTAGAGACTGATCCAGAAATGACAGCAGGCCAGGCGGTTCGAATTGTCGAAAACGACACGTGGGCCGTTGCTGGTCTTGCCAAAAGCATCGATACCAACAGAATACAAGTTGGACCACTTGACTTAGGTCTACGGACGTGTACTGGTACAGATCAACTTCAATAAGTTGTGTTTATAGGGCAATGCTTGGCCTCAAAGTCTAGCTCACTAAGTTTGCGCATTCCAGGACTCAGCTGACAATAAAAAATGCAGCAGCGAGCCCTGCGAAGGATCATAGAGCACGGCACAATACACTTCAGCTTTTATACCATAGCATCCCGCGGTCGCCCAATATCGAGTTTGTTTCTGTTCCGTATTAAACGCTTTTCACATATTAATCCAGCGCAAAGCGTACCGCAAAAGATCCGACCAAAGCGACATACAAGCCGAAAGCCGGACTTACACTAAACTGTACGTCGCAGCTCCCTATAAGCTAGCGTCGATAGATCGCTGTTGCACCTCGCAAGGTCAGCAATATATAGTGGCATTAAAACAGACCTCACAAAATTATGCATAAGCTGAAAATAGGTATGCATATGCATAATTTAAGGACCGCGACGTGCATAAACTAAGAATTTTTTGGTGGTGCGCCGTTCCGCGCCGAGTCCGCCGACCACCCACGTTCTGCTCATTTAGCTGACTTAACCCGCCACCCGAGCCCATTCCGATGCCACCGCGCACCACTCCATTCCAATCCAAGCACTGCCTGGAGTTCGGTCTCGAGATTGTCTCCCGGGATACATACGGCAACCCGACGGTGCGGTGCAACTTCTGCGCTTTCGAGGGCCGTGGCCAGGTGACGGTCAACGAGGGAGGAACCCGGAAGCGCAAAAGCCGCGACGACATTGAGTATTTTACGAAGCCGTTCGCGCCCTTAAACTACCGAAGTCACCTCAACGGGAAGCACAAGGAATCATGGGAGGCGTACCAGCAGTGCTCGACGTCAGCGAAGATGGCGTACTTCAAAGACAAGTTCCAAAGCGCCAACACACTGCACATCCACACGGACCTGACCAGTGACACGATCGCGTACACGATCAAGGCGCCCATCGTTCAGACGATCATCGGAGAGCTGTTCTTCAACACCGAAGCGATCGAGGCGCACAGCGACGACGAAGCGGAAGAGGACGTGGCGTCAGCAGCGTTCCACAGAATCGCCAAGCTAGCCAAGCAGAAGCAACACGCCATGTTGTTGTTTAAGCCGGCAGATCTAGCAGCGGAGGGGGCGGCGTCGTACACGGTGACGATCAAGAATCCGATGCGATACCATTTAGTGATTGATCATGTTGGTGCAGGGATTTTGGTTCAGCAGACGGCTCTCGCAATCGGACTCGCCAAAAACCGGGCCCAACTGCCAAATCTGGCCGGCATCAATGACCTCATAGTCGGCAAGTTTGTCCGGGTGCAAGTCGCAGTTGCGCTGCAACGTATTGCCGACATGATCAGCAACGACGACCAGGTCTGGGCGTTCGCTTTGGCCGGTGACGTCAGCACACACCGCGGACATTCATTCTTCGACTTACGCCTGCGCTTGTACTGGCACGGCCGGCTTCTCAACCTGCATCGGGTCGCGCTCCCCATGTTCGACCGCCACACCGCCGAGAACATGTTCAACATGATTGCCAAGCTCATGGACGCGCTCTTCCCGAATTGGCGGGCCAAGTTGATCGGCGTGTCGAGCGACGGCGAGAATGCGATGACCGGGTGCCACCGCGGCCTCGTCACGAGGCTAATGTCGGCCGCCGAGTACAATGTTCTGCGCGTCTGGTGCGCTCCCCACCAGATCGACATCATTGCCAAGCAGAGTGCCGACGGAATCGACGGCGGGGCGTAAAAAAGTTTGTCTATTCCTAAACCGTCTAACTGCGCGCTCAGAACAATCTGATCATCGAAATGGGCGTTAAGTGCCCCAAAAAGAAGAACCGCTGGGTGTATCTCGGAAACGTGCTTGAATGTTAAAGGAGAACCGGCGTAGGCTGATGGCATTCACCGAGGAGAATCACGCCGGGATGATGCCGACTGACTCGTGGTGGACCGTGACCTAAGCTATCACGCCGGCCATTAACGCGACCAACATTACATTTGCCCTGCTGCAGAACCGGTCTCTGCTGCTGGCGCAGCAAGAGGCCCACATCATGGTGCTTGTCGCCACGATCAAAACCATGTTCGAACTCAAAATCATTGATCAGGACGATGCCGACGCGGAGAAGGACGACCATTCGTGCGGTTCAAGACAATGCGTGTCCGGACCGACCACCTCATCACCCTGATCGAGGACGAGAGATCAATGGCCCGCGATTGCTTGCTGCGCTTAGATGAGGCCGAGAAGACTGTCGTCCTGAAGCAGATCGTGGCCTATGCGGAGACGCTGGTGATCGACCTGCAAGCCATGAGGGCAGAGCGCGACGAGAACAACTTGCCGCGGGAGCTCGTGTCGCCACCAGTTCTACCTGATGAGCTGATCGGACTTCGGCCGGCCTACGTCATTTGCGATGTGCTGGACCCGCACCGTGAGCGTATTCTACGCTACTGGTCTGCTGAGGACATCGACCAGATCGAGGAGGATCATCGCCAGCTGGTCGCCGCCTACAAGAACGGTCCCATCCTGCGCTGTGCCATCGACGGGCACTACGTCAAGACAACCTTTGACGACGACTGGGATGTGACGCCTGGCAAATATCTGCGACTTCGCACGTTTTGCGGTGGACTGGCGACCGTCTTTCCGATCACGACTTCGGTCGAATCATACTTTATATTCTGAAATGGGAGGCGGACTCGAACATGAAGGACCTGATGCATCTTTCGCTTGAAGAAATTTCCAAGTGAAGCAGTGCGCTTTGCTGCAGTAAACTGCTTCAAAACTAGCTATGCATAAACTAACACCGGTGGCGTGCATAAATTAACTTAGTTCATGTAGTTTATGCATATGCATAATTTTAGGAGGCCTGCATTAAACGCTACACAGGTCACTTATGAGTGACTAGGCTTCATTATGCAATTGAGCATATCTTTAATGGCTTAGCTTGGATATTCACACCACCAAACACAAAAGATCAAGTCATTCGTCTACTCTCAAGGCAGGACTAACCGGTGCATTCTGCGACGAGACGTTACAACTCGTGGTACGTGTCGCTGTCGATTTCATCCATTGCTGCACGTCATTTTGCAGATGTTGAGCCTGTATCGATGACAGCGACCGGTCCTGCGCACACGTCTACTGCGACTTCCGCGAGACCATTTCTGCGTTCACGTCCCTGTCCGCCATCTTGCTGTAAGCATGTTAGTACCGCGTACAGCTACATATACCCACCCGTCCACACACCACCTTGCGTTCAGGGAAAGTTGTCGAATTCGGATGTGGCGTGGCGATCGATTCTGCCGCATTCTCTGGTTCACCATGGCACTGTCCTTCACCACATCAAGTGGGGATAGTGCTCTATACTTTTCGCGACGAAGACCATGGATAAGCCCCCAGTATTCCGCTTGGCTGTTCGTCGTGTTTGACTGAGCGTACGACATAATCACCACCCAGATAATCTCTGCCGCGTGAGTGTCCCTGTACACGCGCACCATTACCTAATCGAACCCTCCTGATCCCGGATAGCCACGTAAGCAGCCGTCTGAAAAATAATCAGATACTGGCTTCGAGTGCTGACTTGTAGTATGAGTACGAGTATCCCGATTCGTTCCGGGAATCGCGCAGCAAGCGCCTGCCACGTCCCTCTTCGGAGTAGATTGCACATCCGTGTCTTACTCGTACGCCAGTGACACGAAGTTGTGAAACGCGTTGTCAATCGTAGCGTTAACCACTGCGCATTGGGTATTCTGTGCAGCTTTGTTTGTACCGGACCCGCAATACGCACACCATATGAAGTGCATCGTCGCCGCCGACGCCCGGGTGTCGGAGACGACCAAACTGAAACATGACCTCATTATGATTTCCGTCACGTTGTCACCAATGCTGGAGTGTAAATGGGTCATCCCGCTGGCAAGAAAGGTGTGGACAAGACCGATCGCTATGGACGAAGTTCCACAAGTTGATCTTATTCACTGGTATATGCGGTAAAGCGTTTGCACCGTGGTAAACCCCGCTCCCGTCACTACGCGTATGGTAGTCTATCGGCCCTGCACTAACGCGCGGTGCATGTTGCTTTTGTTAGAGGCTTGTACAGCGATCGCTCGATCTCGGTTGAAAGATGCAAAGCTGCTGCTGTTTTGTACCTCTTCCATTGTTGCTTCCAACCCTCCTCTGTGTGTAGCTGCAAGAGGCGCGAAAGTGCCGAGTGTTCGTTAAAACATAAGATCTCTGCTGCATGCGTCCGCTCTACCACGTCGCTTGTAGTCAGCACGCGACTAGGCTGGGATATGTGGGCATCAAAACGTCATATCAGAAGATGAAGCCGTTTGCGCTGTACGTAGGGCGCCACGAAAGATACATCGACGCGCCTGCGTCAATCGTTTGCAGCTGCGTCTATCTGTGCGGCCAAAGAAAATGATCTGAAAGATTGCTTACCATTGCCTTGCACAGCTCCAATACCGCCCGTCTCACCGTTGGGTAAGGAGCCGCCTTCGCTCAAACTTGACTGCGCCAATCCCCGTCGATGTCGAGCTGAGAAGGTCACGAAGCATTCTCCACTTGTTTCTACGCCGCAGAAGGATGATGGTAACGGGTATCTTTGTCCTGTAGATCAGTCATTGCCGCGAGTTTGCCTCCACGAAGTCAAGCCACTCGTGCCAGCACGTTCCACGCAAGCTCCTTCTCTCGGACGACAGCTGTCTAAGTGCAATCACCGCGTCGCCATCGGCAACAACATGCAAGCTATCGACATACCAGTGTGCAGCGTCATGATGTCGTCGAAGCAGCGACTCTGTCAAGGCCATAAATCCGGCTCTCACAGTGTCGACTGGTTCGCAGTGCACGCCACACACTACTTCCGCTCGGTCGTCCACATGGTATCCGCGACATTGAGTCCCCCCACAGTCGAGTCACATCGCGCCAGAGTCAGGTAAACATCGACCCCCGCTCGCCTGCCAGCAGTATGTTTAGGAAAGAGACCTGCAACGCAGAGAGGAAATGAAACAGTGAATATATATTAGCGTTGTTAGTCCGGTTGATACCTACTGCTTGAAGGTCTTTCCGTGATTTCTGAAGAGTCGTCCTTGTATCTCACAAAGCTTCGCATGTATCCCAACAGTCTTTCCTGTCCGCGAAAGGGTTCATTGCATGTGCCTCTTCCATTGAGACGCACCACACAACTTCAACACAGGATGTCATGTGACTTCCAACACTCCTCTCGTCTCAGTGAATCAGCACGAAACCGATCGCGTCGCACAATCTTTGAAGTCGGGTTGCTGGGAGAGGCTTCGTCGTTAAATCAGCAACCATAGCTTTCGTGTCTGCAAACTCCATCTTCATCTTGACTTTTTCAGCGTAGCCGCTAAAAATTTAAGGTTGATGTCAACATGTTTCCCGTCTGCAGACGCTGCCTCGTTGTCAATTTGTTGGATTGCTGCTTTGTTGTCGATGCACAAAACGATAGGTGTCTTGACTTGCATGTCTATTTCTAGCATAAGTTCCTTGACCCCCAATATATCAACGCCACCAGCCGCAGCAGACACAAACTCGGCTTCTGCAGTCGATAAAGCCACTGCTGTCTGTTTGCGGCAGTACCACCCAGCAATTAAACCATTGACAAACTGAATGGCAGTGCTTATAGACTTTCGATCGTCCACATCTACCGCAAAGTCTGCGTCAGTATATGACACAAGTCAAAGAGGGAACTTCGGACCGTCGTCGTGCTTCATGTGCAAATTTGTCAAGCGCGTACCACTGACGTACCGGGCAACGCGCTTCGCAATCTTCCAATCACCAAGAGTCGGCGCGTGGAAACGCCGAGTAATCTTGTGGACTGCATACGCAATGTCCGGACGCGTGCAGTGCGTGATCCATAATAGGCTACCAGCCAGCAATTGAACTCTTTGATGGTCGCTTTCTTTGGGAGTGTGGTGCATTTTGCTGGTAGCAACGTCTGGTCCTCCGATTTGAAAGGTTCTGTAACACCAATAGGAACACGAACACCATTCAAATAAGAGAGAACGTGCTTGTCGAGCATCTGAACAATTGTTTGTTCTTGATCAACCTTGACGCTCCCATCATCGCAATGGAGAAAATGCATACCCAGGAACTTAGAAATTGCGCCAAGGTCTTACAGCTCAAGCACGTGCATATCCACAAAAAACGATCCACCACATCGGTCGTTGTACCCGTAACGATAAGATCGTCCACGTACACGCCCAATGGCACCTTCTCATTCCCATCTACTTTGTAGAAGACGTAATAGTCAGTGATGCATTGTTCAAAACCAATGTTGACCAGTGTGGACACTATTTACTCGTTCCAAAGACGCCCAGACTGCTTTAGTCCATAAATGCCGCGTTCCAGTTCCAACGCAAGATCTTTGACGCTGTCAACACCACATTTCTTAAGTGTTGCATCGGAAATGAGCATACAGGGCGGAATATGAAGTAGAATCTTATAGTCTTCTTCGAGTGATGCCTTAACATAAGCACTGGGAACGTCGCCATGTCTTGCTAGTACGCGCCATTTAATCGAGAATATGACGATGATGCAAATACTGACCATCGAGATGACAGCCGAGAACGTTAACATGTAACTTTCGCCCTTGATCTGTAAATCACCGCGACCCACAAGTCTTGCCTTCATTTTGTCGATGTCACCATTTCCAAGTCGTTTTGTCTTGTAAACCCACTTGGTTGGTAGTGGTCTGGCACTTTGAGGACGGACGACGATGTTCCAAGTCTTGTTTGTTGCCAGCAAATGCAATTCTTCCTGCTCAGCGGCCTTCCACAACTCATTCTTCACTCTACGTCGTGCTTGGCCATAAGTTAGCGGGTCGGGCTCATCGACCGGGAGCTTATTCTTGGTTGCTGTAGGCAATACCGCAAATGCCAATAGGGACGGTGTTTCTTGGCCAAGTGATGAAGCGGAAAGTATCGGCGATTTAACATTTGATGACTTCAGACACTTTTGTGCGTTTAAGTCATCGTAACCGTCAGCTTCTTTCTGCCTTCGGGACTTCTTTTTCACCCTGGTAGATCTGCGCACACCTTTCGACAAGAGTTGCGGGGTATTTGACGTAATCTTGTTGTGATTCGTCTTGTTCGCTTGTGTAACCTCCTCCCGCGTCGCGTCATATTGCTGTTGAGCAGTTCGGGAACGAGACGTCGCGATAGATACCAGATCAGCGTCGTCCTCGCATAGAAGTGCATCGGCGATGAGCTTGTTGGTAGAATCATCAAGCGTCTCGATGTCCGTGACATTACGCGTTGTGACAATCGAACGGTCATCACGGAGTAACACCTTGTAACCCTTGGTCCCTTCATCCTTGCCCAGCATATATATGCTGACTTTGTGGGCTTTGAGACTCTTTTTAAAAGGGTCGCTTCAAATCTGACAAGCTGATCCAAACACAACGATGTCCTGTAGTCTAAGAACTTTGCCAGTGAGAACCTCCAGCGAAAAGCTCGCTTGGCGTTGACACGCGTGGGACTTCGATTTAAAATGAAGATTGCGTACTCTGCAGCGTCGCTTCAATGAGTAAGTGGTACATTGGATATAAAGAGCATCCACCGGACCATATTAAAATTTTTGCGATTTATTCTTTCCGCCTTACCATTAAACTGAGGCGTACCAGCTTCAGTTGTCTGCCGTTTGATTCCAGATTGCTTACAGAAAAAATTCACGATACAGTATCGTACTCACCGCCGCCATCTGTGCGCAGAACGCGCACGCGACAGTCAAACTCGGTTTCAAATCATGAAGCAAAGTCTCGAAACTTGGCCGCCGCTTAATTCTTGTGTGTCGCTGAAAAAACTCGAACGAAATTGGACTTGTAGTCAACTAACGTAACTAAGTATTTGTTCCGATGCCTGTCGTGTGGCGTGATGGGGCCCTTGAGGTCGCTGTAGATAACTCCTCCGATCCTGTCAATCGGGAGTGTTGTCCTGAGTTTTGCTGCGGTTGAGCAGTACGAGTGCCTTTACCTTGAGAACAGGTGACGCATTTGGAGCGCTTGTGGCAGGTGATATTAATGCTCGAATCTGGTTCCTTAGCCATGCGCTCGATAGAGTCGAACGAAAGATGGCCTAGACGCGCGTGAAATTGCATGAGCGTGCCCGTATATGGGTGAGGAGCTCCTTCAGCTTCGTTAATGGCAGTACGTACCATCTCTTGGAGCAATTCTTTAGTCATGGGCTTCCTGTCGCGCAGTAAAGTAGTGACCATTCACACGTCTTTCATTAACCGAAATATAAATACAACTTGACCGTCCTTCTCGATTCTCCCACCGTTAGTAGCACAGTCGACGAACTGGCAACCAAGTTTTTTCAGGCGACCGTATGATATGAGACGTAGATCCTTGTAAAGAGATGGCGCGTAGTAGACGTCAGAGAGAGTGACCTTGTGAACTTCATCATCGACTTCTGTATCAAATGTGACTTTGCCAATTTTAGTCACGAGAAGTGTTTCAACATTTGGGAGTGTAAGTCCATCTTGATCATCGCGTTCAACAGCATCGTGGAGCAGCGATTCATCTCCCACGAGGTGTCGACTAGCACCAGAGTCCATGACCCAACTGCTCTGTAGTTCGGAGCCAATGTCAGCGCATGCTTTTGCAGCTTTATTGAGGCTGACCACGACCAAGAAACAATTCTTTTGCTTTGTTGATTTAATATGATTCCCTCCATGTGTGAGATGATTGGGCTGGTCTCGCTTGTTGTGTCCAGTCGCGCCACGCAATATAATCGTCCGCGACTCACCAACTGCTGCAACGAAATCGCCACAGAGATACTTTGCCTTCTTCTGGTCATCGTCAAGCCCTTGGGCCCACGCAATTAATTCTTGTGCGTGTGCGACATAGCCGTGGCGATCTGGGTCAAGCCTAATTAACATCATATGTTTGGTTTTGGGAGCTGCATGCTTGACAATGTTGTCGACAATTCTGCGCTCACTCGATCCACTGAACCGATCAAGATGTACTAGGTACAAAAGATGTTGAGGCCACGTACAGGACGGGTCCTTCTGCTCCATGAAAAGGGCCGATGCTTGCTCATAAATCATCTTCACTTTGAAGATCTTGTACATTTCTTCGAGTATGAACTCCAAATGTGGGGCAATAGCCCACCAAGTTACCACATTTTGACGAAAGTAATCCGAAGCAGTCGATTTTTTCTTCAAGTACTCTCCCAACTTGTTCACCTTGACACGCTCCGCCCAACGATATCCAGTGAACATTTCCGCCATCTCAAGCGCTTCCAGAACGAAAATGTCGATTCGCGAAAACCGTTACTCAACCTGACGTACAGCTCTTTACCAGTAAATCTTTGGGTAATTAGCTTTGACGTCTTAGTTTCCGGAACGGCAATCCAGGCAGCACCGAATTGTGCTAACCACGCTGAAATTGTTCGTCATCTATCCCTGGATGTGGCTGATGCGGCTGTGAGACTTGATGTCTGGCTGCCTGTGCGTGTAAGTTACCGTGAGCGAAATTATTTACACCGGCAGGTGCACGTTGTCCTTGATGCAGATCTTGTAGCGTCAAGCGAGACGATCCGAGCAATCCACCCTGCTGGGCAACTTCCCGAATTCCGCTGGCACTTGGACGATGCGATGGTGGGTTCAGAACGATTTGGACGGGAGATTGATCATCGCTTGAGCTCATGACTGGACTTGACGAAATATGGCGCTTCAATCCGTCGAGCCTTGCGCTCATCTTTTGAAGTAACGCAAGGAAAGTCACGTCTTCGTACTTCTTGGGCTCGGGGGTTGACTGATTCGTTTCTATCGCTCTCCTTTCGTGAGAGCGTAAGTAGTCGTATCTGTGTACGTTTGTTACACTGCTGACAAGTTTGCAGGTTTTGGGCTCATAACCTGTAGTAAAGAGACCTGCAACGCAGAGAGGAAATGAAACAGTGAATATATATTAGCGTTGTTAGTCCGGTTGATACCTACTGGTTGAAGGTCTTTCCGTGATTTCTGAAGAGTCGTCCTTGTATCTCACAAAGCTTCGCATGTATCCCAACAGTCTTTCCTGTCCACGAAAGGGTTCATTGCATGTGCCTCTTCCATTGAGACGCACCACACAACTTCAACACAGGCTGTCATGTGGCTTCCAACAGTATGTACTATCGATAGGAGCCGCGCTATTCGCACCTGCTGACCACGTGCCTACTGCAGTTAGGCCATCGACAGCAAGACCGTTGCGACGTGCGGCATAGCGAAATCTCCATCGCACACAGGTAGCCCGACTGTGCGACACTCATACATGCTCGTACTAGCGCGCATCTTTGCGATCCCCAGACGAAACACTTAACTAGCCGCTAAAGAGAAGACACAATTGCACGTGACGGCTAAGAATGCCGTGCGAGAAATGTGACTTTAGAAATGAATATCGCCGCTACCAGCGCAGATCGGATTCAGATCTTGTGCGTCTTCCTTCGTGCTAACGCTAGACACGAGTTCAGCGCTAAACCACACGCATCTCAGTTGTCCTTAACCGTGATGTTATCTTCAAAAATCATCTATAGATTTTGGGACCGCTCGCCAGCGCGTAGCAGTCGAACTCCTTGCAGGATCTCCGGATCAATATCTGAAGTATTACGAGACGAAAACTCTACCGATATTTAAGAGTTCTTCAACAAACAGCCCAGAAGCCGCTACAAACCGCGATAGATCTGTCATAGTGTCTGCAACTTATTAAGGAGAACTTCCGTAACATGCAGTGTTGCTGGCAAGCCCACAGACCTTTCCCCTCTTGACCTTCATCACCGCCAACAAGTTAGAAAGCCAGACACCCTGCATCGTGATCTAAAGCAGTTCCTATAGCGTTTTATTGCCAACATGAAAAGCAGAGGTGCCAGAGGAAATCCCTGATGAATGATAAATATGACTTCTATCGACTCAGACTGGAAACATTTACAAATATTGGTCTCCTTGTGCGGGTGTGTAGTGCTGCAAAATTACTTATGCAATTTCCGTGGAAGCCGTATCTCCGCAACGCAACGATGAGGAAGCCACTTGACAGCAAATCATGCGCCTTTGTAGAGTTCAGAACTAGCACTAGCGCGCGTCGGAGTTCTAGGTCTTCTATGGCACACAACTTCGCAACAGCGAGTAAGTCAAAGATCTTAGACATCTCGCGTCGCGGTACGAAACCGGTCTGTAGAAGATGCACAAGTTTCGACAGCATTGTTGGGATTCGCGACACACTCACTCGCGTGAAAATTTGGAAATCGGAGTTGCGGAGGACAATCGAGCGCAGTCTAAAGGACGTGATGCACCTTTCGAGTCGTGATGCATGTCACCACTGCTTCGCCATATGTGCGAGGCAGGACGCTGCCGAACTTGTATACGGTGAACAGGTATCCATTAAACGTACACGCTTTCGTCAAGAAGTACGACTCCACATCGGCACGAATTACACAGCGCAACGCATCATTAATAATTATAGGGAAACGTTAACCACCCCCACCCCTATATATTACCGTAATTTGTATACTTTCCATGTTTATGCTTGCCACGGCTTGCGCCCCCATCTGGATGGACAAGACCACCAATATGAGTTAGATTCATCACTGTATCCGTGAGTGGAAAAGTACTCGACAAGAACCTTGTTTATCGGTATGCAACGATTAACAGATGTTTCCATAAAAAAACGGTCGTGTCGCAAGCAGCGGAGCTTGTAGCGCTCAGCGAGTCATCCTCGTTGATGCCGGTGATCATTGCTGTCATGTCGATCGTCTTGGACCAGTCCCTTGACTGCATTGTGCACAACGGCGAGGAGGAGTGGGCGTCAATACTACGGTCGATCTCCATTCAAATCGAAATGAAGTCAATTGTAGTGCCCAGCGGATACAGACTGCTTATTCGGGAAATTTTATCAAAGAAAGGTCAGTCTGGCTCTTTTCAGACGCCAAGTCGAGCCACTACCATCATCAAATTACACGTTAGTCTAATTAGTTAATTGAACAGGTATTACGACGATTGATGTACCTCTTGATAGACCTCTGCGGCTGGCTTCAAGTCGATTTTGAATATAATATTGTCCGATGCCTTTGTCACAGTGCACATGCAGGATAATCGATACAAGCCCAACCTGTTCCAGACTCGCTCGTATTAAAGTCTCATTTGACCGAGCATTACTCAGTCAAATGAAGTAGCTGAATAATAATTTTTCACACGACGCCGAATCAACGACATGCATCGATTGTTCAGATTTGGTATTTTATCATTTGTAAATGTATTGTAAATTACTTCTTATACCGGTAATTACCTCGATCCTACCATCAAAAGGCGTAATATGAGTAAGTTACGGTAATATATAGGGATGAATTAGTTAACGAAAACCTGGGTAGTGGTTAACGCTTCCCTAAAGATACTGTAATAGAATGTAATAAATATAAAATGCGACCCTTCATTCGATTTGCACACCTACACTCTACAAATGACCACAATTTAAGACTTTACTAGCGCACGACGTTTTGTATATAGCTCGAATTATGTTAAGGTCCACGATGATGTGTAGGTGCCTTCACGACTACAGAAAAAGCGAAAGCAACACAAGGTTGATGCACTCGCGCGATAGAGTGAGAAAATTGTGGTAAAGTGTTTAAGCGATATAAGACAGGATGATCGATCGGGCTCCAGCTAAGTACGAGTCAGCGAACGATTGGTAGAAATGCTCGCATAGTCTCATTGCATCAGTTTAACGGGCGAAGATATTAAAAAATAGGACAGTCGTTCTCGATTCGATAAACGGCGAAGTACGAGGACGAGGAATATTCTATTCCATACTCGTCCACGAATACGATCGCGATAAGGTACGCGATCATGGTCATTGGAGCGATCGATACCAAAGGTGCGATCGCAAGCCTTCCAGTTTGTACCACACGAAGCGGTCGCAATCATGATGAGAGATTATTATTCAGTGCGCGATCACGATTGGGATCGCAATCGCGACCATGTGGTGTTTACTCCACCACGCGATCGCGATCTAGATAGAGATCGGGATATGAGTGAAGACCGCGATCAAGGAAGCAATCGCAAACAGGTGGGTGTATACTGCACCATGAAACAGCGATATGGATAGAGATCGCGATATGGATGCGATCGCGATCGGGTGGTTGTGTAATACAACACTCGATCTGCGATTTAAACGGAGATCGCGATCAGGTGGATGTGTACCACATCACGCGATCTAATATCTGGATATAGATCGCGATCAATAACGCGATTTCAATAAGGTGAATGTATATCACACCTCTCGAGCTGCGCCTCGTGAGTAGAAGAGTACATGAAGTGGGCCACCTCGTGAAAGAGGACGACAGCAAGCCCGGAGCCCTTGGTAAGCAAAGTGTTAGATCTGGGTTAATTAATTAAACATTAAACAGAGATTATTACTTAATTCCTTCTACTCAAAACGCGTGGCTACCTCTACCGGCAGGAACTCATTTTGGCCTATCGACAATGGTTAATGACACGCATCTCTAACAAGAAAGCATTTCGATCACTTGGCCTTTCGTCTACGCGCGACGTGGCTTGTTTTCCGGCCAGAAACGCATATTGGCATCCCGATGTTTCATGGCTGCCACGCGTTCAAGCCGTATCAGTCCCTGAATCGTCTGGCTAAAAATGAGCATTCAATCTGATTTATGTGCTCGATTACGTATCAATACATATGACATGTATCAATTTGAGCAAGAGCCACGGCACCTTTACGGTCCAGGCAGGAACGTACCTAACCCAGTGGCCGAGTAATTAAGCACTGAAACTGGGACAGGGAGGTACCTGGATTAATACCCTTGAAGGAAGATTATATCATTGGGTCCAGAGATAGGTCAATATGTCTTCGAGCAACCATCCAATGAGATGGCCGCCCTGCCGACCCGCATCCTGGGTGTGTATTAGATGGTCGGGCTGGAAGCCCCAATAGTCCGAAAAGCCATACCGTGTGTTGAGTTGTGGTTCCTCTAAGGAGTACGAGCCCAGTATTCTCTCAGAGTACCCCGGGTACTCTGAAGGAATCCGCTGACTAAATATCTTTTAAGGCAAGAACGTATATTGTACTCCTGATGCTCAAGGCAGAAACACCGCGCGTTTCCCAAGATGAATTAATTCCTGGATACTATGGCATATAATTCTTTAGTATGCTAGAAATAATGTTACGGTAACAGAAGAAATAAAGATCTTAATTTACTTTAATTTACGCGTCATCTCTTCCAATCTGGATCTTTGGCCTCCCGAGGCCAACATCCGGAATGACTCTCGTCTACAAAGGTGTCGCCCCCAGATTGATGCGCTAGGTGTGTATAGGACTCTCCCAACATCAAAAAAACTGCGATAGGAAGCAGCAAGAAAGCAACGGTGAACAAGCTTGCAAGACTGATCAAGCAATCAGAAAGTTAAGCAGATCAAGGT
The DNA here is from genome assembly GCA_947650285.1 of Hyaloperonospora brassicae. Lineage (NCBI taxonomy): Eukaryota > Oomycota > Peronosporomycetes > Peronosporales > Peronosporaceae > Hyaloperonospora > Hyaloperonospora brassicae. The sequence continues at coordinate 75,819 of CANTFL010001448.1, forward strand.
CTACATATTGGACAAGGAGATCTCTTGGAGATCAGGGTGACTCATATCAAGCACCCTACAAGTAAACCCGCGGTCGTGTGAAGATTCTTACAAGAACATCCTAAACCCCATCAAAAACATGTTCAGGTTTTCCCTCGACACAACTTTATCCAAAAGAGTGCATTCAGCCCTACAGATGGGTACACGAGGTAGGAAAGTAAGCTATATAAACGGAAACAAAGTACCTCCTCCAGTAGTCGGTAAGTTGGACTCCAGTGGAGAGACGGGATCACAAGAATCGTGTGATAATTACTCCACCACAAGATCGAGTGTATCCTTTATATATGTAGACCGGTATGCGCGAAAAGAGAAAGGCTAGCACAAATTTTCCACCAAAGGAAACGTTCGGATGCATCATTTATCGCATCCATATCACACATATGTCGTCATTACTTTTGCAGTAGCCCTTTGCATCAAGACTTTACGAATAAACGTTCTGTAGAATGCGTAAGCCGTCACACGTCCTTTGGCATAGTACTGAATACAAATATATACATTGACGCAGCGGATAGCATCTACGTTTTGTCCTTAGGGTTCATAATGAACGAAATAATATGAAGGGTGAAAGCAGTAATTGGTAGCAGTCGACAGAATACTGTGCATTCGCGCAATATGTTAACCATTTTAGACGAAAAAACAAATAGTTGATGACAATGGAGCGCAATGAGTCGAAAAAAGGAACCAGAATCTATGCTCGAAGTTGGTTGTTTGACATCTTTTTGAATTACATAATAACGACATTACTAGCAGCAATTAAAAGTTTAAAGATAGCTATGAGCAACTCTATGGATGATTCAGGTATGCCTTCAGGATTGATGTCTCACACTTTCTCTATAAAAATTGTACGTGAGGTTTCGAATCACATGTCTAAGGTATCATCCGTGCAAATAGCTTCCACTGCGTCATTATATACGTATTGCACCCAATTAAATTCTCCATATGTTACATGCGTCCAACTCTGTTATGTGCATCAACAATACCCTCCCGTCTCAAGACACTAGAAGCGACGATCGTTGAACTCGCAAATTCAATACAAGGTCTCTTGAATGGGTGATGGATTTAGATGAGATGGACTAGATGGTCCAACTGGATCTAAGTACATATGGGCTATTGTCACTCACAACGTTGGTCGAGTTTCCCTAGCTTTAAAAAAATATAACGGTGTATTTGCACGGACGCATATTGCGCCGTTTTGACGAAAAACGTCAACCCATACGCGTATTTGTTGCACCCCTATAAACCTATTTGTATGTATGCATTATACAGACTGCGTTCAAGTACAAAATATACGCCTCGCCCTTCAATTTATTAAGGGTCTGAATTTTATTATCGCATCGCGCCTATATCCTGCAACATGGTGATGATACGCTCTGACATATTATATGTGAATGTAGGCTCAAAAGTTTGACTGATCGCCTTACTCGCAGAAGTCGATAAAAGTTACATTCTCCGCAACTTACCGCGATTTTGGCGCGGGCATGACAAACGTCTTTAACAGATTACGTGACCTGAAATTGGTGGAAGTACAGCAGAAATTTAATCGTTTCTACCAATGAACGTAGTACCGATGGTATGTTGTTTATAGGGACTATTTGGAAGATAGATCGAACAGTTCTTCGAAGTACACCATGTTCACAGGTAATCCCGTAGTGTATTACGATTATTACATTTATAACTTTGTTTATGCTGGATACCGCTGTACGACGTTTATAAATTAAAAATAGGCCCTGGTTACTCAATAATTTCCAGAACCACCTACCTAGTTTTTATAAGAATGGCGTAAGAGTTTTGTTGCAATCATGTCGGTACGATCAAAGGGGATCATTCCGCGCGATTTTCTGACTTCTAGACTAATTATGGACAAAATTTTGCAACCCATTCTCGTCCACATCGTAATGAGGGTGTGCGCTATGTTCATAAGCTTTATTCTGCAATAATTGATGGAGTTGCATGTATAATCATATACGTTGCGAAAGATCCGATCTTATGATCTTCTTTATGCTTGTCGTCTTCGCTCAAGTAGCATTCGTTGTGCCATCTTTATCGGTAAAAAACAGGATAAGTAATACGTTTGACCGATGACCGATTGAATGCGGTCTTTTCATCACACTATCGATATCATGGCGTCAACAAGCTACCAGTCATTTTAATGCAATTATGAATTTGGAGATATTAAAGCAAATTGACGATCTTGCCCGTTTCGTGTTGCAAAGCTTTTCTTGCTAGCTGATCGAAGACTGAAATGTATCTCCGATGATGAGGAAGAAATTCGAAAATGAGCCACGATAGAGATATTATTACGGCGTAACAGATGCGCGATAGTCGCCCTGAGATCAATTTTGTAGCGCATCTGACGGAGAACAACGTTGAAGCCATCACAAGCAATGTCAGCTTCCCTTGTATAATGCGCGAGTAGATCAAAGTAAACAATAAACATAGATATTTGGCTTCTTTCACTGTCATGTCTGAATCTTTAATTCATCGCGTCACTCACGATGGTTTGTCTAGAAGAGAATGTATTATTGAGCTATATATTCCCCGTGGTCGCCATATTCATGCTTAATCATCGAAAGCGGGTACCAGAAGACTTAAACCTTCTTTGAACGTAAGTAGTGACATTATGACAGTTTGCTTTAGCTATTCCATGAGGAATCGCGATCGGCACTTTATCAACTTCCTTCGCGCTGTTTCATGCTTGTAGCAATATTGCTGATAACTTCGTCTTCTTTTTCTCCACGTCTTCAATATTCTAAGTTTTATCTGCTTAAGAAGCAAACCTACCTTACAAGCGTTTAATACAAATCAGTCTAACGTTCTACATCGTGTATAAAACTTGATTTCGAAGAAAGCAGCATACTATAGCACAAATGCAGTAGTCGGAGAAGAGCTATTACATCTTCATCGACCTATCGTAATATTTATTATTAATCGCTAGTGTTCGACTAGTAGATAAAATCTAAGTAATATATACAATTGCCTTCTCTCAACATAAAAAAGTGTATATCTTTTAAAACAGAAATACACCCCCCCGAACGTAGATTTCGATCACGATTCTTGAAGATCTAATCTTATTTTTGTGAAAATATTGAAATTAACATGGTTAACGCAATCACGTCTGCTTCTGCAAGGAGTCCTACTTTTGGGATAGCAATCTGTATCCTTACTAAGAGTGCAATATAAACACTCCATTATATATCAATAATGGATTGTTTAGATCTCATCGTCTTTATCTTCAGTGTGTGGACCGAGAGGCATAGAACATGACGCTACAAGTGTAGGAGAAAATAACTTTGTAGCTAAATACATTCGACAATTTCCAGCAATTTATTACTTATTCTTGGAAAAAAATTATAATTTTTATATAGTTTCGTTCAGACAGTGTAGAGTACGATCATATTCCACATTATCGACCGGCAGGTCCTACTTATCCATATGGATAATATTGTGATAATTTGATTTCCGCAACTAACGGGTTCTGCCGATTAATATACCGAATTATATTCCCCTATCAAACCCTAATTTTTATAAAAGGATATTGTATTAGGCAGGGTGGGTACACTATAAATTCACATGTTTCGAAAAAAAATTTCTCGGATAATAAACGACGGCAGTGGTGGAGTGGTGTAGTAGGCTGTCAGTTACACAAATAGCCTGGGTTCCAACCCAGCAGCGATCACGCAGATAGGACCCCCATAGGATTGATCTGGAACCGCCACGTAAGCCCTTTTATTTCAGATTTATTGCAATGCACAGAAAAAAAGAGCTGCAAACAAAAAAATGAAAAACCCCTAACCAACGACTAGATCGTCAAACTCATCTGCAATATCAGCACCATCTGCATCATCAGGGGCTTATTCGTCAGTACTCACCCATGTACTCAGAAAGAGTCCACCGTTCACGTCGTGCTTGGCAATGTGCCAGTCGCGGAAATATACAGCGAACACAGATGCGGCAATTGACTAGCGGACAACATCGTTAAGGACAGCTTTCCATATATAGCTAACTCACGCCACCGCCTCCTCCACGCTCGGTGGCCGCGGATTTCCGTTCTTGGTGTACTGCACCCGATCAGATCTCTTCCAGTCGTCAATTACGCTCGATAGACACTCTTTAAGTGACTTGAATATTCCGATGTCCCCTGTCTGCAGGTACGGCGTTAGACCTCCAGAAACAACCATCATATCGATATTCTTGCTGATGCACTTCGCCTTGACGTCCTTCGCTATATGCGCTCGCATCGAGTCCCACACGATCCCTTTGCCGTCGAAGAAGTTCATAGACGCTGGAAACATCAAGTCGATCAACATAATGAGAAGCTCGCTTTTAATCCAGGCACGCTCTTTATACGCAACGTGAACCGCGCCGCTCTTCTGAAACGGTTATTCGCGCCTTTCCAGATCAAAAGAGGTGGTAGCTTTGTCCCCGTGGCTGTGACGGTAAGCGAAACAGTGATCCGCATCGAAGCGAACCCTGTCGACCGCTAAACGACATGACGTGCGCCGGTAAAGTCCACAGTGTCGCGCCGCGGGTCTTCAAAGAATGATGCCGTCTCATCCATCAGGAGTGTGCTGTTGGGGTGGCGCTCGCGCTTTTTTCATGGGAGGTACGTAAGATATCGCACGGCACGCGCAGTGAGCTCGTCGTCACTCAATACGGTAAGGTTGATCATCCGTCGGAGAGAGAGGCCATGGCTAGTCATGAAGCGAGCGAGCCACTTGTACGATGCGCATAAGTCATCGTCGTTTAGCTCATCTTGAGCGAGCTCGAGTGCGGATACTTGAATCCACTGACGCGACACATTTTCCTTCTTCGATCTCAGGTAAACGATCTGATCAAAAAAGACATCCTCTACCTCGCCAAGCCGTGGGTGTCTACCGCCACCTGTCACACGCAGCTGTAGCGCCGGGGAGTTCGTGATGGCTTCGCGGTTCTTCCACCAGTAGCGAATATGGACCCCTGACACTTGACACCTTCGCTCCGCTTGATAGTGCTTCAATGCACGCGTAGGAACCCCACCACCAGGAACTTCGATCCACTCGTTCACTTCCCGCTTCTCGAATTTGGTCTTGGAAACGCGCCTGGGTGCCATGGTGTGCACTAATGGATGAAGGTCTTTAATGAGAAGCGAGCTTTTTACCTAGTGATTTAAACGTATGGAGGGTGAACGGGCCTTTCTGAGTAAATGCTACTAACCATTTATCGAAGGCAATAATTGGTTAAAACGATTTTTTACCATAACAATTTATGGTATACTAATGGGCACGGTATAATAATGTTTGTGTACCTTAAAATATGGTTAGGGTATTATATTCGGACATAATATCTTATACGGCAGAACCCTTTATGCATTAAGATGCGTGGGATCAGAATTCATGTATAAAAAACCTAATACACCCGAAAACAACTGCATCGTGCGCAATCTGCACGATAAAAATTTCCGACGTTTCTGGGTTCTTTAAATGAGATTCGAATTCTGCAAAAGCACCGACGAGACATTAAATACACCCCGAACCATTCCTTGAAAGGTCTATAAAGGCATATTGACGATTGACACTTGTTGAAAAGTCTACATACCCCTCTACTGTTACGAACAAAGGTGCGTATGAAATGGCAGACATATAATTTATAAAATTGGATGACCTTTGATCCGTACATAACTTTCAGATTAGGCAATGATCAGACTCGGAGTGCCATTATCGATCGTTTTTGAATATGTGTCATTCTAGGATATCCATGCCGAATATTGTCTACCGAGTGTTGATAAATCTGAGATCCACTCTTCTTTCTATGAGACTTTCGAGTCCACCCAGAAATATCCGATAGCGTTATGAGTATATAATTTTCTTGCTCGTTTTATCATTTCTATCTTCCAGATAACACTCGTCATCTCGTAGCAGCAGACCTACATTGTACTATGAGCTTCTCGTAGTATGGAAACGTAGTACACCTTCAAACAAGTCGATTGGTCTACTTACCGACAATGTATACACAACCGGATGTCAACACTGTCCTTATTGAATTCCAACAAGATCGATGAGGCCCAAGACGACGTCGGCCGTCGAATGATTTTGGCTGATAGTTACCCTATTCAGTTTGCTTACTTCTCACGAATTATGTGCGGGACCGTTTATTCTGTTGCGCAATTGGACTGGATGCTTTAAAATTAGCGTCAAATTGTACGTCACGTGGTGAGGGAGGTATCCCAATTTTCTTCACCAACAAGCAAATGGAGGTCTATCGAAATCAGTTGCCGCAAATTTCTTGTATTCTGGTCAGTGGTATCTCTATAATATCCGATTCGCATATAGTCAATCATGACTTCTACTGTAGGCGTAACATCCTCCGGCAACAAGCTCATATACTTACTACAACACCCAGCGCATAGCGCATAGCTTCAACGATAGTGGATCGATGTTTCGAGCTGTAATTTTATTTACGCGTAATACCGTTTGACTTGATCATGAATGCCGCATGATTGTGCATAATTCAGAACGAATGTTTCTTTCAGTCGACTACTTCGATCGCTTCTATAGCGCCAATCGCAAATCGCTTTCACCAGAACATGGCCACCATTAATCTCGACAATTTCGTCCCTGTTTTTTCTTGTATTTCGTATGTTCGTTCTTTCTTCGTCATATCGTGATGCAAAATGATCCGTTTTATGCCTTCTTTCTGCTATACTTTTGTGGAATGTTAAAAAATCGGGAATATGTGACTTAGGGTATGACAAGAAATTCGCTAGCCGTCCAATCAATTCTTCTGTGTAGTTTTCTTTTAATTTTTGTTGCCTTGAACGACACAACTTTTCACTAATGATGGCGGCGCTAAAACAATAAGAAATAAACAGGTGATCAAGGTATATTATCTGCATGAACTCACCAGCATCGTAGGGAGAATAAATAATGCCTCATTTTACACACGAAACAAAAAATGCCTCAGATAAATGAAGTTAAAAAAAGGCCCCAGATAATTGGTTGATAAAAACGCCCCATTTAATAACGAAAATAAAAACATACTTTACATCCTAGTATACTCAATGTAATGCTATACACATGAAACCAAACGTTCTTAATAATTTCGTTTTCTCATTTGCGGCCGTGACCAACCCCGCCCTGTTTGGATAGTCTCGGAGAGGGTTCTGCCGCGGGCGTGCTGCGCTTGCAGCCATCAATGGCAGGCGCAGATGCGAGATATAAGTACTTGAACGCGTCTTCGTATCATCGGTCGCGGCCGTAAACACAGTTAGTCGATGACAATGTTGTGAATATTAATGTGAATACTTTTGTTATTGCTGTTGCTATTTTTGATGCTGCAACTGCTGTTTCTGATGCTACTATTGTTGTAGGTGCTGCATTTGCTGATAATGTTGGTCGACTCGTGTGATCGTTTTTTCCTTAATGCTTACCAGATTGTATGTTATAAAATGCTTAATCATATCAATCTACGCCAATTAATCTATTCTTTCTGCTTAGCTGTTATTGATGACTTCAATGTCTACAGACATGTTTCAGATAGAATACGTGCGATAATGCGTTTAGCGTGATCGTTGAAGTTTCTTGTCAGTCAATTGAGCGACAACGTGGTTGGATTATTTTTTGTCCCTGATTAACTTGAGTATACTGGGGCGCGGGCATTTTTTCTCGTAATTAAATGGGGCATTTTTTATTTTTCACCATTGCATTACATTCCGTGGATAATGATCACTTCTCGGTAAAAGAGGTGCAAGCTAGCTATATATAATTGATCTGAACACCTCCTGCAGTCACCGTCAGTACCCACATATAATAGGTTAGCATTGGGTGAATTAACACCGATTTCAACCTATACCAATCCGCCTAATGGTCCTATTAAATGCTTATTGGTGACCGTGGTAATTGCATAGTCGATCAAGCTTCGTCCATGTACGAAAGTTATAACTTTTTTGGGGAAAGAGAGGAATTAATTTACTGATCGAGGCCCTCACATGGTTAAATCATAAAAATACATACCAAAGTTTGCTTCCGGGCCTACACTGTTGTAAATTTCTGCAGCACCATGATGTGCTAGCAATTTGTTCATATTTATCAGTATACATGAGCGTCCTATAAACGCATCATGTACCGATACTAGCTACTACACATTATTGATTTTAGTCTCGGCCTTAAGACAGCGTTCCAAATGAGCGAAGGTGGAATCGACGATCAATCGGCTATTGAATCAGTATTGGATCGGACTTTTTATTGTCGACATTAACCGCAGCAACAGCCTACATTAATCGTTTTCGAGATGTTTGGTACTTTCAGAACCAAGTAATTCACAAGACATTTTTTAAATCAAATCAACGGGTGATCAAATATGTTTGCCTACTCTTTTGAGACTTTTATCAGGCTAACGCATTTTAAGAAGTAAAGATCCATAAATTATCGGTTCATCCTGCTTATAATCATGTTTATCGGAATGCATGTTCATCATATGCATACACGAAGATGTACAAACTGCTCATATTGTATCATATTACAACCTGTTGAGCGTTCTACTTTTGCATCTGTGTGGTGAAGTGAAAATGGCTAAAATGGATTGGTCTATCTTAGAGACAGGTACTAGTCATGATCGGTAGGGTATAATCGATCTGCAGTGTGGACCGATAAAATGATCAGTCGCTGTTATTTACTTAAATGGTGAGAACGGCAAATAACAATAAGTCTAAACACCTCGATTTCGAAATGATGATCTGAGACTACGCGCTGGAAAGATCTGATCCACCACCTGTGTCGAGTATACAAACATTGATATGTACGGATCACAAGAGGCGACTTACTATTTCGACCTAATATAGTGTAGATCGACAATTGCCTGATGCTAACTAGCTTCAAGAATAATGTCAATTCAGATTTAACAAGCGTATGACGATGACGGTACCTATATATTCTGGCACAATTATATCTCTCGCGACGATGTCATTATTTATGGTTATATGTATAATGATGTAGTGCAAGAAACACAATAAATCGTGCGGGCAATCTGGTGGTATGGATTTGACATTCAGCCGTAAATGTTGATCTTCACACAACGGAAAGATAAATGTAGGCCTCAAGACTCACGGTTGGTATTCATCCGCGTATTTGTGCCGCCTAAAGACGTGATCAAAAAGGTCGACCGATCCTCAATATATTCATTTGGAAGGATGTAGTCGGCTGCGTTTGCTATCGAATATTGACTCGTGAAAGATGTATCGGCCATTCAGAGTCGCCTTGAACTGATGATAATGACAATAAATCTAAAGCATGTATCTATCATTACAATATTATACACCAGCTATCACTAGTCTGTTCATTTCATCTAAATGTCCTGAAGCTGATGAGGAAGGATCGTAATTTTAAGCAACACATGTGGGTACATATGTAACGTTTCAAAAGGTTTTAGGTACTGCTATAAGTACAAGAGTACGAGACATAATCTTGAGACACGTGTGCCAGGGACGCTTCCTCGTAAGAAGCAAGATATTCATAAGAAATGGTATAATAACAAAAAATACAAAACGGTATATATATACATATATGATGATTGTGGTGGGTCCAATAGTTATTCGACTGAATGATTCACAGACTTATATGCAAAAGTACTAGTAACGACACGCATCTCCCTTCTCCTGGAAATGTCGATTTGACTTGTACCGGCTGATAGCACGCGCTATAAATGCAAGAATAACCCAAGATATGGGATGTTTGGCGTGGGTGATCAATATTTTATCAGATACAAATGACGACATACAATTGGACGCAGATGCAACTGGGAAAAGTTAGATAAAGTCTGAAGTAGCTGGCACGCAAGATTAAAATATTTGTTTCATAAATCAAATTGAAAAAGGAATAGGAAATATTGAGCGCGAACAAGTGTGAAATGTATTACTTGTTCCTATCTTATTTGCTTGCAAGATTGCAAGACCATTTTCAAGACTATAGATGGCTAGAATGCTCAAGTGTTAAAATAATTGTTTTGCGTTAATAAAAGACAAGAGGAAGTTGATAAATTGTTCACAGGAGCAGATGTCGAATTTCTATACAAGATTGCTCATTTTCGATCGCTGTGTGACGATACGCGTAGCGATCACCCCAGTCAATCCCTTACATCATGCGAGGTCGATATCTGCCAAGGTTGCTACGATTTGCTACTTGAAGCCCAACTAACAATGACACAAATAACAAAAGGAAAGAAAAACTACATGCATTAAAGTACTGCTGACGCGATTCGGCAATTCTGACCAACATGAGGTCTTCATTCTCATCATGGATTTCGCGATGAAGATTCCTCTACAACATTTTATTTTGCGCTCGAACACAATGCGCATTTGTCCGCAAAATTCGCGAGTTGTTGGATCTGACGTCGCACTATGTACTTTAGCTTTTTGCGAATAAAGAAAGAATATTTATCGCAATAATTTTGGTGTAGCACAACTTCTTGAGGAGCGTTCGCCATGATAATAGCGCACCTTACACATTAAATTCTTTTCTAGTACCCAAAAATGACTGTTTTCTTCTGCACATTCTTTATCATTAAAATCTTACTGTGGGCATAGGTCGTTGATGAAATGCAAAGATCCTCGACACTTAGCACCAAATCAGACCTCTGGATTATCAGCAAGCGTCTCTAGATAGAGGTGCTCCATAAGTAAAATCTCGTTCGGGACGGTGTAGAGGGCAACATGAACAATCACTTCCGGGGATCTGGGATAGTCTGCTCAGTCTACGCTTTCAATGACGTTACAAAGTTATCTGTGTGTACAAAGATGCGTCCGATACGGGATGAGTAGTCGTCGCTGCCATAGGCCACGCGTTTGAGTATAACAATTCATAGATGATCGATCTCATGAAGCTCTGACTCGTATCGTTATCCACCTTTGTGGACGCAATGTAAAATTTTGGGTCACATGTAAAGAAGGGAGTCCAAATATGGATATTTTCTACCTTATATTGTTCATTTTCGCACGCCGCGACGGCATCGGGCTATTTTGCGATAAATCAAATTTGACTAGTATGTTTTGACCCGAAAAACGCTTTATGAAACACAACACATACAAATTGCATCACTGAGATTCACATTTTCTACATACGGCAGCATCATCGATCATTTGCCTGGGAGTATAAACGTTTTCGCGGATGTTTTTTGCGGTGCATACCAATAACCAGAACACATAGTATTGTATCTCGATCTACGCGAATGCGAAATGTGTCTTGGAGTTATTTCCTTCGCATACTTCTTTCCAGCTAATATTTTTTCAGAAGTTTGAATAAAGTCAATATAGTTTAGCTTTGTGACCCGCTTCAATCAGAGCCAAAGTTAAGTAATCAATAAAATGATGAGCTATTTAAAAACACAACCAGACTCCATCCTGCGCGACGGACGTTGTGAAGAGACACTTTATAGTATCAATCTGCAAAAAATGTTCATTAAGTCTTGCAATCTCCGGTGAGCCTGCTAAAAGATGGATTCAACTTGATAAGCTGGCAGCGTCGCGCTTGTTGTTTTGCTGTCGCTGTCTCTTGACCATCACACAGAAGAAAGAAGATTAACACGCGTGGACAACCACCTATACCTGCTTACAGATAGGAAGGAGATTTTACAGAGTATAATTTGTCACTGGATGTAACTTTTGCGAATCTCCTAATTTTTGCTTGTTGCAAATAACGTACACGTTATTTGTGTGATTTTGTAATCTGATGTCAGCAAGATAGCAACCTACAAATGTTGCATATCAATGAATGATAAGTTCTTACCCGTTCACCCCTTTTGACACGGGTTTGCATTTACCGGTCAAGTGGTGGTATCAGAGACGTGTCAGCTAACCTTAGTTCATTTGCTCACATCTCTTTGCATTACATATAAAGACGGGAGAATTAAGCGCTTCAATCGTGATATCATCATGCTTACATGACCTATGAATTTATAAATAAAACTAGACACGCGCAATTGGGAACATTTATTACGTTTAGTCGCGTATAAATCAATCCCGGTCTCATGTCTCGGCACTTTGTCTCCGGTAATTTTTTGAATAGCTCCAACAAGTGTGTTGCTATCCAAAGAGGTATATCTGCCGACGATCTGATTGTCAAAGAAGAAGGCTCCGAATCGGCACATTATCAGCTTCATATTTTTTATATATATATATATATATACAAACTGTTTGATAGAATGCACGGTATATCGCAAGAAATTCTTCGAAGTTTCGAGCTCAATGCAAGGCAAATCGAGATCTTTTCCCGTAATTCTTATAGTGATTAATTTTGTGCTTCAATGTATCATTCGACCGCAGCCCAGCGTACCATACACAACAGGGCGTAATTCTGGACCATTCCTTGAACTTAAGCTATATAAAACACCGCAAGATCATCGCAATTGTGCTATCTGGCGCGGTGCACGAAGTATATAGATTCAATGTTGCAACGAGGCTTTCCATAAAAATGAAAGATCAGTGCCGCAACCATGGGGCATTATGGAAATTCAATTATACATTTGTGGCATTCGCGTCGCGAATTTGAGCTCCGCACTTGAATAGTGAAAAATTGATGTTCGTTGGCACGATCCTTACGACGAAGAAGACTAGTGGCAGACATTTTTTGATCGAACCAAATTCACCCACGATCGGCAATACGTAGATAAAAAGAATAGAAAAGGAAAGAAGATCATAATCTATAAGCTTCGATACCGTCTATCAGCGTGGATTTCTGTGAAATGCATTATTTATCCTCGATTGTTAATCATTCGTGCATTCGCCGATATGCGACCTTGTGTCTGGCGCGTACGTACCGCCATGCACCAACTAAACGCCAAGACCACTGCGTCTTTTCATAGTATCAGTAACAAAAAGGATAAGTAAAAGAGATCGTTTTGCATGATAGTTCTTCATTTTGCACTCATGAAATCGATTCGCTACAACGCGATAGTTCGTATGTGGGTTCTACTTTATTTTTATACCAACATTTTGACTCCTCGATTGTGAACTATTCATTGCATTACGATTATGGTCTCTCCTCACAACTACAATTTCTCTACTGCTGAACAGATCTGGTAGCGTTGGCTTTAATGTGTATTTGTATTTGCCACTTTCCTACATATATAACATTTCATGCCGTTTCGATAAAATGACAGTTATTTATTGCACCGCAATGTTCCCTCCCAATAAGGTTTATACTGCTCCTGCCTATACCGCTCATAGAAATACAAGTAATTATATTCTTGTCCTGCGCAGTCAGTACTGCATGTATTTGCATTTTTACCAGCACATGTTGCGTGTAATAGGAGGCATAACGTTCGATACTATTTGGAGCAACTTAGCTCGACTCATCCCCATAATATCATTCATTGTACTAAATAAGACTAAGGTATCGATATGGAATCTCTTATAATCTAGAAGTGCTGAAACATATTTCACGTTTGTGTCGTTATTTGTGAGTCTTAAACTCTGGTCACATATAAATTTGTTGTCCAGACACCTTGCGGGACAACGGAGATACAACTAGAAATATAAACTATAAGAATAATCAACACTGTTGACACGTAATTCTTAATGTTTTTATCGTGTAAAACAAGGGCATCAAGCTTTGAGTTGATAGACTATATGCACGAAATGTCATGCACTGGATGAATATCCAGTAGGCTCAGAGCAATAAAGGTAAATTCCTAAAAACGTTCACCTTGCTATAAGCAGCTTATGATTAAAGTAGAATTTACATTAATTAAATGGCAGACAAAATTTCATAGTGCCCGATGTAGCTAGGACTCAAAATTGCACGGAAGAATACAACACAGCCGTATTATTTAGGTTGGTGAGCAAATTGACATCTCTTGACATTATCATCTATGCCATCAATACGAGAATGGTACCGAAAAACATCTTTCACAAAGGCTATTCCATGACGAGAAAGCAATTATTAGACATACATGTAGCACTTAACAAATGGTTACTTATATTTTCTCACGGCTATTTCTTTATCTAGGTAATTGGAATAGCTTGTATGCGATGAGGAGCAACTGGTAGTACCTCCACCTCCCCACATGAATACCATATTCTAATTATTTGTCACTACATAGAAATAATCACTATCGTCCAAATCAATCAAAACGTACGCGAGCTATACCACGGTGAGCCCGTCACTTGACATCGATAAATGTCAATGAGCATTTGTTTACTTCTAATTATTACATATCGATTTTGAACCCGCAATGCTCATAATTTCCTGCTGGTTGATCAATACCGGGCGTTGAATGAACTAACAAAAAGTCCGATACATGATGGTTGTAATAGGCAACTCGCTTATTCTTATTACATATGTAAGATCAACGACACTAGCTCTATTTGACCTTTACCAGTTCGGAACTGAATGAAATGAGGAGATCAACACTTGGTTGAGATCACAAGAATTCACCAGTAGCGAGACCGAACCCTACTTTTTGCATCTACAGCAAGAGAGGAGTAGTGGCTTTTCGAATGTTCTACGTAGCCGATGTAGTGCTCGCGAAGAACTCAGAGAATTACAAGTCATCCCTCTTTGCAGCCCTAGATGAGAAATATGTATTCAAAGACGGTGGTAAATTACATTGCTGCCTAGGGATTCAAGTTGTGCAGAACTGTCGATACATTCTCATTCATCAGTCTAAATGTTGTAGCAAGGTCTTCGTAACGGGGTTACACGTCGGCTGGTAGCCGACGATAGGTGTGGTGCACACACGAGAGGGGGGTATCCTATAAGGTAATATTAGAACACAGTGAGCGTATCAATTGTTGAAGACTGGTGTCTGTCATCAATTGATTGCAAGATCTTTTAAGAGGTTATTTAGGGCAGGTTAAATACGTTGTTCTAAGGTGTTCTTTTAGGTTAAATGAAGAAATAAAATTCAGTTCCCATTTTGATCAGCATAAGACACGTGCCTTACGAGGCGTCTTTGATCGGGAGGACAGAAGCAACGCCTGTAAAGGTAGCTCATCCTCGAGCACTCTGTGCTGTGATTCATTTGAATCGTTTAGTCCCTCTGGAACGGGGACCGTAAGCTCTCTGAGCTGTTGACTCTCTGAGTCGGGTTCTCTGAACCACCCTTTAAGCTCTCTGAGCTGTTGACTCTCTGAGTCGGGTTCTCTGAACCACCCTTTAAGCTCTCTGAGCTGTTGACTCTCTGAGTCGGGTTCTTTGAACCGAAGTTGCTCATTGAGCGTAAAGTCTTCCTCTGACTTAAGAAGCTGTGTAGCTCCGCTATACTTGGTAGCACTCGTAGTCAATCTACACCTGAGTCGGTAACGACTGATCCTCTGCTAGGATGGAGCAATCCACACCCCTCTCTGAGGCTCAAAAGGTCGCGCTTGATAAGCTGACCGCGGCCGTAGGCCTAGAGTATGTGGAGTTTCTAGCTGCACAGGGTCCCGATGTGCTCAATGCACGAGTCGAGGCCTTTATGCAGTATGAAACGGCCCTGTTGGGCCAGGTTCAAAACCAAGTAGCGTCGGCTATGCCGACACGCTACGTGGCTATGCTACCAGAAGAGGCTAAGCCTCGTCCCCTTCGGGTGGACGTTAAATGTTACTCTGGGAAGGAGGGGGAAAACTTGACCCTCTGGATCCGTGAGATTGAGATGGCCATGGACTCTGGTCTCATCTCACTAGAGAACCAACGGGTCTCTTTGGCTATCTCTAAGCTCGATGGTAGAGCTAGAGAGTGGGCTTTGACGTGTGGCACGTCGGTCAATTTGGCATTTCCCACGTGGGAATCGCTCAAGTTAGACTTCATGCGAGTTTTCTCGCCGCCTAACCAGGCATATCGCGTGCGATCACGCTTCTTATCAACCCGTCATGGTAAGAGCGAGTTAACGGACTATGTCCAAGAGTTGAGAACTCTAATGGCTGCTATGCAGTCTGACCCTCTCCCTGAGACTGTCTACGTGACAGACTTCATGGAAGGTCTCCGCACTGGCGTGGCCAGAACCGAGGTTTTTCGGGTTCATCCCTCTACTTTTGAGGAAGCTGTGAGCGTCGCTCAAAATGCTGAGCACAACTTCAAGTCGGCCAGACTTGGTTGGAATGGGTACAACCCAAGCTTTACGAGGGCGGCCTCTGCGAGGACTTCGGCTTACTGTAAGCCAGAACCGATGGATCTCAGCCATGCTGAAGATGAAGGCGAAGCGGAGCTTCATGTTGCGGAGCAACGACAGGATGTGAGACGCTGTTACATGTGCGGAAGCACTAAACACTTGCGTCCCAATTGTCCTTTGCGTAAGCAACAACCGACTCCTATGAGTCGAAACCCCAGCCTCAACCAGAAACCTGGTATGGCACGGGGAAACGTCGACACCCAGTAGGCGCGGGGCGCCCTACTGGGGTATAACTAAGTTCTGTCACATCTCTACGAGATAAAGTGAAACAGGGCTTAGCCCCACTTAGCGCTGTGCCAGCCAGCACAGAGCGTGGATACAAGCCTGGCTTGTTAGTCGCCGAGGCGACAGTAAAAGGCTTTGAGAAGCCGTGGTCGATTTTAATCGATTCAGGAGCATCATGTAACTATGCTCGACGTCGTTCCCTTGAGGGAAGTCAGCGATACGCTGAAGCGCTCAAAGCGCATGAGGGTGATTCGATCACCGTTCGTTTAGCGACTGGTAGTCGCGTCACGGTGCCTAAAGTTCCGTTGAACATAGGTGTGAAGTTTTTGGACTTTGACAGCATTGAACGTTGTCTCGTCCTCGATTTGGATTCGAGATATGATCTCATCCTGGGTATGGCTTGGCTTGAACGCCATGAGCCATGGATTGATTGGAGGACTAAGACCTTAGGCGCCACGCGCAATGTTCCTAGCGAAGCTTTGGAGAGTCATGAACCCACCTTTGCTAGGCAACAAAAGCGCTATTGGCGCGAGCCATTGACGGAAGATGTCAATGTGCTGGACATTGGTATGTCAGAGTTATTTAACTCGAATGTCGATGACATAAATATTGAGCGGAGCTCTTCTAACGCGTTTGGAGAGAGTTATACTCCGTTGAGTGATACTCGTTGTGATACTGAGTCACTGCATGCGTCAAGCATGGTTGGTCTAGGGCCGAAACATCAAGAATGTAATTCCTCTGATGTAAGTGCGGTGGCACGTGAAAATACACAGAGTGAGGACGGCCGAGGTGGCATCTCACTGAATGTCGGTAATGACATTGATGGCGAGAAGCCAGAGTGTTCAGGGCTAGGCCCTAATGCTATAAGTGCGGTGGCACGTGAAATTACACAGAGTGAGGGAGGCCGAGGTGGAACCTCACTGAATGTCGGTAATGACATTGTTGGCGAGAAGCCAGAGTGTTTAGGGCTAGGCCCGAATAATGTACGTGAAGTGGTACGTGTAAATCCACTGGGTGAAGTGTTCGAGTTACGTAACACTTCACCAGATGTCGCTCAAGACATGAGCTCTCGTATAGAGCGTGCTAAGATGAATAGAAACCACGGGGACTTTGCTGTCCCGGCCTCTAAGAGGCGTAAGGTTTCTTTGAGGAAACAATCGAAGCGTAGGGTGGTGACTGTAAAGCGCCCAACGTTTAAGAAGTCACGAAGTGATAATAGTAATAATACACTGTATACACTTGTCAATGGATTGACTGGCCAGATCGATGGCAATATTAGTCTTGAGACTCTTCCATCCGTGGATAAAATCTTTGAGCTAGACGAGATGTCTGACGGCGAATTTAGCCAAGCCTTGCAGGCAGGAGAATTCTCCGAGTTAGTGGTCATTCGGCCTGATATTGAGTTGAACTCATCCTCATTATTGGACGAGTCTATCCTTGAGGACACAAAGGCGGCATTGGATGTCCGTAGTGGATCCTCGATCCTTAAGGATCCTCTTGATCCGTTTTATCCTTTGGTAAAGGAATTTCAAGACGTGGTGTGTCACGACCCACCGTCTGTATTACCTCCTGATAGAGGTGTGCGTCATGAAATTGACTTGGTTCCTGGAACTAAATACTGCGTAACACGGCAGTGGCCTTTGCCCAAGGAACAGTGTGACGTCATAGACGACTTCTTTCGTGCAAAGCACGCGGCGCGGATGGTTCGTGAGAGCAAATCTCCCCATTCCACACCGACCTTCTGTGTCAAAAAGCCCAACGGGAAGTGGCGCATTGTTCATGCTTACAATAAGCTTAATGTGGCCACCATCCCGGCTCAGACACCAATTCTGAGGAAGGATGTTCTTCAGAACAATATGGTGGGATGTACAATGTACAGTGCGCTCGACTTAGTCGATGGTTATTACAAGCTTCTCATGCGAGAAAGCGATATTCCGCTGACAGCGGTCAGCACTCCAAGCGGTATGCTCTGGGAGTGGCTCGTTATGCCGCAAGGGCTATCTAATGCCCCGGCTACATTCAACCGTCTTGTGACACAATTGTTTAGACCTCACAGAGGTTATGCATAGACGTACTTCGATGACATCTTTGTCCATAGTCGTGCTATGAACGGTCGGTCAGATGTGGATAATCACATTGACCATTTACGAGCGGTGCTCGAGTGCATGCGCACGAATAAGTTGTACGCCAACGCGTCTAAGTGCATTTTTGGTGCAGAAGAGATTCCCTTTTTAGGGTGCTTTGTTGGTAAGAAAGGCCTTAGAGCGGATCCCGCCAAGGTAAAAGCCATAGTTGATTGGCCGGTTCCAAAGAACCAAAAGGACTTACGTAAGTGGCTTGGCCTCGCCAATTACTTACACAAGTACAGTGCGAATTACGCAGATATGGCTCGGCCATTGACCAATCTCCTTAAAAAGGATGTAGAATGGTGCTGGACTAGCACTGAGCATGATACTTTTCAAGCAGTCAAGGAGAGTCTCCTACATGCGCCCATATTGGCTTTGCCTGATCCTGAGCGATCTTTCAGTGTCGTCTGTGACGCATCTGACTTTGCCATAGGCAGCGCTCTGTTACAAACAGATGATGATGGGCGGGAACGCGTTATTGCGGTTGAGTCCCGACAGCTAAAAGCTGCGGAGAAGAACTATCCTGTTCATGACAAAGAGCTACTTGCAATGAAGTATGCTCTCGTCAAATTCAGAGTTCATCTTCTTGGCTCTAAGCCGTTTGTGATCTATACAGATCATGCGTCACTACGCACTGCGACCCAGTCGCCTCACCTCTCTCAAAGAATGGCTCGTTGGCTTTTCTTCTTTGCAGAGTACAACTTCGAGGTGAAGTATAAGCCGGGCAAGCAAAATGCTTTGGCGGATGCGTTGTCACGCAGGCCTGACTATGAGCTTGCTCATGTTACGACTCTGTCGTCACCGGTCACTGACCTAATCCGCACGGCATATGTCAAGGATGAACATTGTGTAGCCCTGCTACGTGCTCTAGGGAGCGAGGAGTTTAAGGACTCGGACATAAAATTGTCGGCACGGTTACGTGCGAGGTTACATCGATATTCCATCGATCAAGGCCTGTTGTGCTATAGCACGGATGTGGACGATACCCCTCGCATCGTTTTCCCTCATGATGAGGAGTTGAAGTATCGGATCCTCTATGGGGCACATGATACTGTGTTGAGTGGTCATCTCGGTCGTGAAAAGACCTACGGCTCTGTGAGCCAATTCTATTGGTGGCCCAAACTATACAAATGGGTGAGCACCTATGTACGTACGTGTGAAACGTGCCAACGGGTGAAACCCTCACCACATGCGGCAGCGCCGCTGGCTAGTTTGCCTATACCCAAAGGGTGTTGGGAGTCCATCAGTATGGACTTCCTGTTCGGTTTACCGACGGATTCGTATGGAAATACGGGTATTGTGGTCTTTGTTGACCGTTTGAGCAAGATGGCTCATTTAGCGGCGGTGCCAGACACCATTGATGGTGAAGGTACAGCGACGCTGTTTATCGATCGCGTGTTTCGACAACACGGTCTGCCGTTGGCAATTGTCTCTGATAGAGATCCTCGCTTCACTGGGAAGTTTTGGAATTCCATCTTCAAGGTGCTCGGCACACGTTTGGACATGTCCACAGCGGATCATCCGCAGACCAATGGTCAAACGGAGCGCGTTAATCGTGTCATTGGTGACATCTTGCGCAATGTTTGCGCTGAAACACCTAAGCGTTGGAGCTCGATGCTCCCTGTCGTTGAGTTTGCGTTTAATAACGCTGTGCATGCCTCCACCGGCTTTACCCCGTTCTACGTGAACGGTCTCACACACCCTCGCGTTCCGTTAACGCTACCACTACGTGGTTCAGGGCTTGGTGGGGGAGGAGTTGCCGATCGGCTTGCTGATATCAGCCCTGCTACTGTTCAAAAACAGGTAAGCGAGTTTCTCGCAACGCGATTGAATGTCTTACGACATGTGCGTGACGCACTGGCTGATAGCCAAGATAAGCAGAAGGAACAAGCAGATGCCAAAGGCAGAGGTTGTATTGAACGTTATAAGGTCGGAGACCAAGTTCTACTCAATGCTAAAAACCCACCTACAAATGTAGTATCCGCCGTCTTCAAGACGAAGTTGCGCCCGCGCTTCATTGGACCCTTTACGGTCGTCGCCAAGAAGGGACTTGCGTATACGCTTAACCTTCCGCGCGAACTGCGCACACACCCCGTGTTCTACGTTGGCATGCTTAAGCCTTATCGGGATCCGTCCCACGTGAACTTGGAGGCGCTTGCGCCGGGTAGGTTGGATTTGCCATCGGTTGCTGAATCCGTATCAGGAGGTCAAGCTGAGCCTCCATCCGGGCTTGGCCCAACTCCAACGCCCGAACACGGGCTCGCATTGCGTCGAACGCACTCTGGGTCTGACCCAACGTCTCACGGAGACCACTCAGCTCGAGAATCACCTTCTCGTGCTCCTCCTTCGGTATACCGACCACCTCCGACGCTGCTCGATGAGCAAGGGAGCCGCCAGTTTCATGTGGAACGACTCCTGAAACGACGTCGTCGTCAGGGTCAATACCAGTATCTGGTAAAGTGGCGAGGGTACCCGGAGTCGGAGAACTCGTGGGAATTTGAGGTACCCCTTCGGCAGGATTGCCCGTACGCCGTTGATGTTTTTGAACATCGTGGCAGGGATCATCCTTTGACCGATATCGCTTCCCACCAATAGTGGTGGAAGCAGGTGGGTCGTTTGGTTCCGCTTGACCAACTCCCACTTCCATCGGCACAGCCGGAGCATAGCGGGTGCGAAATCGCAATTGGCCTCTGGCCTTAAGCTTGGCATAGTCATATCGAAGCTTTCGTTCGAGACGAACATCTGCCACATTGGCACTTGCTCTGAGAGCTAGCATGCTGCTGAGGTGACGTTTCCGGTGCACCCAGCGCACAAAAGTGTTGTCCTCCTCCTCCGGAGATTCGCCTGCGAATAAGAGGATGGGTATACCCCTCATCGGTGGCATTGGTGCACCCCGTGCTTGCGTGTCAAGTCGCAACTTGTATTGACTTAGAGTCGTCAAGTGGGGTTGCAGGTACCTCTCACGAAGTGACTGTCGGCTCGCCACTTCATCAGAAGATGTAGGCTCAGCGCCAATGGCCCACGTTGCCAGGGAACGACCTGTCGTTTGGCGTATACGCTCTTCCACATTGAGTGGCGTGAACTGATAGCCACGACGACCCTCAAGGTCTGCAGCAAGCTGCATACGGCGCTGAGCGCTCTCCTCTTGTTGGATTACCAACTCTTGTTGCTCATCGAGCGGGTTGGTGATAATGTGTTCACCTGCATCTGTTGCATGATGCTGCGTTTATAACGCGGTGGTCTCACTACGCTCGGCAAATGGGTTTGGTGCAGTATGAGGCGATGCCTCTTGCACTGGTGAGTTGGACATTGTCCGTTATTCACCACGGACATCGGTATCACTACCATAGTCCTCCTCCACATTAATGACGAGGTAAGAAGAGAGAGTCGGGGACTCGTTAGGTGGCGATGCCATGGTGTTTCGTGCTTTGCAAACCGTGAGGTTAGAGCGCACACACACCGTCCTCTTCGAGGAAAAGTTCGATTGACGTTTTGTGGTAACGTCAGTCTGGTGGGGGAGGGTGTAACGGGGTTACACGTCGGCTGGTAGCCGACGATAGGTGTGGTGCACACACGAGAGGGGGGTATCCTATAAGGTAATATTAGAACACAGTGAGCGTATCAATTGTTGAAGACTGGTGTCTGTCATCAATTGATTGCAAGATCTTTTAAGAGGTTATTTAGGGCAGGTTAAATACGTTGTTCTAAGGTGTTCTTTTAGGTTAAATGAAGAAATAAAATTCAGTTCCCATTTTGATCAGCATAAGACACGTGCCTTACGAGGCGTCTTTGATCGGGAGGACAGAAGCAACGCCTGTAAAGGTAGCTTGTCCTCGAGCACTCTGTGCTGTGATTCATTTGAATCGTTTGGTCCCTCTGGAACGGGGACCGTAAGCTCTCTGAGCTGTTGACTCTCTGAGTCGGGTTCTCTGAACCACCCTTTAAGCTCTCTGAGCTGTTGACTCTCTGAGTCGGGTTCTTTGAACCGAAGTTGCTCAGTGAGCGTAAAGTCTTCCTCTGACTTAAGGAGCTGTGTAGCTCCGCTATAGTCTTGGAGCGATTTGGGTTCGGTGCTGCGCATGCCAGCGCAACTCCAATGGAAACAAATGCTAAATATGGCATGATCATCGAATAATCGGACGAACAAGACCCAACATTTGACTATCGACAGGCGTTAGGAGCATTGATATACCTGGCTGTAAGCACGCAACCCGACATCTCTTTTGCTGTTGGATACCTGAGCCGTCTTGTGAGCAAGCCTTCTCGTAAGCACTGTGATGCTATCAAGCCAGTCATGGGGTATCTGGCTGGTGGACCTGCACTCTGGAAATAAAATATGCAAGAGGAACATCGGAGAATGACAACGTCATCGTAAATGGATATTGCGATACAGATTGGGACAATGGTCCTGACACAAGGACAAGTGTGACTGGTTTCGTATTGACAATAAATGGTGGCACCTTCGCATGGGCTGCGAGAAGACAGTCGATTGTCGCATAAATCAACAGCCAAGGAGGAGTACATTGCCGCATGTGAAGCAGCCATGGAAGGCAGAGGCATTGCGAACATGCTGAATGAGGTGCTACAGTGCTTCGACATACAAAAAGTGCTGATCATGGGTGTTGACAACTCTGCAGATGTACGATTGGCTTGCCAGCCACGATACAGCTGCAAGACTCGCCACATTGAGTTACGATGGCATTATGTGCGGGACCAGATCCGGAAAGGAATTTTTAGACTTGAAAAAGTTGACGAGGCTAGCAATCCAGCGGACATGGGTTCAAAAGCACTGCCCAAGAGAAGCATGTACGTTGGTCGGGCACGTGTAGTCTTGCAGCCTTTTCCCTAGTCGGTTATTCCGACGCAAGCGTCGAAGGGGGCGTGCTGTAATATGCGACAAACCGACAAGGAACAAGGCCAACGGGACAAGACCGACGGAACAAGGCCGACGGGACAAGGCCGTTGGAACAAGACTAACGCAACCAAGAGCATGCAAGAAAACGGGAGGAGATGTTTACGTGAGTGGCGGTTGGCAAGCAATCTGAAAAGTGCGAAGTGCAAGGCAAGTCTATAGCGAGTCGCGCGAAGCTGATTAATGTATATCATTGTGCGTCAAGATTTATGTATATATATACTAGCTGAAGTTTCAACGCTCTAGGTATTGCCGCAAACAATTTTCAGAGGACGCGCTGGAGACGGCTGTATTTGTACGTAACAGGGATAACTGTCGAGCAATAAGGGATACACCGTATCACATGATGATGGGTAAGAAATCCAACTTCCATGGGACCCGAAAATTCGGATCTATTGCTTTTGTGTATCAAGCGAAGGTCCTTGTGAGGCAAATGTTTCATGAAAATTGCCAAATAGGCTTTCTAGTTGGTTACTTAGAAGTCCAACCGGTGTATATAATATGTTTTTCTACAGAGCATGTCTTGCAGCATGTGATGTATGAAACGGTAATGAAGATATTGTATATGGTGATAGATACAAAAACGGATGCGACACATTGTTCTTGGAATGGTTATCCTATAAACGCGACAATGATGCCGCTTCAAATAGAGAAAGCGGATGTGACGCTAAAGATTATGTCTCCATGGAGGAGGAGGACCTAGACGTACGCACGCATACAGAGCCAGATTTTATAAAAGTTTTACCGTAACGAAACGTCATTGCACAGCATGCATACATATATAGGACGAAGAAAACAGCTATGATGACGATGGGTCGATGGATACACTTATTCCATCAACCGTCACTCCACTTGGTCAAACCAACGAGTGTAGCGATCATTGCATATCTACGGATGATAATAATGAAGAAGACGATGAAGAAGCTGTGAGTCACAGCTACATGGATGCAGCTAGACAAATTAATGAAGACGAATCTTCTAAACAAGCGAGAGAAGAAGAGATTGACGAACATAGCATTAGAAAAGATTTTGAGAATGAAGCAGACCATCCAGAGATTTCAACTTTTTAATGGGTTGATTTTCACGATATTTCTGTACCAGTCGATTTTAATCGAGAAGTAATTGTGATGGTCCACAACGGAGACTATAGCAAGTCTCGAGATCAAACACTCAATGTTCCAGATAGTGACAGTGAACACAAATGTGAGATATGGTACATTTGGAAAATACTGTCGCAATCGATACTGACATGATTCCTGAAATCATGACCGGCATAAGACGGCCATCTCTCGAAGATGAACTAAGAGATGCATAAGAAATGAAACGGCGTCGAAATAACGAAGGTATCTCACAACGCATGTCGTTACACTCGTCCGCTGATAGTAGACCTCCATTATGGCTAGCTGCTCACCACGTCAATGCAACATTTCGACATGGTGTCCTGGATGACGCTGACGATTCAAGACCATGGCACATTGGTCCCAAATCGTCAGCGTGACCGTGGAAATTCCTTGCATCTTTGGAGAAGCGATGAAAAATCCTCAACATGCGGATTAATATATAGGCATGGAGAAGGAAGTGAACGCTATGTTGTCAAAAGGAGTGCTTGTCCCAATCGATGGAATAGACGCACCTAAGAACGCAATAAATTGGGTTTGATGTGGCGCTTATAAGTCAAAACAGATGACGACGAGTACATCACCAGATTTCGACCTCAGATAGTGGGCTTGGGGAACCAACCATCAAGATCTGGGGACTGATTATGTGACGTTCGTGTTCACACCAGTAGCAAGAATGGTGACATTGCGCGTGCTGATCGCGTTAAATACCAAGTTTGGATTAAAATGTACCAATCGTACGTGGATACCGCGTATATGAACGATAAATTGATGATCAAGCAGTACGCCTGAACTAATGCCGATTTTCCACAGGCCAAAGGACAAAACTACTGTCACAATTCCTGAAGCGTTGAAACTTCAGCTAGTATATATATACATAAATCTTGACGCACAATGATATACATTACTCAGCTTCGCGCGACTCGCTATAGACTTGCCTTGCACTTCGCACTTTTCAGACTGAGCAATTTGGTTCTTACTTCGGCAACAGCTTGCTTGCCAACCACCACTCACATTAACATCTCCCGTGTTCTTGCATGTTCTTGATTCTGTTAGTCTTTCCCGTCATCCTTGCCTCGTTAGCTATACCCCGTCGGCCTTGTCCCGTTCGCCGTTAGCCGCGTCCCGTGATCCGTGTCCCGTCGGCCTTCTCCCGTCGGCCTTGTTCCTTTTCGGTTTGTCGCATATTACAGCACGCCCCCTTCGACGTTTGCATCGGAATAACCGACTAGGGAAAAGGCTGCAAGACTACACGTGCCCGACCAACGTACATGCTTCTCTTGGGCAGTGCTTTCGAACCCATGTCCGCTGGATTGTTAGCCCCGTCAACTTTTTCAAGTCTAAAAATTCCTTTCCGGATCTGGTCCCGCACATAATGCCATCGTAACTCAATGTGGCGAGTCTTGCTGCTGTATCGTGGCTGGCAAGCCAATCGTACATCTGCAGAGTTGTCAACACCCATGATCAGCACTTTTTGTATGTCGAAGCACTGTAGCACCTCATTCAGCATGTTCGCAATGCCTCTGCCTTCCATGGCTGCTTCACATGCGGCAATGTACTCCTCCTTGGCTGTTGATTTATGCGACAATCGACTGTCTTCTCGCAGCCCATGCGAAGGTGCCACCATTTATTGTCAATACGAAACCAGTCACACTTGTCCTTGTGTCAGGACCGTTGTCCCAATCTGTATCGCAATGTCCATTTACGATGACGTTGTCATTCTCCGATGTTCCTCTTGCATATTTTATTTCCAGAGTGCAGATCCACCAGCCAGATACCCCATGACTCGCTTGATAGCACCACAGTGCTTACGAGAAGGCTTGCTCACAATACGGCTCAGATATCCAACAGCAAAAGAGATGTCGGGTTGCGTGCTTACAGCCAGGTATATCAATGCTCCTAACGCCTGTCGATAGTCAAATGTTGGGTCTTGTTCGTCCGATTCTTTGATGATCATGCCATATTTAGCATTTGTTTCCATTGGAGTTGCGCTGGCATGCGCAGCACCGAACCCAAATCGCTCCAAGACCTTGCTACAACATTTAGACTGATGAATGAGAATGTATCGACAGTTCTGCACAACTTGAATCCCTAGGCAGCAATGTAATTTACCACCGTCTTTGAATCCATATTTCTCATCTAGGGCTGCAAAGAGGGATGACTTGTAATCCTCTGAGTTCTTCGCGAGCACTACATCGGCTACGTAGAACATTCGAAAAGCCACCACTCCTCTCTTGCTGTAGATGCAAAAAGTAGGGTTCGGTCTCGCTACTGGTGAAGTCTTGTGATCTCAACCAAGTGTTGATCTCCCCATTCCATTCAGTTCCGGGCTGATGAAGGCCATATAGAGCTCGATCGACACAAGTGTCGATCAAGCTCTGTAAGCAGATGCCACGGAATCTCACGGACACGTACGTGCAGAGGAAACAAGTAGACTTACGTGAAACGTGGGTATATGGTATAAGAGAAACATGAACTCAAGTAGCAAAGAATTTTATTCTACAAATGTCAAGCCTTTCTTAACGACATCAATACAAACACAATAAATTGAAAGTACTGGCTTTACACCGATTGCGCGCGTCCTATATTAAATGAACGCCTTGTTCGTTGATATAACGGGCAATATCAATTATTGAGCAAAAGTCATCAAACCCATTTTATATATATTAATGTTTGAGTATATATTACATACATAATGCTTACATTGGTATTAGTGTCAATCTCATGTGACCGGGTCACCGTTACAGCGGACGTCCGCAACGTGTGGTTATCATTTAGTTATAAGCCATGGCTGTTTCGGATACGTTCAACAAAGATGGAAGTCTTGTGCAAATGACAACATATGTTCATTACAGTTCTCTTTGCCTTGGACAAACGTGTTCGAAAGTCGTTTCGACACCTCTGTACCTCATGTACGTGAAGTTACGAGACCTGCCTACATTTTGTCAGTGCAGGTTAGCTCGTACTGCGTGTACAATAATCCCGGAAGGCCTATTATACAGCTGGTCTTCACCAACACGCTCAGCGATATACTTCGATGCAATCAATGTGACTCCTAGTCCATTTGAGGTTGACCCTTTGACAAACAAATGTGTACATTTGGGCCGCGTCCCATTGCCGATTCGAGCAAATATATATTTCCAAACCATTCGGGCTCAAGTAACGGTCTCCTACGATCCCCTCTTGTGATGCGCAAATGACATCATAGGTTTGAGGCTCAGTGTGCGTATCGTCTGCGCAACTACCTTTGTATAACATCGGAACCTTGCACGAATGAGCGCTTTTTCGGCGACGATACCTGGTGCATCATACTTTCTTGTTGGTGGCATATCAGCAACAGCGTCATTTACATGCCATAACCGAGACAATGTGTCGTTGGCCCCATATTTCCATCCAATTTAGCTTGTGGCCGACGTATCGCCACCACAGCCACCGCAGATTTACATACTGAACTCGTAGGACCGTATGTCACGCTCTTCACAGCTACGTAAATACCTTGAGACGGCTAGCCTGGTTTACGAGGACCGTCTTGTTGCAACTTCCCTGCACGATAGCGTAATCATGAGGATTCTACAATAGTTTGGGTGGTCCCGATCTAGGTTGAGTTTATATTGAGTCATACGCATCGCTAGTAACGAGCAGTTGCTGAGGCTGGGTCACCGTGTACATCCCTGCGCAGAGGCACAACAACAAGTTTGCAAGTTTGCTAGACGTTATCTACATCTTAAACTCTTCTCTAGAAGCGGTAGGCAATATCAATGCTCGAGCTCTGAGATGGCATCCTTGTCAAAACTCATCAGCAGACACCACGTGCGCACGCCGTTCACAATACTTCATGTCATCGTGTCGTTCTTGTTAGCAGGCTCATACCATCACCGCGTATAAATGACAGTATTCTGCAAGTCTCCTCGATGGAAGCCCACACATGTCGCTGGAATGTCTTTCTTCTATACTACCACTTCGGTACACTTCGCGTACCACATCGGACGCGACTTGCACTTGTAACGATCCGGTGGCATTGTAGCGTGCTCCCTCTCCTCATATGGTGAACATAGAAGACTAGTCATCAACCATTTTGGCGCCAGCTACGACGGACATTGCCACACTCTGCTCGACTCTCGAGGCACTTCACACACTCATGATGCATACCACAACAGTGCACTTGCCATCGAGTCTACTCGTCCAGACAGCGATACTACCGCACGGATAAGTGGCCCCTCAAAAGCTCAAAAGCTCATGTCTGCTACAACAACTCGTCTAGCGCGTGGTAAGTTCACGAATCGGTGGCATATGCTCGCTCTCGTCCGTCTCAATCAACGCTCGCTCATCTTTGATGTCCACCTTTGCACTAGTTCCACTTTCTCGTCCCTTGATCTTCCGTGCAAATGCTGCCGTCGTGCCGTTGTAGCTCGTTGGAATTTTCTCGGCACTTTTTCATGCGCGTCGTTTCGCTTGCGTTGCTCGCGATGTCGCGCAGCAACACGACAGGTTTCATCGACACGACGGGACCAAAACTGTACCGTAGGAAAAGAGTCGGAAGAGTCCCATCGCCAACATGTCTCGCGCCGAACAAAAGATGCAGTGACGTGGACGAGTTTCTTCCCTCCATAAACGTATGAGCACAACGAATACCACGACGAACACGAAGCGCTCACTTTGTTTACAGATCGATGGCTGCGTTGCTACCAAAGACAAGAGTGCTGTTCGACCCAGCGGCACGGCATTGTCTCTCTGGACGCCCAAGTCGCTCGAAACTGCGCAGTCACGCAATAGTAGACATGCAAGTGGAGAGCATAAGCATGGCGTGACAGTCTAGGATGTGCTATCGCATGGTCGCTAGTTAAAACTCGAAGGGGTCCGATATTCACGCAAACGACATCACTAAAGCGACAGCGCACCACATGGTTTTCGATCTATGGTGGACAGCCGCTTCACCCCGTCGTACCAGACGAAAGCCCTCTTGTCATGAGCCGGCAGCGCTGTTGCCGGTAAAAGTAAAGCAGACGCGAACTCGCGCACGGTCGTGTGCGGTAATGGACCTGTGTGGCGGAATGCTTCGAAGCGTCGGACGTTCTGTGGATACGTTTGCGTGTCACGCGTCGAGTCGTTGTTTTGTCCGTCGAAAGAGTCCGATGTGTGGATGCACTACGACGCGGCGTGACGACACTTGCAATTTCTGTCGGCATTGCTTGACCGATTGTTTATCACTGTGTGGACACGCGATTCGGGACACCGCACAGGCTGTCGTACACTTGTGTGAAGAAGTCTTCACACTTTGTCGCAATTCGTCTGACAGAGTCTTTTATCAGCACGAGACACGTCAATTTCTCCCATCTCTCATCACGCAGTTGCTGCGAGTGCAAAGGACGGCGCTATTCGGGAAAGTGCGTCAGGTGAAAGCCGAATAGTGGAGTGCAAATGCTTTGTAAGGCAAAAGCTGAATACAGTGTAGTACGATGCACTTCTTTCGCAAGGTCAAAGCCGAAACCTCTCGTCCGCTTTTTCTCTAAGTGTCCGTGTGTGAACGTCACGCACGTGATTGGCTCAACTTGATCACGACGAATATCGCAATAGGCGACATGCAGCGATAGCGTATGCAGCTTTCGTCAGAGGTCAGCAGGAGGCACTTCAACGCCGCCCGACAGACTCTCCCTATACTGAAACTCTCGTGCTGGTCGGTACCTGAATATTGACGATTGACACAAACAGGCAGCAGCAGCGGACTTAAGTCATCACACAGCTGCTGGATAGATGCGGCCGAGACATTGAGCACCGACAATTCTATTCCACAAACTACGCTTTCCAGTGTCCTTGGCCACATTGTTGACTTGTGTCACTGATTCAACCCACTGCGGCACAAGCGCCAGCCCAAAGACTCTCTCAGGTATCCACTTCTACAGTTACTTGAACACCTTCGAGTCGGCAATGGGTTTGCCCTCCAGCTCATCTTCGTTGCACCAGTAGGCGGTAATACGGGCCTTTGTCTCGTCGTTCAGCTCCGCCTTCTTCCACGTGTAGTACTCGGCGTCCGGGTTCGCTTCGATCATGTGCTTCTCCGAGTCGCCACGGAAGAGCCAGCAGCCAGTAATGATGATCTCAGAGCCCTCGACACCGCACACATCCATCACGCCAAAAGCGTACTTGCGCATAGCTTCCGAGCGCTGCAGGAAACCGCCCACGGCGTTGCACGTCATAAACATCTTTGTGTTCTCGTTGTTGTAGTTGTAGTCGCAAAACCACAGCGAGTATCCCTCCGTGTCTAGGTTCTCCCAGAACCACGTCATGGCGTCCGCCAAGTCCTTTGCGTTCGAGTACTGCACCTTCCACGCGTCCAAGCTCATCGACGACGGCTTCTCGCGGTTCAGCACAGCCAGCGGGTGCTCCACCTTCTTGGGCTTTGGCTCCTCTTCCTTCGGGGCGGCCTTCTCTTTCTTTGGCGTCTCCTTCTTCTCCT
Source organism: Hyaloperonospora brassicae (assembly GCA_947650285.1). Taxonomy (NCBI): domain Eukaryota; phylum Oomycota; class Peronosporomycetes; order Peronosporales; family Peronosporaceae; genus Hyaloperonospora; species Hyaloperonospora brassicae. The sequence goes on from CANTFL010001448.1 coordinate 106,809, forward strand.
TCTTGCCCGAGTTGTCACCCTCCGCGGTCAGCGCAACGTCAATAAGTGGCACGTCACCAACAATAGCCTGGAACTCTGGCTGGTTCACCAGCGTTGAGAACCAACGGTTCACAGCCGAGAACGGTTTGCGGAACTCCTTGTCAAGCACAAACTTAAACGGGTACACAAGAGCCGAAGCAACAACAATGTCGGCGAGCGTCACCTGCTCGCCCACCAAGTACGTGCGCAGGTGCAAGTGGTTCTCCAGAGTCTGAAGAGCCTTCTTCACGTCGGCCTTGGCCCTCGTCAGGGCAGCAGCATTGAACTGGCCAACGCCCAAGACAGGGTGCACCCACACTTCCAGAGGTACCTCGAGCTCGTAGGCGGAAAAGTCAATCCACGAGTCCACCTGACCCGACTCGAAGAACGTCTTGCCATACAGACCCGTGTCTGGACGCAAGCGAGCAATGTAGCGGGCAATGGCGCCGCTCTCAAAGATACACCCTTCATCCGTCTCGAGGATCGGGACCTTGCCAGCGGGCGTTTTGGCCTTGAAACTCGCTGACTTGATCTCCTTCTGGAAATCAAACGCCGGGAGCTCCAGGTCAATGCCGTTGTACTCGGCGGCAATGAGCACCTTGAAGACGCGGTAGTTGGCAGGGTACGTGTAGAGCTTCTGTTTTGCACACATAACAGCAACAACAACAACAACAACAAGACATTGACAGAGAGCGTGAGTGCGATAGAGGCGCGTTAGGCACAGCATAAGGTACAGCACGAGAGACCATTGGCGACGATCTTAGTACGGGACGAATTGACGACTGAAACGAATGGAGCGGCGTGGCCGGACTGTCAACTGCAATATTTGCAACCGCGAGGCCAATATTTACACTAGCTTGTGGCCAATGTTAGCTTGTGGCTAGGCATGCGGTCGGTCGGTTGGTCGGTCGGTCGCGTTGGATTTTATCCGAAAGTGTATCATCGTAAGTGGCAATAAAAACACACACACATAGAAACGTCTCGAAAGAACTGTGCGCCACGAACGCGCGCGCGCGCTCTCTCCCACACTCCAGCCCCGCTGCCTGGCGTGTCCAGAACCCAACTGTCTCCGATCGGGCGTAAAACGAACAAGTTGCGCCAGCGCGCGATCGCCACGCCACCCGTCGGCAGCAACCCACGAGCAGCAACATAACCGCGCCCACCCACCCAGCGCTGGCTTCCTCGCCCACTTCCCCCACACTCGAACCACATTCACACGGCCCCACGACACAAAAGCACTTCGAACGTCGACGGGAAAGACTCGGCCGCCTGCTCCCGCCGCAACGTCCGCCCACGCGCCGCCACACAGCGCCGCCACTGCACCGGTAGACCGACCGACCGACCGACCGGCCGACCGACGCGTAAACGAGCGAGAGAGAGCATAGCAGGTCGAAGCACAGCGTCCCGCGCGCGTGGCTCATGGTGAGCCGAGACAAGCGCGACAGTAGCGGCCTCCGCGTGTCGGAGCGCGAGCCAATGGACAGCAGCGCCACCGGTGCGCCGCATCCACGGAACCCTAAACCGCGTCGACCGCACGTGCCGCCTCCGCCGCCCCCGTCGTCGTCGTCGTCTGCTTCGTCGGCTTCTTCTGCTCCGTTTGGTCCTATTGGTAGTAAAAAAGAGACTGGACGTCAGATGCCGGGCAGCGAGTTGCCGTATCACGTGCGCATGGACGGGGCCATGAACGCCAACGAGCTGTTTCCCAGTGGCATGATCGAGTCGAGGTGCGTGTGCGTCTGGATGTGGCTCGTGGCTTGTTGCTGCTTCTCATGGGTACTCATGTTGTGGACTGACACTGTACTTGTGCTCTTTTGTGTGTTTTGTGTGTTGTGTTGCTGTTTTGTTTGTTGTGTGTGTGTTGATAGCAGAGCTGGCTACTCGTCGATGAAGACGCCAGTAGAGGGAAAGGACTATGCGTCCAACACGAAGCGCGTGCGGTCAGTGGACGAGAGCTCGGAAGACAGCATTGACAATGGGAGCTACGTGACAGACAAGATCCAGGGCGGGATCAACGAAGGCATTGGCTGGTTCCATGCCAAGATCAAAGTCGAGAACACGATTCACTGGGCCAACAACTACAAGATCCAGTGCTGCATGTTTTTCATTTTCATCTGCGGCGCTGCGCTTACGGTGGCTTTTGCCGACAACGACGCCAATGCGTCCGTTGGACTCGTGGCTGGCAGTCTCATTACGCTCTTCTGCTGTTCGGCAGTGGTGTACACGTTCTTGACGCGCCCGACGTGGCGCAAACACCCGAACCCCATCATTTTCTTCCGCAGTATCTGTGATATCTGTCTAGTCGCAGTGCTGCTGATTACGGAGCTGTACAAGTGCGGCAGTGGCGATTGCTCGAACTCACTTACAGGAGCATCTTGTACTGCAACAGCTGCGCTCACGCAGTTTTTCCTCTGGACATCGGAGAGTTGGTTTTTTGTCATGGCTATCGACATGCTGTCGTCGCTGCAGAGTCCGTTCACTGATTACAAGAGTAACGTTCGTCGGTACCACGGCTTCGTATGGGCAACAGGTATGCAGACTGTGGTGTTGTTAGCAGCGATATCGGTTGAAGAGCTTTGTGCTGATTCTGAACATTTGTGTACGTGTATGCAGGCCTCCTCACGTGTCTCCTGCTGGTATCGATCCCGGATTTTGCTGGCGAGTCCGAATTTGGATATTGCTGGACCGCAAGCAAAAGCAAATTACGTCATGGCAGGAGGGACAGCTCTGGCTCGAGCGATACAGGCAACCTGTGGAACCTCAACTTTCAGTACGTTCACCTGTCACTCGTATATAGATCGGTCGTGCGCGGGTCAAAGATCATTGTCTAAGTGTAACGCGTGTTTCGTGTGAGCAGATCGTGGCTGCTGTTCTACATCTGGCTCATTTTGTTCTGGATCTATGCCATCACGTACGTTTGCACGTTGACGATGTTTGGCAGCGGTCGTGCGTTGTTGACGAGTGTATCTCTTGTTTGTGGTAATCTCGTTCAGTGTGATCTACTGGGCGTACAGGCGCCTGAACTCTGGTCTTTCCGAGACGCTGCGCATGCGTCTTCGTGTGTTGCACTCGGTGACGATGTAAGTGAACGTGCATTGTGTATATCTGAAGAGTGTATGCACTGACTTTGCTTCTTTCCTGCCCGCGTAGTTATGTGATTGCCATCATCATCTACTGGGGACTATCATTTTGTATCTACGTGCCGTTCTTGGTCCAAGGGAACGATCGGTCCAGTCGCGTGGAGCACATGATGAACTTTATGATCACATGCAAGGGGTACTTCGATTTCGTGGTCTGGTTCCAAATGAACGATTTCCACGATGCACTGAAGAAAGGCAAAGGAAAGAAGACGGACGTTGATGTGGATGTTGACTTGAGTCCTCAAGTGAACCTCGCCTTGCGTTGCGAAGTGTTGTACTACACGACAACGGGAATCATCCAGGCTGTGCGAGACACGCAGCATTTGCCACCGGGAGCTAACCAGCAAGAATTGTATCTGCAGCCACAAGGTACAGAGGACAACCGCGGATCGCTCGGCGTTGATGAGTACATGATTCGCACGCGCCCGAAAGCTGCATTGGGTAAGGGCACGTTATTTATTGACTATTGCCCGCACACGTTTCAGACGATTCGTGAACATTTCGGCATCAACACGAACCAGTACATTGAGAGTCTGAGCCGAACAACAAAGGAACGACTGAGTGAAGGCGCCAGTGGCGCCTTTATGTTCTTTTCGCACGACCAGCAGCTGATCGTGAAGAGTATGAGCGACGAGGAGTCGGTCTTCCTGCGCTCAGTAGCAGCAGAGTATGCGTCGTTCTTGCTCACGAACCCGGACAGTCTACTGACGCGCTTTTACGGCTGCCACGCGATTCGGCTGTATGGCAATACGTTTAATTTCGTTGTTATGGCGAACTTGTTCAGCACGGAGAAAGTGATCCACCGGCGGTACGATATCAAGGGTTCGTGGGTGAATCGCAGTGCGAAACATCCGTCGAAAGGCAAGCGAGTCACGTGTCGTCACTGCAATGCCAAGTATGTCTTTGGCTCGACGGATGCGGAGAATTGTCGTGCACGAGTGGGTCGTCACGAGCCAAATGTGATTTTGAAAGACAATGACTTGACAGCGAAAGTGCGTTTGAATCCGAAGGTTGCTGAGGAACTGTACGGCCAGCTAGTGAAGGATGCGAACTTCCTGTCCCGTTTAGGGATCATGGACTACTCTCTTTTGCTCGGTATTCACAACGTGGAGTACATGGTGAACCCGGACTTGGAGGAAGACCCTGTGATTCCGCCAAAAGATGCGGTCGGACCGAGACGTCGCAGTACTGCGAACAACTCGTCCATGGTGGGATCAAATGCTCCTATCAGGGAGTCCAAGCCGCAGACAGGTCTCCCTCGACTCGCAACGGGCACCCGTCGGGCAAACACCGTGGTCGGTCCCTCTATCTACTACTTCGGGCTCATTGACATCCTGCAGACGTGGAACATGGACAAGAAGCTCGAGCGCTTTGCAAAGACCAAGTTGCTGGCAAAGGATCCGGACGGTTTGTCTGCGATTCCTCCCGCTGCGTACTACGAGCGGTTCAAGCGCAAGATGGGCGAGATTTTGTCGGTCACGCTTCGTGACGAATACACCGAGTTGTATGTTGGGGAGCGGAGAGAGGGCAATGGTGTTGATACGGTGGACGCCGACCCGAACCGGCGTTTTTTTTAAATTGTGAGGCCTCGGTGGGAAACGAAGGCACTGGTGACGCCCCCCACCGAGGGCCCGCCCTCACGGACCGAAGAAAGCTCCACCCCCTGCTCGGCGGGTTTTTATGTTGACACTGCGTGCTACTACTGCGCGTTATAGCGGGTGTACTTTTAGCAATAAACAACACGAGCAGTTAGCCCCAATTGAAAACCAGTCACGTAGGACGTACCGACGACGGGTCGAATAAAGCCGCCGAGTGAACAACAGCAGCGAGACATACTGAATCGAAGTCAATTGCACCCTTTGAGTCGCGACACGACGCCAATCGGTTCACAAGCCGAGCAAATACATACATTGCGACTCTTTTGCACCTCGTGGCGGGAAAGCCAAGTCTCTTGTTTTCAGTATGGACCCTCCCGCCAAAAACGCCCTCGTTTGTCATTCAAAGCCCATCGCCGTCATCAGCTCTGCCGTCGAGCCAAACGCTCATGGCCACGCGCCATGACAGCCGCCACCGCCGCCGTCCCGTCTGCAACGCGATCCTCAAGTGGCAATTGCAGCAGGAAGAGCAGCGCGTTGCCGAGGCGCACTACCGTCTCACGCGCATGTCGGCGCCATCGCCGTCGTCGTCGCTGCGTATTGTCCCCAGCAGCAGCAGCAGCAACAGCTCTTTCGACCGTCGGGTGGGCGCCCGAAGACCGCGAGTTGAAGCGCCGTATTGTCACGACACGGACGCTGTGGACACGACGCTTTGTATGGCGCCACATGAGCACAAACGCGTCACGAACGGCCAGAAGGACGGCTTGGTCGGGTCAGAACGTCCGTCTCAGTCGCTCGTGCGTGACTCGAACGAAGTCTTGACGTCCGATAATGCCACGAGAGAGTTTTATGCGATACGAGAGGATCGACAAGGAAGACCTCGAGACGGTCGGACGGATGGAAAGCTGTTACGTGTTGAAGTTCCAGCAGCGAAGCGGTCGGTCGGAAGACGAAGCGCTGGTGTGTCATTGAAAAGGTCGCCAGATGTTGATGGGGAGACGTCGCTTTCGGACGGACGGCGGACGAATGCAATGTTGTTGCATTGCGATACGGTGGACGCGTCAGTCTTGGGGAAGTGGTCTCGTGAAGACGATAGTCGAGAAGGTATTGCGTCGGGCATGAAGACAGCGAAATCCAGAGACAAAGAGACGATGTGGAAGGGGTCGAAGTATGGTGCAAAAGATGCACAGGCCCATGTGGATCAACTATCAGCGCCTCCACCAGTGACGTACTCTCCAAGCAACAGCTTTCTTGACATGTTTGCTAGCAGAAGGTCGGCTGTACATGGTGATGCTGCTTTGTACTTTGAGAACGGAGGGCATCGATTTCAGTCTCTGTTGGACGTGGCGATGGGTGACAATATGATGGCACCGAGCGAGTTATCTACGGACTCCATTGGCAAAAGAACGATGTCATTTGCGGAGCAGCATCACGAGGGTATATCGCTTGCTGCCGCTACAAATGGACCTGCAGCCTCAGTACCAGGGCAGAGTGTCGCGGACATCCTGGCGTCCCTGGAGGACACGTCGACTGGTATCGAAGCACTCGATGCCAATGTTGATGCTGGAAACGGTTACGACTCTGATGGGTCTACCGGCCGAAATCAATTGCAGCTCTTTTGTGGTGACTTCTGTAGTAGCTGGGTTCGCTGTGCACAAGTCAAAGCGTCGTCTGGTGTGGAAGTTTCGCGGTGGGCCTTGATCGTGGTGGCTTGCTGTTTCGCAATCGGAACCTGCGGCTTTTTTATGGAAGAGTTGATGGTGGTCTTGATGGCGTTGTATTCGAAACGGATACACTTTTCGCTATCGAAAGCTGACCAAAAACGAATGCGTGGCCGCGTTGATGCTCTTCAGCAAAAACTCCAAGCTTTCCAGCTATCAGTTGCGACGATTGACATGAAGTCGCAGAAGGCTCTGACTGATCTTCGTCGGCTCATCGCTAAAATGCGTCAAGATCGCGAGAGACATCAACACATGCTCGCGAATGAAATGCAAGGTTTTCGCCACCACGTTTCAGATGCCACATATGAGCTAGTAGAGCAAGAACGAGAGCTGATTCAGGCACGGCTGGCAGAAGTCGCGGAAATGCAAAGGAGTGACGACAAGGCTGTCGACAGCGAAAATACTATCGTTGGGTCCGCCAGCGTCGACGCCGACCAGATTTTGGAAGAAGACATTACTGGAAAACCCGTCCAAGTCCTCGCCACGGGTGGGTCTTCTTACGAGGCAATACAAAGTTCGTTCGTGGGGACTGATGTAATCATTAACACGCAGTTCTGTTCGGAGCTGACAAAGGCTGTGCCGAGCCACAAGCTTGTAACGAGGAATGAGGTAGATGTGTCTTTGGCAGAAGCTTCCAGTCCAGATTACGAGCAGGCTCACGCTGGGCAACGTGATGTTGGCAGCGAGCTCGAGCTAGTCGGAGGCTTGCCGAAAGTGGTGAGCGAAGAGTCCGCAAATGTACATGACATTGAACTCGACAATAAGTTGTTCACTCAGATTGAGGAAGTCGACATCAAGCGTGTACACGAGATCGAATCAGCTGCACCGCCAGCATCCGACCAGGACGTCATCAAAGTCGATGGTGTTGTCGCAGTTGTTCCCAATCACATTGAGCCCTCTCGCTATGCCTGGAATATCATTCTCGTGTTGGTGGGCATCACGCTTCTCTCTGCCTGCTTTGTGCTCCGTGCGTACAACATCAATCGTCGCAAGCGGTGGCTCGCACAACGTCGCAAGCGAAGAAATCAGCGGGCGGTGCGGCTAGCTCGACAACGGGCGAGAGCGATGGCAGCGCGTCAGGACGATAGCGACGAGTGGGATAGCAGTGGCGCGGATGGTGTAGAAGAGGTGTCACTCATGACACACGTGCAAGGTATCGAGGATGACGAGTCAGGAGCGTCCGCCAGCGAGAGTTGACATGGATGTCGATAGTGCAATATCCGAGGCAACAAATGATCGAGATTAGCGAAGACGTCTACTGGACATGAGCCCTGCACGAACGTATCGGTGACTCGTGTGGCTGTAGTCAATGCGTTGCTCGTCCATCAGCAACGCAACGAACAACCAGCCGCGAGACAGGAAAAGGTGCTCTGGATTTCTTTGGAAATTGCCCCGTCAACACATTCACATGAGTGGCAATACCACTTCCCAGACGACACAAGTGAGCGAGGCGACATCACACACTGCCTTCCGCTTGTGTACGATGGGATGACACGACTGTCGCATGGCATCACCACATCGTTGGTCAAGTGGACACTTTGATGACTTCAGCTCGAGCAACACACAAACAGCGACGGACGTGTGCAGGTACCACAAGTGTCACTTCCATCGAAACGACGACAAATGACAGCGCATTCATGCGGCCACGCGTGTGTGACCTGACGTTATCGCAGACCTGTCAAACTGGCCACGTGAATAACAAACGAAAGTAAAGCCATGCGAGAACTCCGCCTACGCCCACACGTGCGTTTCCATCGTCAGATACCAAATGAACTAATTCAAACTAAACAAAAGCAGCTCACGCACTGGCTGTAGCCATGTCGCAAACTCAGTTGCAACGGCCAGCGCTCGTGTTCTTTTCGCTTGGACCCCAAAGTCGATATCGGCTTCTGCAGGGTGCACCCCAACCCGCCCCCCGCTTCCGCCTCGATTCTCACAGGCTAAAGCCCAACCAATCGACCGAAGCGCACGCAGGTGCATGTCCAATGAGAGCGAAGCGTCTTTTTCCGCCTATAACAACGGCGCTGGCGGCCCAACTAACACTGCCGTTGTCCATGTGTGTGTGTGCACGTCTCCCTCTCTCTCTCTGTCTCTCTCTCTCTCTCATGCCGCTGCGTGCAGTAGCGAGCCATGTCGAGTGACGGAGACGCCAACAGCAGCAGCAGCAACAACAACAACGCCAACAACGTGAACCTGCAGATGCAGCTCCAGCTCCAGAACCAGCGCGCGCAGATGCAGCAGCAGCAACTCGCGCTCCACGCGTTCTGGCAGCACCAGCTCCAGGACATTTCGCAGATTGACCCGAATGCGTTTGACTTTAAGACGCATCAACTGCCGCTCGCTCGGATCAAGAAGATCATGAAGACGGACGAAGACGTGCGGATGATCAGTGCCGAGGCGCCCGTGCTCTTTGCCAAAGCCTGTGAGATGTTTATCCTCGAGCTCAGTCTCCGCGCGTGGATCCACACGGAGGAGAACAAGCGCCGCACGCTGCAGCGCAATGATATCGCTACGGCCATCACCAAGACGGACGTGTTTGACTTTCTCATTGACATTGTCCCACGAGATGATATCAAGCCGGCCAAGAAGGTAGGGGCATGCAAGGTGCACACAAGAGAAAAGAGAGAGAGAGAGAGGAGGGGATGCTGGTTGTTGCGGTGACTGAGCTTTGTGTTTTTTTGCTCTGTGTTTGTTGTGTGGAATCGGCAGGGACCAGTGGATCCCCAAGCAGTCTACCAGCAGCAGCTTCAGCAGCAACAAGCTGCGATGCTGCAGCAACTGTTGCAGACGCAGCAGAGTGGGGCCGTGGCCGGCGGCATGCAATGGCCGACTCAGCAGTTGCAGCAGCAGATGTTGCAGCAGTACCAGCGGATGCAGAGCATGCAGCAAAATGCAACGGATGCTACCGGTGGGCCGACGACACCGTCGAATGGAGTGTTGCCCAACTTGTCGCCGTCAGAAAGCGACGCGACTGGCCAATCCGAAGCAAACACGACTCCGGGAGACTCGGCGTCGACGTCTGACCAGCTCTCGTTGAACCAACGTAGCGTCGATGTATAAATGCTGCGTAGCTTGCAAAGCACAGCACAGCCAGCACTAAATGGTGGTATGTTCTATTGAATGAATAACTTGCATTTTCGAAAAGGCGTTGACCGTATCTTGTGCCATGACGCCCCTTGTCTTCTTCTTATACGTTCAGTCGCTCACTTACTCCCGTACTCCGGAGACTGTAACTTATATCGTCTACCACACAACAAAACGCATCTACGTTCACACTTACTCGGACGCTTTAACCGTAAAAGGCAGCGGGGGTATCTTCGATCCCTTCTCGGTAACCTTGAGCAGCTGGTAGCCGGCCACACCGCCAATCTATCGCAAATAAACAACGTCAGTATACAGCCGTCGCTTCCCTGCGCCGTGCTTGACGCATAAATGAACGCCACGTACCGCGAAGGTCATGCCAAGAATCGACTGAAGCGTCACTGGATTGCCAAAGTACAGTACGGCGCTAAGGATGACGACCACACGCTTCATTGTACTCATGATGGAGAAAGTGAGCTCTGTGACCTCGCCCAGCACCCATGACGAGCAGAAACTCCCGACAAAATGCATCATGCTGCACAGCAGCACCTTTCCGAACGGGAAACTCGCGACAAAGTTGTCCTGGTGAGCTCGCGCCGACATGAGCACGAATGGTGCGTTGATAGCGAACGACACAAATGAGCTGTAAAAGTGCAGCTGTACAAGACACACAGGTCAAAATGCAAGACTCCACGAGCATCCCACATGTCATCAACTCGCACGTACGTTCACGGTATCAACCACAATCCGGCGACGCAACAGGAACTTGGCGTACATACTCTGCATGACACCCAGCAACGCAGACGTCACGGCAAACATGGTGCCCGAGAACGCGAGGTCCTACACCAAGCCAAAACAAAACATCCGACACTACCATCAGCTTTTGCAAAGACCCCGCCAACTACTGCGACAACAAGCTTACATTCATGCCCATTTCCGACACAGACGCCATGACAACACCAAAGACGATCGGGATCAGCGTCAAGTACGTCGCTGCAGAGAACCGCGAGCGGTAGGCCACATACGCCAACAAGACGTTGAAAAACGGCTGCGACGCTTTGCAGGTCTGTGTAATGGACACTGGCACGACGTTGTAGCTCCAGTACGTCAACGTCTTGGCCAAGACTGAAAAGAGACTCAGTGGGACAATCCATAGAATGCTGCGCATACGAATGCACTGCATGCGCCAAGCACTGGCATTCGTGGGCGAGCTTGGGAATGTCAGCACCACAACTACAAAAAAAGCACACAAAAAAGAGAAACAGCACAACATATGAGAAACAAAGCACAACAAACGACAGACGCTTCAGGTTCGACTCGAAAAAAAGGGTGCACGATCTCTGCAATGCACGTTTGCTTCAACACAGACACTTGTGCGCGTCCGGACGTATTTACGTACAGTCAAGAAGGATACTGACAAAGAGGTGACACATAGTGAGCATCTCGGCCGACACGTGATGGTTCTTGATCAGGACTTTGTTAATGAATGTGGCAGACATCGAAAAGAGGTACCACACGCTCAGGCAGCAGCATATCTGCAGCAACACACCAACACGAAAAGAGACACGAGAAAGCAGCGTCAGAGTCAGCAACGACGAAAACACGAGTGAGCAAAAGGTCTGAGAAAAATGCACAGGGGACGACAGCGACTTTACGTACCCGCAGCGCTTTGTGGTCGCGCCGATGAGCCACCGCATGGCTCGACGTGTGGCTGTACCCTTTCGCAGGTACACTCAAGCCGTCCTCGAGGTCATCCAACAGGTACGGGGGCTTCCACGCGAGCCACTTTCATGCCCATAGCGTCGTGGCCCCGTGACTGACTGATTCGAGCAGTAGAGAGTGAATTGGACAGTGGCGCGCGATTGGCCGCCTAGATGGCGTGTCGCGTGGACTACACGACTTTTCAGCGGTGCGGCTGTCGGCGTAAACGAGCGTATGACGGAGTTGACACGATCGTTTCAGAGGCAAAGCAGGACAAAAAAGAAAGGCGGACACGGTTGCACACCTCGTGATGTTTGGTCGCCGGAATGAAACGGCTCGAGCCGGTGCCACTGAAACAGCACAGCGTAGGTACGCATTGGCCAAAACAGGATAACAAGCTTATCGTGCAAACTCACGTTTAGGAAACCCACCGCAACCGCATTTGTTGCCTCCAAAAGTGAATCGTGTGTGATTGTATTGACGTTCAAACGACGAAAAGGTGAAACCGTTACTGTCGCCTCTATGATTCACGCGACATGTAGCAGCGGGAGAGAGATTTCAGGACGGTCTATTACATAAGATTAAGTACAAGATGTCTGAAAGCTCTGGAGCCATCAATGTAACGGGGCACGCTCTTACCAGTTGACTGGTAAGACCCCGTGTATTATCTACACACAAGGCCCCGTGCTCCCGACTTCTCGTACACGTGGCGTGCGAGGAATCGTAAAAAGTGAGCAGAACCCAAGTGCTCGGTTTAGGGTGAAAGTCGAACTGTATTTTGTATAGTTATGTTTCCTAATAAACCATATTGTCTTGATCCAACTATATTAAACTACTGTCTCTTATGTGGGTCGTCTGTCCACCACCCATAGCGTGCGACCAGTAGCGATTGGTGGTTGAATTGGTTGATGTACCGTGTACATCAACCAAGTGGGGTCACCCACGAATATTACCCCTATGGGTAATATTTTGACAACGCCACCTCTTCGAGTGACGTTGATTTGAGTATTATCTAAAATAGATAATACCCAAAAATTATTACTTTCTATCAAATTTATGTAACGGGCTCACCCCGTTACATCACCCCCTTAACCATCAGTCACAATAGTGATTGATTTTGATTGGTGACAAAGCGACTTCCATCGTGTCGCTCTGGGGGCAGGGAGTACGCGTTGTTCTCTTCTCTCATTCCAGCTTCTTAGCGCATGGCGAGACCGTCCATGCGCTGTGCAACCAAGGCCGCGACTGAATCTACTACACGGATGCGTGCAGACGGAGAACAAACTGTCCAAGACTCAGCAGCAGGTGGTCATCCGCCTGCTGCTGCTGATAAGTAGCCTGCAACACCCATAGTTGACAGTGCACGCGGACATCCACGTGCAGCTTCTTCACTCATAGCTTCGGCTGCAGGTGGCAGTCCCATGGACCATGGACCCGAAATAGTGGTGCTCTATTCGGGCGAGTCGAATCCCCCGTCCGACTCGATAAGGACATGCGCCATGAGATGTTCGGTTCATCCGACGAGTCAATGAACTCGTCTTCGAGATGGAATCGATCGCGCTATTACTCATACGAGGCGAGTGCGAAGCATGAGGTCGTGAGTCCTCATAAAAGTTTGTATGACTCTTCGCCGGGTCATCGTAGCCGGAGCTGCAGCAATACTTAGTATTGCGGCGATCGTGGTGCCAGCTCTCATGTTGGAACCACGCAGGAACAGCACTTTCGCAACGCGTTGCGAACCGCTCCTGAGAACAAGCCATGGATGCCTTCCGTGAGCGAGTTGAGAGAGTGGTATGGATTTACCGTTGAAAACTTTCAGATCCCACTCTTTGACTCGTCGAGGATCCATGGTCTTGACCCCAGTGCGAAGAACTATCGCACTGAGAATGATTTCTTCATCGATGTCTTTTTCAGACATCGATGGTATCACGGCGACTACAAGAGAGACGAATTATCGTTATCTCAGGCGTGGAATACTTTCATTGGTAGCATTGAAAGAGATGGCCGTGTTACTTGGTTAGACAAATTTATTGCGGCGCGCATTAGGTTTGAACGGAATCCCGTGACCTGTGCTCGGTTCAAATTGCACCGATTGTTTCGAAAAGCAGGTTTACCTTGCCTCTCGTGGGAGAGAAGTGTCAGAGTTGTGTTGACAACTCTGTTCGCGCCCCTAAGAAGGCATACATCCCTAATCAATCCTACTGGTTGGCGAAAATCTCTTCCGAGATGTACCAAGGAATTGAGACTTTGCATTACCTTTACGAATGCGCCGGTCGTTCGTTCGACGATGGGTGTCCGTCAAAGGGTGGGTCTCGTCGTAATTATCGACGAGACCGGGCACATCCATCATCAGCTGGGAGCCGGGCTCCCAGCTGTTCCACGAGGATGGACACCCCCGCCACTGGACGAGGTAGCTCGTCCTTGATCCTGAATCGTAACGGTGGTTCAAAATACGCTCCACTAGGAAGCGTTAACCACCGTGAGCATCCACCAAAGGATGTGGTGGAGGAGGAAAGACCTCCTCCAGATCGTTCAGTGCTCACCATCTCGACCCTTACGAGATGGATCGCGCAATCGATGAATTGCGCGATGACTTGAAGCACGAGCGCGATCGGCGCTACGCTTTGACCGATACCGTGCGGAAGAACCGCAAGGGTCACGAGGCTGATACGGGCAAGGGATCGCGCCGATTATGCCACGGTCGCAGCTTCAGGTCGAGCGGGACGTCCGCTCCCTATTCGACAGCTGGCGACAGCTCGCGGGGAGATATCTCGGTTGTATACCGAGGTATCATATCTGCGCGACCAGACGGATCGTCTGGAGCGCGAACGCAAGAACCTAATGGAGGTTCTTGAACGTGGGGGCTATCTTCATCGGAAGAAGAAGGCTCGTACTGACAGTACGGCCTGAGCCTCCCCACGTAAAACGTAGGATGCGTGCGCATCCTACGTGGCAATTCGATCGTGTATGAATTGCCCTTGCGGTGCAACACACGAAATGGCCCAATCTATTTCGGCAGTAGTTTACTACTGCCGACACTAGTGACTGCATGTCCAGGTAAGTTTACCGTAGACAGTATTACTAGGTCATTGACCTTAAATGAAAGAACATTTGCTCTTCCATTCTTGTCTGCGTTCCGTTTCTGACGGTCCACCGCATTTGCGATGGAGTCCTGAACGAAACGGACTACCGCCTCTCGAGTCAGCAAAAAGTTCTCTGCTGACTCTTTGTTTTGTCTTTGAGTGCGCTTCGTGCGCACTGCTAAGAGATTGTTCTCTTCTTCAGCGAGGTTGTCTTCTTCCTCGCTGGACATAATCGTTGACGATACTGAATATACCAGCATCGTCATCATCATCCGAGTCAGTAATCGCGTCATCGCTATTATTGAGGTGATCTTCTTCATCGATGTCGACCTGATCGACATCGGCATCATACGTGACGACGTTAGCGTCGACACGTGATGAGCAAGAGCCAAAACGGTGTTTGCTCGAGCGAGCCTCCCCCCCTTATCCAAGAGTCACACTCTAAAAGGGCGGGCACACGTGGATGGCGTAGGCCATTCACGTAAAACGGTGTGTGCTGTGTTGAGGCATGCACCGAATTATTGATGGCGAATTCCAGCATGGGTAGGAATTCGCTCCACCTCGAGAACGAGTGGACATATCCTCGAAGGATCTCTTCGAGGACACGGTTGGCACGTTCCGTCTGACCATCTGTTTCTGGATGGTCAGATGTCGACATCTTCAACCGCGTTCCAAGTGAACGGAACACGGTTTGCCAAAACGCCGCCGTGAACCGAGGGTCACTGTCGGATACGAGTTCACGGGGTAAACCATGAAGTCTAAAGACCGTGTCGATGAAGACACGAGCATAGCCCTGAGCCTTGATTGACTCGGGTATCGCAGCAAGTGCACCATCTTGCTGAACCGATCAACGAACACAAGAATGCCATTATTCTTGTGAGCGTCTTCGGGGAACCCGAAGACGAAGTCCATTGAAACGGACTGCCAGCACTCTTCCGGGACAGGAAGGAACTGTAGAGATGAACGGGAAGAAGAACTAGGCTTCACCCGTTGACAAACCTCGCAAGCACGAATGTACTTGCGCACAAACTAATACTGGCGTGGCCAGTAAAAGTCACGGCTCACCGTAAGGTAATTCTTTTACCTTCCACGATGCCCGCCTGTAGGGGCTTCGTGACACTCATACATGATGCGCAAGTGCAAATCATTATGAGTGGGAACGACGACACGAGGCCTGTAGCCGACAACGGCTGTGTAGTACAGCAACCCGTTGCGAGTCGTGTACCGATACTCCTCGGATCGGTACAAAGTCGGTAAAACTTTCAAAGATTTCCGAGATGGGTCCATCAGATGATCCATCAAGCGCAGAATATTCTTGTCTTCTGCGTAAGCTTTTCTCACGTCTCCAAGCGGTGTTAACGACGGGAAACTGACTGATAGCGCTGGAACAGTGGGCTTTTCCGCACTGTTGCATTGCGCGCCCGGCTCGAAATCGGGTCGGCGCGATAGCGCATCAGCGACGACATTGAGTCGTCCTGGTTCATACGCCCCGGAGAATTTGTACTTCGCGAAGAAAGAAAGCCACCTCGCCATTCGTTGCGAGAGGTGGGGGCTGTTTACGGCCGTGCGTAGTGACGCATGGTCCGTGTACACAATGAACGGTCTATCTCCCAAGAGATAGACGCGAAACTTTGCCAGTGCGTACTTCATGGCAAGGAGTTCCTTGTCATGCACTAGGTAATTACGCTCATCTGCTTGCAGCTGACGCGATTGATAGCAGATGACGCGATCTGCGCCATCTGCATCAAACTGCATCAGCGCGCAGCCGATCGCAAAATCGCTGGCGTCACAGACCACATGAAATGGTCAGTCCTGATCTGCAATCGGCAGTATGGGCGATTGCATTAAGCTTTTCTTGATGCTTTCAAAGGAACGCTAACAGTCAGCATTCCATGACCACTTCACATCTTTCTTGAGTAAACAAGAAAGATGTACCGTCATTTCGGCGTAGTTGCGCGAGTACTTGTGAAAGTACGCCGCTAAGACAAGGAACTTACGAAGTCCCTTGACATCGACTGGCACTGTGCCAGTCGATGATCGCCTTGATATTTTCGGGATCAGGGCGTACGCTGTGTTTACCCACGATGCACCCAAGAAGTGGTATTTGGCTTGCCGCAAATATACACTTCTTGAGATTGGCATACAGCTTATACTTGCGCATAAGTTGGAGAACCCTCTTGAACGTGTGTTCTGTGAACATCCACGTCCGTCTTTACGTCCATATCCCGGCTATGGACGAACACATCGTCGAAGTAAGTCGGTGCGAAATCACGCTCCGTTCTCAACAGATTTGTAAACATCTGTTGAATTTTTCAGAGGCGTTACTCAGCCCCTGTGGTACCACTAGTCACTCCCACATCATACCGCTGAGGATGCTTACTGCGGTGCACGGGATGTCTCGTTCACGCATGAGGATCTGATAGAATCCGTCCATCAGATCCATGGACTAAAAGATGGTACTCTTAGACATACCATTTATGATTACGTCCTTTATCGGTATCGGCGTCTGAGCCGGTACCGTTGCAGCATTCAATTTGTTGAATGCGTGCACTATCCGCCATCCTCCTGTGACCTTTCGCGCACAGAAGGTCGGAGAGCTGTAAGGGAATGTTGATTCCCTCACATGTCCCGCTGCTAAGCGATCGGCAAAGAACTTGTCGGTCGCTACTACTTGTTCACGAGGCAGTGGACACTGCTTCATGACACAGTACTTCGAGCCCCGTTTGAGCTCGATCTCGTGTCGAGTGCCTTTGTCCTTAGGCAACTCGCATGTTTCGGGTTTAGGTAATACGTCCTTGAATTCGATCAAATCCTTATACAAAGGATTTGACTGAAGTGACTCCCAGGATTGAGACGTGTATCGCTCAATCCGAGTCTTCTCATCGAGGACACTTTCGTCCATCGATGAGCTGCTGAGAACCCGTTCGTTCTCAGCAAATAATGTGGCCGATATTCGAATATCGGCCACATACTCATCCTCTGTGACGAGTATGCAGATCTGCTTGACTTTGCCACTACGCAGATCACGCGAGAACCGTTTCGGTTCTAGCGTTGAAAACTGAGTTATCTCCGAAGTTAACTTCGGAGGCACAATCCGATCAAGTGTATAAGCGCCTACACTTGATCTGTCATTGACCAAGACGTTCAACGTCTCGGTTTCTTCCTGGGAACTTGCTTCCACAGGTTGCTGAGGGCCTGATCCTTCAGCAAGTGACTCTTGAGGAATTCCTTCCTCAAGTACGTGGGGACTTATTCCCTCGACGTCTTCCGACTGTGGCTGTGCAACCACAGTCAGGCACCGATCCTCTACGGTCGACTCTCCAGTCGACCTAGGATGTCCATGTTGTCCTTTGAAGGCAACAGGCTTCTTTTGTCTAAGATTCTGCCCGCTAGGCATGCATCCATGTCCCGGTCCACTCGACTTATTCGAGTGGTGGACCTTCGGCGCCGCCTGTACTGCTGTACAGCCGCCGGGAGCTTGTTCCACAGTGTAGTGATCAACTACACCGTGATCTTGTGCAGTCGTGCTAACGACCGTACCGCAAGTGAGGCCATCGCACTCACTCGCAGAACATCCACACGCTTGTGGACGCTCCAAGATGTTCATCAGATGGCCATCTGATGAACAAGCGGCAGGCATCTTCACGGATCGATGCTGCCAGCTCACTCTTGGTTCGTACCTTCTGAGCCTAGGTAATCCCAGGATGACATCTTACTTGTCATCCAAATCCAGTACGATGAAATCATCATCGTACTGTTCCCCTGCTAACGTGTAGTGGATTCCAACTACACGTTTCGTGGCGGTAATCGATTCGCCTGTTGCAAGGCGCACTGTCATCCGTGTTGGGGGAATGTCGCGCGTAACGAACTTGAGCCTACGACCCTCTAGTGACTGGCGACAAACAAAGTTGCTCGACGCCCCACAGTCAAATGGGACACGAAGTGAAAAATCATTTGTCGCTTCTAATTTCAAGGTGATGAGCGAAACGTCATCACCAGGTGCAGAGACACACAATGATTGTGTATATGGAGCAACTTTCGTCAAGAGATTTGCAAATTCTCTTTGGGTTGCTGGATCAGTAGGGCGCTCTACCCCTACTAACCCTGTCCACGTTTTGATGGTCCGTCTCGCTGTTGCAGTTTCGCAACAGCGCTGTACCCACGCCCATTGCCCTTCTTGGCGAATGGTCGTCCATTTCGCTCAGTACTGTTTGGTACTGGGCGTGGAGAACTACACTCATATGCGTAGTGCCCAAACTGCTGACAGCGATTGCACTTCAGCAATCGCATGTTGTTTGTAGAGCGAGGTCTCTCGCTCTCAACATAGCAGAGTTCCATGGATTCTGGACCTCCAATCTCTTGTCGTCTCGGTGGACGATAAGAGTTTGAGCTAGAATCAGTCCGTCTCATGCTAAAGTCTTCCTGTTCCGCGGCTGATATCGCTTCTTCCAGCGTATTCAGCTCAAGCCGGAACAGGTGGCTCCTGACGGGCCCTTCTGCGAGCCCTTGCATGAACACCGTAATCAACGTGTGTTCATGGACTGGGTTGGCAGTTATACTACTCGCTAGGAGTCGTAAATGTTGGGAGTAAGCGTGTACATCACGCTTACCCTGCTTGAGTTTCAGGAGCTCTGAACGAGCCCTGAACTCAGCTCGTGGCGGCTCAAACGTTTGTCTGAGCCGGGACTTGAAGTCATCTAGTGACCTAAACACATTTGGGTCGCTACTCTCGAGCCCCAGGGACTAAGTTTTGGCACGCCCTGCCAAGTGGGTTTGAGCAAATGTGAGTTTCATTTGCACATCTTCGACGCGACGATCCCTTCAGGCTCTGTCGAGTTCGACAAACCATAGTAACAGGGAGTCTTCCGGGACTCCTCTGTACTTGGAGATGTCGACCTTCATGACCTCGGGACGACGCGCATGTGCCGTCCCGCCCACAGCAGCATGGAATTGCTGCTGTCTCAACAGCTCCGTCTGTTGAGCACCACGTTCTCTCAACTGCTCGGCTTGTTGAGAGCCTTGATGGCGAAGCAAGGCTACTTTCTCCCTCTCGAGAGCAAGTTCATTCTGAACGAACTTGGCGATAGCGGCATGTTGTTGGTCTCTGTCTAGAGACTCCAACATGGTGCTGAGACGAGTTCGCCTACGGTAGAACTCATTCGTTCTACCGCACTCCATTCGATGTCACTCAAATGGGTAAACCCTTCACGCGTGGCGTGAAAGGTGTCTTCTTCATCCAACATGTTCATGTTGGATGCATGTGGTCCTTGGAAGGACTACAAAGTGCTACCAGGTGTAACGGGGCACACCCTTGCGTAACTTAACGCAAGGGTATCGGTGCCCCGACAGACGTACACAAGGCAAGCGAGGAAGCGTAGGTAAGGGTAAAAGTAGAACTGTTATATTAATATAATTAAGTCTTTTAACTACTGTCTCTCTGTTTGACTTAACTTAATTGTGCTAATATAACTGAATGTATGACGACGTCTCGTCACCACTCATTGCGCGCGTCTTGCGGCGATTGGTGGGTTGATATCATCAAGATATCAGCCAATGAACAGACTCTTTGGTCGACCCTTCAATATCACCACTTTGGTGATATTGTACAAAGAATATTCAACCTAATATTCTTTATTGTCATTGTTTCTTTAATGGCAATTTCCATGTAACGGGCTGCCCCGTTACAATCGACGCAAGACATCGCCGCGACGAGTGTTCATCTGTGTATGCGATCCTGTGCATACTACCGTCACTATTCTTGTTCTCACACCAATTGATCACTTGATCTGCTATGTGAAGCTTTGCAAGCGCTGTTCCTCATATCTGACCGAACATGCAGCTGATGTAAACAGAGCTCCTCTGCCGCGGGGGCACGTGTAGAGCAGCAGGAAGCGTTTTTTTGGTGTTTTTTAGAAACGTCAGACTGGACAACTCGCTCATGAGTGATCTATATAGGAATCTGCCATGTGTAACGGGGCACACCCTTGCGTAACTTAACGCAAGGGATTTGGGTGCCCCGACGGACGTACACGTGGCAAGCGAGGAAGCGTAGGTAGGGTAAAAGTAGAACTGTTATATTAATAAATTAAGTCTTTAAACTACTGTCTCTTCGTTTGACTTAATTCAATTATACTAATATAACTGCATGTATGGTGACGTCTCGTCACCACTCATTGCGCGCGTCTTGCGGCGATTGGTGGGTTGATATCATCACGATATCAACCAATGAACAGACCCTTTGGTCGACCCTTCAATATCACCACTTTGGTGATATTGTTTTAAAGAATATCCATCTTTATATTCTTTATTGTCACTTTCCTTAAAGTGACAATTTCATGTAACGGGCTGCCCCGTTTCATCACCCCCCTTAACTGATAGCACCGTGTGACTATCGAAAACATGGAGGCCACCCGTTGGCCACCATTGGGACTGGGAGCACTTGTTGGGTCCGTTCCATTCACTTTCCGCTTGACCTCGCATAGTTAACATGTCTATGCTGGGTGACTCAAGACCCACACAGCCTGGTGCTGTGCAAGCCTCTGCGGCAGACGCTTCGTCGTCTGCCGCCCCTTCTTCGCCTGCAGCAAGAGATGCTGCAGGTGCACGCGGTATCACACCGCGTGCGCACGATGATTTTGATGTAGAGGTCATCTACTCTGGCGAGTCAGACGTGTCTGACTCGGGCAATGCTGCAGAGGCGTCTCGATCTCCGGCGACGCCTCAGTATTCGCCACGGCCACTGCCGAACGAACGGACTCGTGATTTGCATCACAGTCTGTTCGGCAGTGATGATGATGATGATCAGGGTGGTGAGTTCTATTCTTCACCACCGCCGGCTTGTGCGTCTTCGCACGAGCGTGATGACGATGGTGCAACTCATCGTCATTTTGACAACCGTGGTACCGACAAGGGTGCCACTGCGAAGCGTGATGAGCTGAAGCCGTGGCGTTTGCCTGAACGTCTCATCAATAGCCTGTCTCACGAGACAGGCCAACACCATCGAAAACCCTTATTCGATGCAACCGAGCTTCACGGCTTGAGTTCCAGCGCGAAGAACTTTCGCGCTGAAGAAGATTTTTATCTCGATGTCTTTCTTAGACATCGATGGTACAACAGCGACCAAAAGCGTAACAGAACATCGCTTTTGGCTGCGTGGAACGCGTTCGTCCAAAACGTAAAGAATTTTGGACGAGAAGGGTGGCTCAAGAAACTTGAGGCAACACGCCTCAGGTTCGAATGGTGAACGCCAACCGGTGCTAGGTACCGGTTGCATTGTTTATCGAGTGAGGCAGGCATTCCTTGCCTCACATGGGGAGACCCTTGTGCGAGTTGTGTTGACAACTCGCAGTGTGCACATAGGGATGTGTACTCCCTAAGTTCGCCCTGGGGAAGGGCACACATCTCGGATGAGATGCGTGACGCGATTGCAAACTTGCAATCCGTCTACAAGCGCCTAGGGCGCGTGTTTACCGATGGGCCACAGGACTCATCGGATGGGTCTCGTCATACTGGCGGACGAGACCTTCAACATCCATCAACAGCTGAGAGCGGGGCTCCCAGCTGTTCCAAGAGGGTGGATACCCCCGCCACTGGACGAGGTAGCTCGTCCTTGATCCTGAATCGTAACGGTGGTTCAAAATACGCTCCACTAGAAAGCGTTAACCACCGTGAGCATCCACCAAAGGATGTGGTGGAGGAGGAAAGACCTCCTCCAGAACCCCAGGCCCACCATCTCGACCCTTACGAGATGGATCGCGCAATCGATGAATTGCGCGATGACTTGAAGCACGAGCGCGATCGGCGCTACGCTTTGACCGATACCGTGCGGAAGAACCGCAAGGGTCACGAGGCTGATCGGGCAAGGGATCGCGCCGATTATGCCACGGCGCAGCTTCAGGTCGAGCGGGACGTCCGCTCCCTATTCGACATGCTGGCGACAGCTCGCGGGGAGATATCTCGGTTGTATACCGAGGTATCATATCTGCGCGACCAGACGGATCGTCTGGAGCGCGAACGCAAGAACCTAATGGAGGTTCTTGAACGTGGGGGCTATCTTCATCGGAAGAAGAAGGCTCGTACTGACAGTACGGCCTGAGCCTCCCCACGTAAAACGTAGGATGCGTGCGCATCCTACGTGGCAATTCGAGTGTGTATGAATTGCCCTTGCGATGCAACACTCGAAATGGCCCAATGTATTTCGGCGGTAGTTTGCTACTGCCGACACTAGTGACTGCATGTCCAGGTAGGTTTACCGTAGACAGTATTACTAGGTCATTGACCTTAAATGAAAGAACATTTGCTCTTCCATTCTTGTCTGCGCTTCGTTTCTGATGATCCACCGCATTTGCGATGGAGTCCTGAACGCAACGGACTTTCGCCTCTCGTGTCAGCAGGAAGTTCTCTGCTGACTCTTTGTTTTGTCTTTGAGTGCGCTTCGTGCGCACTGCTAAGAGATTGCTCTCTTCTTCAGCGAGGTTGTCTTCTTCCTCGCTGACATAATCGTTGGCGATGCTGAATATACCAGCATCGTCATCATCATCCGAGTCAGTAATCGCGTCATCGCTATTATTGAGGTGATCTTCTTCATCGATGTCGACCTGATCGACATCGGCATCATACGTGACGACGTTAGCGTCGACACGTGATGAGCAAGAGCCAAAACGGCTTTTGCTCGAGCGAGTCCCCCCCCTTATCCGAGAGTTACACTCTAAAAGGGCGGGCACTCGTGGATGGCGTAGGCCATTCACGTAAAACGGTATGTGCTGTGTTGAAGCATGCACCGAATTATTGATGGCGAATTCCAGCATGGGTAGGAATTCGCTCCAACTCGGAAACGAGTGGACATATCCTCGAAGGATCTCTTCGAGGACACGGTTCGCACGTTCCGTCTGACCATCAGTTTCGGGATGGTCAGATGTCGACATCTTCAATCGTGTTCCGAGAGTACGGAACACGGTTTGCCAAAATTTCGCCGTGAACCGAGGGTCACGGTTGGTTTCGAGTTCACGGGGTAACCCGTGGAGTCTAAAGACCGTGTCTAGAAAGACACGAGCATAATCTTGAGCCTTGATTGACTCAGGGACAGCAGCAAGATGGACCATCTTGCTGAATCGGTCTACAAACACAAGAATGCCATTATTCTTGTGAGCGTCTTCGGGAAACCCGAAGACGAAGTCCATTGAAACGGACTGCCAGCACTCTGTTGGAACAGGCAGAGGCTGCAATGGCGCACGGGATGAAGGACTAGGCTTCACCCGTTGACAAACTTCGCAAGCACGTATGTACTTGCAAACAAATTGATACTGGCGGGGCCAGTAAAAGTCACGACTTACCGTGAGGTAAGTCTTTTCCCTTCCACGATGGCCGCTTGTTGGGGCATCGTGACACTCGAACATGATGCGCAACCGCAAATCATGATGAGCGGGTACGACGACACGAGGCGTGTCGTCGGCAACCAGCTGTATAGTACAGCAATCCGTTGCGTGTACTATACCGATCAGATGAGGATCGGTACAAAGCCGGTAAATCCCTCATGGATTTACTGGATGGATTCACCAGATAATTCATCAATCGCAGAAGATCCTCATCTTCCGCGTATGCCTTTCGTACGTCGTCAAGTAAACTTGACGACGGGACACTGACTGACAGTGTCGCTACAGTGGGCTTATCCTCACTGTTGGATTGTGCGTCCGGCTCGAAATCGGGCCGGCGCGAAAGAGCATCCGCGACGCAATTGAGTCGGTCCGGTTTATACTCCACGGAGAAGTTATACTCCGCGAAGAAAGAAAGCCACCTCGCCATTCTTTGCGAGAGGTGTGGGCTGTTTACGGCCGTGCGTAGTGACGCATGGTCCGTGTACACAATGAACGGTCTATCTCCCAAGAGATAGACGCGAAACTTTGCCAGTGCGTACTTCATGGCAAGGAGTTCCTTGTCATGCACTGGGTAATTACGCTCAGCTGCTTGCAGGTGACGCGACTGATAACAGATGACGCGCTCCGCGCCATCTGCATCGAACTGCATTAACGCGCAGCCGATCGCAAAATCGCTGGCGTCACAGACCACATGAAATGGTCAGTCCTGATCTGCAATCGGCAGTATGGGCGATTGCATCAAGCTTTTATTGATGCTTTCAAAGGAACGCTAACAGTCAGCATTCCATGACCACTTCACATCTTTCTTGAGCAAGCAAGAAAGATGAACAGTCATCTCGGCGTAGTTGCGCGAGTACTTGTGCAAGTACGCCGCAAGACCAAGGAACTTCCTTAGTCCCTTGACATCGACTGGCACTGGCCAGTCGGTGATCGCCTTGATCTTTTCGGGATCAGGGTGTACACCGTGTTTACCCACGATGCACCCAAGAAGTGGTATTTCGCTTGCCGCGAATATACACTTCTTGAGGTTGGCGTACAACTTATGCTTGCGCATAAGTTGAAGAACCTGACGAACGTGAGTTCTGTGAACTTCAATGTCCGTCTCTCCGTCCATATCCCGGCTATGGACGAACACATCGTCGAAGTAAGTCGGTGCGAAATCACGCTCCGTTCTCAACAGATTTGTAAACATCTGTTGAATTTTTCAGAGGCGTTACTCAGCCCCTGTGGTACCACTAGTCACTCCCACATCATACCGCTGAGGATGCTTACTGCGGTGCACGGGATGTCTCGTTCACGCATGAGGATCTGATAGAATCCGTCCATCAGATCCATGGACTAAAAGATGGTACTCTTAGACATACCATTTATGATTACGTCCTTTATCGGTATCGGCGTCTGAGCCGGTACCGTTGCAGCATTCAATTTGTTGAATGCGTGCACTATCCGCCATCCTCCTGTGACCTTTCGCACACAGAAGGTCGGAGAGCTGTAAGGGAATGTTGATTCCCTCACATGTCCCGCTGCTAAGCGATCGGCAAAGAACTTGTCGATCGCTACTACTTGTTCACGAGGCAGTGGACACTGCTTCATGACACAGTACTTCGAGCCCCGTTTGAGCTCGATCTCGTGTCGAGTGCCTTTGTCCTTAGGCAACTCGCATGTTTCGGGTTTAGGTAATACGTCCTTGAATTCGATCAAATCCTTATACAAAGAATTTGCCTGAAGTGATTCCCAGGATTGATACGTGTAACGCTCAATCCGAGTCTTCTCATCGAGGACACTTTCGTCCATCGATGAGCTGCTGAGAACCCGTTCGTTCTCAGCAAATACTGTTGCCGACCGAATGTCGGTCACATACTCGTCCTCTGTGACGAGTATGCAGATCTGCTTGACTTTGCCACTACGCAGATCACGCAAGAACCGTTTCGGTTCTAGTGTTGAAAACTGAGTTATCTCCGAAGTTAACTTCGGAGGCACAATCAGATCAAGCGTATAAGCGCCTACGCTTGATCCGTCATTAACCAAGACGTTCAACGTCTCGGTTTCTTCCTGGGAACTTGCTTCCACAGGTTGCTGAGGGCCTGATCCTTCAGCAAGTGACTCTTGAGGAATTCCTTCCTCAAGTACGTGGGGACTTATTCCCTCGACGTCTTCCGACTGTGGCTGTGCAACCACAGTCAGGCACCGATCCTCTACGGTCGACTCTCCAGTCGACCTAGGATGTCCATGTTGTCCTTTGAAGGCAACAGGCTTCTTTTGTCTAAGATTCTGCCCGCTAGGCATGCATCCATGTCCCGGTCCACTCGACTTATTCGAGTGGTGGACCTTCGGCGCAGCCTGTACTTTTGTACAGCCGCCGGGAGCTTGCTCCACAGTGTAGTGATCAACTACACCGTGATCTTGTGCAGTCGTGCTAACGACCGTACCGCAAGTGAGACCATCGCACTCACTCGCAGAACATCCACACGCTTGTGGACGCTCCAAGATGTTCATCAGATGGCCATCTGATGAACAAGCGGCAGGCATCTTCACGGATCGATGCTGCCAGCTCACTCTTGGTTCGTACCTTCTGAGCCTAGGCAATCCCAGGATGACATCTTACTTGTCATCCAAATCCAGTACGATGAAATCATCATCGTACTGTTCCCCTGCTAACGTGTAGTGGATTCCAACTACACGTTTCGTGGCGGTAATCGATTCGCCTGTTGCAAGGCGCACTGTCATCCGTGTTGGGGGAATGTCGCGCGTAACGAACTTGAGCCTACGACCCTCTAGTGACTGGCGACAAACAAAGTTGCTCGACGCCCCACAGTCAAATGGGACACGAAGTGAAAAATCATTTGTCGCTTCTAATTTCAAGGTGATGAGCGAAACGTCATCACCAGGTGCAGAGACACACAATGATTGTGTATATGGAGCAACTTTCGTCAAGAGATTTGCAAATTCTCTTTGGGTTGCTGGATCAGTAGGGCGCTCTACCCCTACTAACCCTGTCCACGTTTTGATGGTCCGTCTCGCTGTTGCAGTTTCGCAACAGCGCTGTACCCACGCCCATTGCCCTTTCTGGCAAATGGCCGATCACTTCGCTTAGTACTGTGTGGTTTTGGGCGAGGGGCACTACACTCGTAATCTTAGTGTCCTAACATCTGACAGCGATTGGACTGCTGCAATCGCTTGTTGTTCGAAGAGCGAGGTCTGTCGTTCTCAGCATAGCAGGGTTCCATTGGTTATGGACCTCCGGTCTCTTGTCTTCTAGGTGGACGATAAGAGTTTGAGCTAGAATCAGTCCGTCTCATGCTAAAGTCTTCCTGTTCCGCGACTGATATCGCTTCTTCCAGCGTATTCAGCTCTAGACGGAACAGGTGGCTCCTGACGGGCCCTTCTGCGAGCCCTTGCATGAACACCGTAATCAACGTGTATTCATTTACCGGGTTAGCAGTTATAATACTCGCAAGGAGTCGTATATGTTGGGAGTAAGCGTGCACATCACGCTTACACTGCTTGAGTTTCAGTAGCTCTGAACAAACTCTGAACTCAGCCCGTGGCGGTTCAAACGTTTGTTTGAGACGGTTCTTGAAGGATTCCAGCGTCCCAAACGCGTATGGGTTGCTACTCTCAGCGCTAAGGCCCAGGTTTTGGCACGTCTTGCCAAGTGGGTTTGAGAAAATGTGAGTTTCATTTGCTCATCGTCGATATGACGAGCCTTTATGGATCTGTCGAGTTCGACGAGCCATAACAAGAGGGAGTATTCCTTGACTCCTCTGTACTTGGAGATGTCCACCTTCAAGATCTCGGGACGACGGGTTGTGTCGTCCCGCTCACAGCAGCATTGTATAGCTGCTGTCTCAACAGCTCTGTCTGTTGAGCACCGCGTTCTCTCAACTGCTCGGCTTGTTGAGAGCCTTGATGGCGAAGCAAGGCTACTTTCTCCCTCTCGAGAGCAAGTTCATTCTGAACGAACTTGGCGATAGCGGCATGTTGTTGGTCTCTGTCTAGAGACTCCAACATGGTGCTGACGACGAGTTCGCCCACGGTAGAACTCATTCGTTCTACCGCACCCCATTCGATGTCACTCAAATGGGTAAACCCTTCACGCGTGGCGTGAAAGGTGTCTTCTTCATCCAACATGTTTATGTTGGATGCTGTGGTCCTTGGAAGGACTACAAAGTGCTACCAGGTGTAACGGGGCACACCCTTGCGTGAACTTAACGCAAGGGTATCGGTGCCCCGACAGACGTACACGACGCGAACGAGGAAGCGTAGGATAAGGAAAAAGTAAAACTGTTAAATTAATATAATTAAGTCTTTAAACTACTGTCTCTTCGTTTGACTTAATTCAATTATACTAATATAACTGCATGTATGGTGACGTCTCGTCACCACTCATTGCGCGCGTCTAGCGGCGATTGGTGGGTTGATATCATCACGATATCAACCAATGAACAGACCCTTTGGTCGACCCTTCAATATCACCACTTTGGTGATATTGTTTTAAAGAATATCCATCTTTATATTCTTTATTGTCACTTTCCTTAAAGTGACAATTTCATGTAACGGGCTGCCCCGTTACACCATGAGCATTCCGAATCACTCAGTGCAGACGTCCAAACGATGGGTTTTACAGTGCATTACGGACCAAATCTGATTCCAGCGACATGCGGCGGATGCGTTCTGAAATCGTGCCGTGTACCGCTGAGGTGGTCCGTCAATATGGACAATGCCGCCTACATGCAAAGACTGCTTAGCATTTTCTAAAATTGTTGACATTGGTTCCTCACGCCTTCTCGACTCGCTAGCACAACAGTCATGGCATCTCAAGAGCCATCGTGACAAAGTCGGCGATACATGACGTCCTCTCCGCCTGCCGCTGTCGCCACATCAGTTTCATTGACCATATCCAGTGTAGATTGCAACAAAGAGCGCTCACAACCCCGCACAACAATTGGTCATGTGATGCTCTTCGGGTTCCCCCTCGTTGTCGCAAGACAGGGCTGCGCCAATCGCTGGCGCCGATAATGTTAACGTCGCAGCCAACTAGACCTTGTCTATGGACGAGAACGGCCGCATCTACAGCGACATTCTCGTTTACGCGGCACCCTGCACCTGCGTCTGCGGTCGTCAAGTTAGCTTCAGTCGCTTTAACTTGGTATAGCTGGACAGCACATCTACGTCACTCGGTTTGTTTTCAGCTTGGGGATCCTATAACGGCAGGTGCTCGTTCCGCGCGACAAGTCTTGCGCGCCTTTTGTTCGTTCTTCTGCCCTCATGATCACCTAGCTCTTCTATGCTGGATTCAAGCGGCTCGCGTCCATCCCCGCGCCTAGCGCTACGTGTCGCATTTTTGTCGTGTCAACACACAAGCGAAGGCGGAACAATCTTTTTTCATCCATTCCGAATCCTCTTTTCCATCACAACGATACTGTAAAGAATGTCGCAACTGCTCAATTGTATTGTGCCCGTTTCACTACCTGTGCACGTGTCAACCAATAA
The DNA here is from genome assembly GCA_947650285.1 of Hyaloperonospora brassicae. Classification (NCBI taxonomy): domain Eukaryota; phylum Oomycota; class Peronosporomycetes; order Peronosporales; family Peronosporaceae; genus Hyaloperonospora; species Hyaloperonospora brassicae. The sequence goes on from CANTFL010001448.1 coordinate 136,012, forward strand.
AAAAATTCCAAGATAAAAGTACTGTCGTGCGCGAAGAAGAACATCATTCAACAAATTTTATCAGAATTTGCAGCAAAAAATCTATATTTTCTACGGTATATTTGGTGGATTTCCCCCTACAGATTTGATGAACATAAGGTTCCTATAGAAGATGAAATTCGTCACGACCTCTTTCACGAGGTCTACATCTCCCATCTCTCCTCCTTGCAACACCTCATCCATAAGACGGTCGTTTAGTTGCACTTGCCCAAACTTTCGCATCCACTGATCGAATTGTACCATTTGAAGCGACAAGGCATGCTCTACTTTATCATAACTACCCAATTGAAGTGCGAATGCAACCTCAGCCTCTCCCCACTTACTCACAAGCGATGCGAGGGCATTGCGTAAAACCTGCTGCTGCTTTTTGTGAGACATGCTCTCGAACTCAGAGCCCAGCTTCAATCTCGAGATTTGGGCCACCCGCGCACTGCGTCGCAAGTCTTTGAACTTCTCGGACGGAAACACGTGACCCTCCATTGGCATCCCATCACGCCAGTTACGGACATGGACCAATAACTCGTCAATTGGCGCTAATTTTGACGGTTCTTGATCGAACAGACCAGCGAGCGCCCCTTCCGATTTCGTCACAGCCGCATATTCAGTCAGTCGTTCGAGCAGAGCTGTAACATCATCGACTTTCATTCGCTCTTCGGCCTTGCCATCGCCGACAGAATGCGTTATCGTCGCTTCGTTCGTGGAGTTGAAGGGGATACGATCGCCAAGTGTCGCGACCTCAGGACGACTCAGGCCTGAGGCGAAATTGACGACGATGAGTGGTACGACTCTCACGAAGAGAGCTACGAAGTGGATAAATTTCATAGCCCAGGCACAGGGATGGCTGAAAGAGGGAACAGCGCACTCGAACGCAAATTTAGTAGTAAATGATATCAGCGACCAAGTGGGTGATCCGTGTGCAACGGGTCTGACAGTAATGGGTGTGAGAAACCGAGTGAGTGGTCCGTGTGCAACGGGTCTGACAGTAATGGGTGTTAGCGACCAAATAAGTGGACCGCATGCAACGGGTCTGATAGTAATGGGTGTGAGAAATCGAGTGAGTGGTCCGTGTGCAACGGGTCCGACAATAATGGGTGTGAGCGACCGAGTGAGTGGTGCAACGGGTCAGCCCATTACCCAAAATTTAAACACCCAATTTGGTCAACGAGAGTAATGTTTTCATTGATTTATGACACAAATGTTCCCCGCTGGAAGTAAATATTGACCAAATTTTACCGCCAAAGATGATACTCGGCGCCGCGCCACTCGTTGGTTGATACAAGCCATTCAATATACCAACTACTTTACGAATCGCTGCAACGCGCGCGAAATAGGTGGAGAGCGAGCAGCTACATCACGTAGTTATGCGCTAGCCTAGTGTAAGGAAGATCAGAGAGATTATGTTAGGAACCCTTTGGTTCGAGATTAAAGACATACTCTTACTAAGCACCCATGTGTCTACGTCGGTTGATACCCGGAAAGGTTGTGTGGATTACACCATAGAGAATATTCTCTAGATACTCATACCGATCAGACCGTATCCGTTTACGGAGGATAATACGTGCCAGCCACCGAATTCGAAATCCTTCGATAGAGCTAATTTTGGAATATGAGGTCTTGACCAGGAATGGACTGGATAAAAAAGTATTTCTGTAAAGAGATGTATAGGTCCACACCCACCCTCTATACGTACACACACCCCTGAAATAGTATTTCCTTCTTAAGTACCGTAACCTGCCTAACTAGAACTGCACACTTATACATACAAATGCCATTTAAATATTATTTCTACTCACACACCCCACCGTGATACGGGCCTCTTTTGTGTCTGCACACAACCTTGCGTTTGACTTCCGCTCTCATTATCCGGTACACCCCCTACATGTACCCCGAATACTACCATTTCCCCCTACTTAAAAAAACGCCCACAATAGGGCTGAGCAAATCGAATATTCGTCGAACATTAAGGGCCCTTCGAATAATTCAACTCGAACATTTGACAGCATCGAATATTCGACTCGAAGATTGTAAGCGGCTCGAATATCCGACCAAATTAATTGTAGACTAGCACATTAAGACACGCGTTTTGATAATAAAGCCAGTTTATATGAACAGATTTGGAGTGAAGCGGACATCGTATTTAGTGTCCGCGACATTAATTCGTGCAAAATACCCTTCGAGTTCAAGCACAGGATATAGTGTCCATAACACTAATTGTGGTGTGACACTAATTTGTGTGCGTTGAGATTAGTGCCCATGACACTATTTGGAGCAAAATCAGAATAAGTGCCTGCGCAATTGTGTATCGAAGTGGGGACCGAGTGTAATATACATAATTAACTCAAATATCGGAAATTGAGCGAAGGATACCTCCGCAAATTTTGCGGGCACGTAGGTAAATTTGCGAAATGCAAGTGGCCCACAGTGTAGTTACAGTTGTGTATGATTTCCTCTGCAGTGGTGCGACATGAAAATGTTTTGGCTGTATTTCATTCAAAATCACCTTTTTGACATACTTAATTCGGATTTGACCAACTTTTTTGAATGAAGAAATTTATTCATACGTGAATTAGTGTCCATGTAAAGGGGCAGCCCGTTACATGGAATTGTCACTAAAGAAACAATGACAATAAAGAATATTAGGTTGAATATTCTTTAAACAATATCACCGATAGTGGTGATATTGAAGGGTCGATCAAAGAGTCTGCTCATTGGTTGATATCGTGATGATACCAACCCACCAATCGCCGCAGGACGCGCGCAATGAGTGGTGACGAAACGTCACCATACACTCAGTTATATAAACATAATTAAGTCAGGTTAAACAGAGAGACAGTAGTTAAAAGACTTAATTACATTAATACAACAGTTTTGCTTTTCCCTTACCTACCGCTTCCTCGGTTGCCCCGTGTACGCTTGTCGGTGCACGATACCTTTGCGTTAAGTTCACGCAAGGGTGTGCCTCGTTACATCTTTGGACCAATTCGATAACCAATCATTTTCACAAGAGTAGATTGCTGACTGCATTAATGTATAAGTTGTATATAGCCAATAAAAAATCTCCATTTGTAATGAATACCGTCCACGACGTAAGCTTAAGCTCGACCGCCGCCGCAGCCTCAAGCTCGAGTGCTGCCATCACATCATATATCTCGACTGCCGCCTTAGCTCCCTAAATGGCAATTCCTGATGATGATGCTCAAGCTTTGGCCAGGTCAGAGTCAGCGAACTTGGCGATTAAAGTAAAAGTTGATGATCACTTTGAAATGGACAAAGACGCTTGCTTAGTCAAGTGCATTGAATTTAAGGAAACGTGAAGGGTGAACTAAACCACAAAAACGAATTTGACCAAGCACTTCCAAGACAAACATCCGACCAAGCTAGTAGTGCCTCTCCACGACGTCATTCAAAAGAAACGTCGCCCGTATCATTTTCGAGCGTCTTGACTTTCACTATACCTGCGAAGTATGATCGTCCTTCCACAGTCGGGAGCATCGCGAAATTTGCAATATTATAAAATTCTCTAGGATCCGCTGCGTCCGCCTTTCTAAATACCACTAATCCTAATATAGCTGTTTCCATACCTCTTTCTGATTCTGGTAAGTATCCCACCACTCCGCTCGACCCGTCGCATTAGCGAGCGATGTTTTAATCGTCTGTTTCTGACAGCGATTCAATCCCGTGCAGTATAGGGATCTCGACTTTGGTTGATGACGCGGAACCCCCTCCTGTTCTTTTACCTAATTTCATCGATTACTACGATACCTGGTCTCACGTTTACGAAACTATTCACCCTAGCAGAAGCAACGCAGTGTATGGCAGCCGTCTTCGACGGTTAAATATTATAGGTATGACCCAAGTTACTTGGCCGATCGTCTGGTGTCACTTCAGGCTGATTTAATCGACCGAGCGGTGACGTTGACCGGCTCTTGGCGTGGAAATCCTTGCTTTTCAATAAATCGATTAGTACGACCCTGCTGGCCGTTTATCTGTGTATCGCCGCCATATTCTCGCTCCCTATGGCTCGTTCGAAGCTGTGGGCTGGATAGCCGACTTGGTCACCGCCTACGAGCAAAACATAAGAAGTTCTCAGCCAGGTACCGTTGAGGGCGACCAGGTATATTTTACAACGAGCAAGACAACACCAATGCCTTCCTTGCCTTGTACTACAACCCCAGACATTAAGTGTCCGGGTCGGACGGTTCATATGTGACGGACGGTGTCCAGTCCGATATTTCAGTGGATAAGAACTAAGCCACTGCGATCTCGACAAACCCATGAATCTCCGTTTTTGCAGCATTTTGCATCATCACTTCGCGGTGTATAAGTATCCTGTACTAGAAGAAGAGTCCAGTCCGGTAAATTGGCTTGTCGCTTTCCAGATCTCCAATTTAGCGTCACTGTTACTCAAGAATTATTAGCTGTGTTTGGAGCCTCATCTTGTACCTGGGCGCTTGCATCAAATTCAAATTTAACATGCCTCCCAAGGTTATTAATCTAAATACATTGACTTCTTCTATTCATCGCATCGTTTCTTCATACCGGCGCCTTCTATCTTCTTCCTATTAGCTTTGGCCTACCATACAGTTGAGCGCAGATATCGAATTAAGACCCGGGATGCTATCCTGACGAATGGATTTAGTGAAACCAACTCGTGAACGACACATTTCTCGTGACCTTCGGATATCGTTTGGTTTGTATGCGACGTTTTGCTTTAGCCACGTCATACCTAATAAAAGCGTCGGCTCATATTATAAAAATTGTATTTCCTATGTGTGACTCTAGTAGAGACGGATTTGCGGTCCCTCGCGATACTCTCGAAATCGTAGCTCGCTTAAACTTTCCCAGAATTTTCCCTTGCAAGCTCGGTCCCCTTCTACCAGTGTCGCAATCCTTGCAGAATCTGAAATTCTTCTGCACATTTCTAAAAAACCTGTCTTGGGATAGTGCCGTCGCGCACGTTTATGATTACGTTTATAAACCCTTTGGTAGCTCCTTCCAAGACACGTGTTAAAGTGGTAAAGGAAGTCTTTCAGCAGTCTATAGACGACCACCATCCAAATCATTGTGTACCTACCATCTTTTCGGCGATGGGATTCGTGCAGTAATTTAAAGGCCTATTTTGCATATCTCAAAATCGCCTGACACCATTCTGCACACACTGGACGAGTCCAATGACAGTTAATTATATTTAATTTTTAGATATAACTTCGGATCTCGTATCAAGATCAATTCTTCTTGCGTATTTTAACTTCTTTCCACTGTGAGACAATATGCTACCTCCTCTCACATGGTCTCCTCTGAAATACATATGAGAGAATTTCATCTAGTTACTGCAGATGGCGTTGCTATATACTCAAGGATATGACTACAGCAATTCTCGCAATTGGTCAATTTCTGCTAGACCTGGTAGCCCTACACACTTAGGTCAGTGTGGAGAAGCGCGTAGAAGGAATGACGAAGGCGTGGATCGCGCGATTTACCTAAAGTGCGAAACCAATTCGATTGGTGGAGCGCGGATGGAGCGGCCCACTATGGAACAATCCACGGGAAATATGATCGACGAGGATAAATGATCAAGGTAAATTACATAATTGGTGTGTATGGCATAATGGGTGTGGATCACATACCACGATTCACTTACCCCGCGATCCACTACACCGCAATCCACTGTATCGCAGGGTGGTGTGGACACATAAGTGGTGTGAACACATGTGAAATGTGGATAATTGGCGTGGAAACATAGTTGGTATGGATCACATAATATGTGTAGATCACATACCGCGATGAACCACCCCGCGATCCACCGTGGATATATCTGCTATGGGCCACATGATGTACGAGGTGAACAACATAGACAGACGATATGCAACAAAGACCTAGCAAAAAGATAGGCATAGTCATAGGTAATAAATTTGGGTAATTGACGTTAAACAGAATTGAATTTGCAACGAAAGACACGCGTCGACTTCTCCCGGGCAGGATCTTTGGCCTCCCGTTGAATAGAGATCCACCCGCGTCTTTACAAACTTTGTCCTTGGATTGTTTGGCCAGGAGGAAGTCATTTATCACCCTCCCTCAACTGCGATAGGACGCAGTGAACCCTACGGTTCAGATTCAAGATCGCGAGACGGCTCAAGTGGTCAGAAGGCTCGCGTATCAATCATCACCCCTGGCAAAGGAGACTCTGGGAGAGCGCCCAAGTTACAAGCGATCGAGTGAAGAATTTCCACGCGATCCCCATATACGTTTGACCGAGTGAAGCATTTCCTCCCGATAAACACCTATCCCTAAGACGGTCAAGTTCAGCTTCAGCTCAAGTCCACCAATAAGAGCGCAACCCGCCCCACCGACGGGTACACCAGGAGAGCAAGAAGACACAGAACACGAAATCGGCGTACCCCCCTAGTTTGGGCGGTCGTCCGGGCGCCAGTGGAGAGTCGGGACCACAAGGAATTTGTGATCACCACTCCACCAGAATGGTGCGCGTGCCCGGATCTTCTGGTGACTAGGGATTTTGCCGTGAGTCCCTGAGAAAAGAAGTCAAGATCGAGACTGAACCTGGGATAGAAGCTCCAGCGGCAGAGGTTCGTCGCAGACGCGTGAAGATGAAGGACCCCCGGATCGTCAAAGTTTTGGAAGGGGCTTTGACGACAATAAAATAAAGAGGAAGATCGTTCGCACGATCTGGAAGAAAACCCCCAATTCCCTCCTGAAGCCCCTCTGGGGGCCACTGCGGGTCACACTGTAAAGCGCGAGCCACAGGATGAAAGTCCTAGAGGAATCCCCAAACGATTTTCACTTATATTAAATATCCCATCAGAGATGATGAAGGAAGAGACAAGATATTCGAAAGACTTAAAGAAGCTGGCTGAGGCAAGACAAGACCACGTTGTTTACAAGAACAAGCCGTCCGGATGCCAGGCCAAGACGAAGACGATGGATCAAGACTCGAAGTCAGTGGATCTCGAAGTAAAGTTTGAAGATTGGCAATTCGACGATATTAGCCGGGAGTGTTGGAAGTGGAGATGTCATAGCGGACACTCCTTTCCGGGTCGACGCCCCAGCTGCCAGGTTTGATAGCTGTAGTGGATGATTGGTGTGGTTACACTAAGTTCTAGAAGGTTCTTAGTCGTAGAGCGCAGGATAGAGCAAGATCTCACTTCTAGATTGATTAAGCCACTGACGAGGCCCCCGGCGGGGGGCCGAAACGCGTCTGGCGCGCGTTTTAATATAGAAGTCATTAACCATACTTTCTCCTATTTCCTACAGGGAGTACCACTTGAAGGAGCTGAAGAATCTTCTATCGAGCGATCCAGTACTCAAGACTGTCAAGCCAAAGCTGACCGGATTTCTACGCGGACCGATAACAGCGCCCAAACCGACCCCCAACGTGTCGGAGGCGCTCCGGCGCCTAATCAATCTGCTCACTGAGGCAGGGTTCACGGCCGGAACGTTCAACGCACAAACTCTTTAGAGTTCATCCACGATCGGGTGATCGATGCCGGACAGTCGCTGTTTAAGACGTCGAGTCCGCCATAGGCATACGTGACCCTGGAGACAACCCGACCCCGCCGATCGGCACCTCGGATCAACGGATCACGCCGCGGATTACGATGATAAAAGTTCTCACGCCGATCAACGAGTTTCCCAAGGACGAACACATTGGATCGTCCCGATAAGCTTCAGCAAAATCGGAAGAGGACTCGATTGATCTGTTCGAGATCCAACGGATGTCGCTAGGACCAAAGGGCGCGGATCTGGTGCGGAAGAAATTTGAACGGAAAGGGTCAGTGCAGCTAGCGGGAAATCCATCGCAACGCACTTAATTAACATAGTGGATTCAGACCAAGTGAATTCTTTTTTTGAGCAGCCATGAGAACATACGAGCTAGAACAAGCCCGATTGAAGGCCGGATGATCGGCTTATCGCCATCCCGAACCGTAGTTCTACATGCCGGATATTGACATGGAGTCGGTTGAATCGAGTCCTAATGGATCGCATGACTATGGTCATGAGCATCGGGAGCAAGGAGGAAAGATGTTACCGCAGGTGGCGACGGCAGGAGCGGCAGAGAGTGGAGGATTCTCTTATCAAAGAATTCGAATGTTTGCCATGGCCGAACTGAAAGAACGCTCCGGCTGAGAGAAGAATGAAGAACGGACCAGGAACTGGATCAGTAAGGTAAAGTCGGCGTTCCTACGCGATCAAGTGCCAGATGTGGAGAATTGCCTGGTCTAAAGCAATCTTCTTACAGGACCGGCGCGTGACTGGTATAACCAGCTCAGCCGCTCGACGAGGACTTCGTGGAAGACACTCCTGGAGGGATTCATGGCCGTATACGGAGGGAAGAATAGTGCTTCAGTTGGGAGGCTATACTTCCACGTAAGCAATAGAACGATACTCCATTGGAGTATTTGTACCGTCTGAATGTGGCCGCGATCTAGGCGCAGATCCCGATACGATATGGATCGCCTGCCACTCGCAAAGAGCATTTAGATCATTACATTGGTACCCTGGACGATCGCAATCTGGCTAGAATGCTGACGATGTTACGCCTTGGAGATGCAGACCATATGGAAGAAATTCTGCAAGATTGTGAAAACATGGAACTTCGAGAATCTCACGCCTTTATGGGGGCAAGCAAGTTTCGACAGTGTGTTGCGCCACGGGCGGCCCAAGTTCCAGCAAAACCAGCGTGGGCTTTAAAAGCAATCTACGTGAAACGCGAGATCAGCGGATCAGACATGGATTCTTGCGGATCGGACTCCGACTCGGATGCAACAGGTAAATGGACATGGCTACGGATCGCGCTCAGAAGCCGGACGACTTACTATTTCGAAGTGAAAAAGTCGATCATGAGAGGCACTACGATCGGGGAAATTATAAATTAGTGTGTAAGCACTGTGAGTCGAATAGACATGACGATCGCGGATGTTAAAAGCGACTTACGTGTCAGAAGTGTGAACGTAGATGTCACCCTGCGGACAAGTGCTATTACGTGTGTTCCATCAGCAAGAACGTCCACGGTGAAGAAAATTGCCCGATGGAACAGTTTTACAACATGATCCGTCAGTGGTATGCTTCTACCAAGCATGCAGAAATGTTGCCGGAACAAGCCTATACGATGCTAAATTAGGACGCTCGCCAGGTTGGAATCTGGTACGAGCCGAGAGTTTTAGGCTCTGCGTAAATGCATTGGTGGAGAAGAAGGAGGTCGAAGGAAGCGAGGACAAGCAGGATGATCAAAAAAATACATGTGATTTTTTAAGACTGTCTACGTTCCATTTCGAGTGTTAGAAGACATGATGTGTACGCCCGATCGCCCACCAAGATGGAACTTGTCTTAGCTCCGGGAGAGTCAAGGGGATACTAGGAATACCATACACCAGGAAAACGGTTCAAGCAAGCTAAAGTGGTTGGGAAGATTAACAATGAAAAGGCCACAATGCTACTTGACATGGGAGCTGAGACCTCGATCGTGGACACCGCCTTTGCTCGTAAGGTAGGATGTGTCATCGACGAGAATTAGAAACAAGATTGTGTGAGGATAGGTGAGAACACCTACATGACAGAAGGAAGTACCAAGATCAAGATCATTCTAAATGAATCGCTGGTATATTATTTTCATGTGTGGGTGGGTGATCAAGTCGGTTGAGAGGTGACCCTGGGTATTACCTTCATGGTACCCGCAGGTTTACGTATGTATTTGGCTGACGGGACGCTAGTATTGCTAGATGAAGTAAGTATTCATCTAGCAGGACGCAGACCTCTGTACGGATCATCGATGCAGTCGATTGTGACCCCAGAACAGCGCTCGGTGCTGCCGGTCGGTAAATCGCGGAGATAGGGATCGGCTACATCCATTCTGACGCCAAGCTCTGGGTAAGACGCGATCCTACATGGGTACCCACCGTTATCACGTTATAGGCTGGATCAAGTTCTTGCACCTGACAAGTCTCAGTGATAAGGTAGTTACTATCGATCGAGGACCGACCTTAGGCTGGATCATGGCTGCCTAAATGGTGTCTCGATACCCAGGCTACGTCTCTGGATCGCGACGGTAAAACGAGTAGCAGACAATAGCTTTTGAGCTACGACTGAAAGCGAGGAAGAAGTGCCGCCCGCATACGCGGGACCGCTCGTGGATCATCCGGCTTACCCTACGCCAACGAAGGTTTTAAGTTGGCCTACGGGGAGAAATGTATCGAAGGACAGCCCGATCCGAGACGAGAAAGTGGTTATACGTGTGGACCCACTGTCACGTGTCGGCAACACGATCGAAGAGAAAAGCGGAAGAGTTCGAGCACCCGGGAGGCAAATGAAAGATGTCGCGACGAATAAAAACATGGACTTCGATCGATCGCATGACGGATCAAATGGCGTGATCGACGATCTACAAGTGGATATCGACCTGTAAGTGTCATGACCGTGGTTCATACGATTCACGAACGAACGACGAAGGATGGAGCTGGAGATCAGTCGAAGAAAGAGGCCGGATTTCACCAGGTGTGACGATCAACGAAGAGTCTGGTCCGGATAAAGACCGGATCGCGGGAGAATTGGACGTCGCTCCTTATATTCATGAAAGTGGGGAGTTGTACGCCAAGGATGTGGATCAGCACATGACGGTACTGCCCGACATTGTTACGCTCACCGCCGAAGTTGCGATCGACGATATTCAGGTAGGTGATCCAGGTGTACCGCTGACTGATGATCAAGAACAATTACGACAACTGATCTGGAAAAAAGCACCTTCTTATTGGTAAAGGAAACGCACTCTCTCCAGCCGCACGAGGGGCGATATGATATATTAACGTGGGAGGAGCGAGCACGATTGTGCAAAGAGTACGGCAAGTAGCACCCAAGTTTCGCGAAAAGCTAGAAATTCTGATAAAAGGACTGCTATCGGCCAAGATTATTCGACCTCCCACTTCACCTTGGGCCTCGACGATCGTCGTTATCATAAAAAAAGAATGGCGAGGACATTGGATTGTGCATCGACTATCGACGGGTAAATCAGTTGACAAGGCCGATGATGTACACAATGCCATTGGTCAGTGAACTTTTACAAGACATAGCAACGCAATGTGGTACTGCTCACTGGACGTGGCAAGCGGATTTTGAGTGGTGGAGATGACAGAACGAGCAAGAATTGTTTTTCATTTATAACGCCGTCAGGCCTGTTTGAATGGAAACGGATGCCGTTTGGGTTGAAAAACGCTCCACAGATTTACCAACGCCTGATCGACAATGCATTGTATGGATATATGAAGGTCGGTGCTGATCCTGACGCCCCCTTTATGGAATCTTTCAAACAGATCGACGTGTTCACAGAAATAGAATCGGACATCATTCAGACGCCATCTGTGCTAGGGAGAAGATCGTACATCGATGACATACTGATTCCAGCTACATCGAGGAACATTTTATACGATAGAGTGGAGAAATTGCTACGTGTATGCGACACGTGGCTTTTGTCGATCAGTCTGACCAAAAGATTTTGGAGACGACGTAATGTGGATTACCTCGGACATCAAGTATCACTCGCTGGATTGGAAGCTCACCCAAAACAATTTGGATCGCTGGTCAACATTTTGTTTTTACAAACGCTGCGGTCAATGCAGTCGGTTTTAGGGAGTTTAAATTACTATAGCCGATTTATTGAAGAATTTGCGATATATGTATCAGTGCTATCCGAATTACGCGAAGCCGACTTCCACGAGATCCGACGCGTGGATTAAACGGCATCGTCTACACTAAACGAAAAGAAAGTTGACGACAGGAAGTGCCGTATTGACGGCGGTCCAAACCTTAACGGTGTTACAGAGGGCGATTTGGGGTCTTTCTGTGTTGCAAGGGGCTATCCAGCGTTTTACTGTGTGGCAGGGGGCGATCCGACCTCGACGGACAGAAATCGATGGGGGAAAGGAGTAATTTCGTTCGCTATGTTGAAGGATAAGATCATTAAGACTCCTATCCTTTAATATTTGATTCGGGTCGCCCTCCAGTGATCGTGGTATATGCTAGCAAATGGGCAGTATCTGCAGCTTTGCTACAAAAACACGATGGACTATACTGGCCTGTAACATTCAACAGCTGAACGTTGAAACCCGACGAGGTTAACTATAGAATAGGTGGAGAAAGAAGTTTTAGCTCTGCTGCGCATCCTGGATATCGGCTACACTATGTTGGTTGCACGAGAGATCAAGGTACTCGCACGTCATTCAACTTTGGCCTGGCTGGTACAATCTTCGGGCCTTAATGGGAGGATCGGGAGATGGACGGTGCTGCTATAAAATTGGACGCTGGAGGTCAAGAAGTGTGAAAAGGGAGAAGATGAAAATACTTGGCACGCTTGTCGCCAGCATTACCCCGCGCGAAGAGGTTGACAAGATGTTGATTGCGTTCGACCCAATGAAGCAGCCGAAACATACCATAAGTATGCCGCCACCAACGGTGGAGGAAGGTGAAAGGCTTTTGGTGGTCAGTTTCGATGGATCGGCCCAAACCAAACGCAAAGTCGGGGCGTATAGTGCAATGGTGTGAAAGCTCCCCGAATGGAAGATCGTGAATTTCGCAGCCGAATACGCAACAGACCTGACAGTAAACGAAGCCGAATATCGTGGCCTGCTACTAGGTTTCGATCTCCTAGCCTATCAGGCGCGGGGGCGCATCATCATTTGCGGCGATTCTAACTCAGTGATTCGGAAGATGAGCGGAGAAATTGACTGCAAGGCTCCCGGATTACAGTTGCTACGTCACAAAGCTATGGAGAAACTCCGGTCGTGGCCGATCCACGATTTAATACACATGAAGAGGGACTGGAATCAGAGTGCCGATAGACTGGCAAGCAACGCTTTACAACAAGAGGAGAGAACTATGACTGTATCCGATCAAGATTGTCAAAATTTATTGTACCGGTTGGACGAGTTATTGACACCCAAAAGTGTCGATCGGGTCGTGAATATATCTGTCGTTACTAGATCAGCTGTAAAGAGACGAAGATCACCTGATAGTAATGCAAGTTGATGTCGTTCAGAGGATCATACTCGAGAGAATTGAGCAATCACAGGAAGAAGAGAATTGGATCACCAACCTGAAGGAATTCCTGATCGGAGACATAACGAAGTTGAGTATTGAAGAAGCAAAGTTGTGTGCTCGGATCGCGCTTTATTATGAAGTTGACGAAGGCAAACTGCTGTTTTTCTGCCCGCGACCGACGGAAGATCCAGATAGCATCGTGGAATTGATGCATTTGGTAGTACCGAAACTATTGCAGCAATATTTCCTGCATCGTTATTATACAAGTCTGGAGGGCGGACACCAAGGTATCGGCAGAATATACCAACGAATCCGATCCAAGTTCCACTAGAGAGGAATCTATCGGAGTGTCCAGAGTTATGTAGGATAATGTGTTTATTGCACGACGGGAAAAGGTAAATCTATCCTGCACGGAAAATCATCGGAGAATGCCCAAGCCACGTATCCGTTTCAGATAATTGCTATGGATCACATTCCATCGTTGCCGCGATCTTTCAAGGGAAACATTGAGTTGTTGCTGTGGGTAGATCTGTTCTCAAATTCCGCAATCGCCAAGGCGAGTTCCTCCAGAACTGCTCAAACGATCGCTGAAAGTTACGAAGAGTGTGTGTTTCGAAGATTCGAAGCCAGTAAGCGATCCGCAATGATCGAGAGCCAGGATTCATGTACGATTTCTTCCGAGCGTCGGATCGCGGGGCAGAAACAGCGTGCTGTCATGGCATATCGACCCTAAGCGAATGGAATAGCAGAAAGAATGGTACAGACCTTAACGAGAGCGTTGAAGATGTACGTTACAGATGCGGATCAGAAGGATTGGGACGATTACGCAGGAGGTTGACGTTCGCCATCAATACGGCACAGGATCGCGTACGAGGAGATACTCCATTGTACCTGATCCACGGTTTGGACCCACGATCGACGCTGGAAGCGACTTTGCCTCTGGGAAGCACAAAACGACAGGACCAAGATCCAAGAAGATGACGTTGCCATATACAACGTCATTACCAGAGAGCGATAGAAGCTGTTAACAATCGTCTACAGATTGAGATCCAAGATCGGGCCGACCGACACAACACAGAGGACGGATCGCATGAGATCGAAGTTGGATCGCAAGTATGGCTCTATTTGGATTGAGTGAAAGAAGGATACGCCCGAAAGCTGGCACATATGTGGCAGGGGCTATTCTGGGTTAAACAACCTTGCGGGAGACACGCAGTACGTTTGGATATCTCGAATACACCGTATCGATTATTCCCGTTGGTACATATATCACAAGCTTAAACGGGTGAAGACTTTCTGGATCGGCCAAAAAACTTGTTGAGCGTCAGAGAGGCGGGTTGCTTAGATTTTGACGAATCCCTACTGCCGGAAGATAGCTATGAACTTACATTGTATGAAGGTGAATTTGAAGTCGAGAAGATTTTGGATGTGCGATCCGGCAGGCGGAGTCGTGTTGGCAGAGTGCAGCGCTAGTATTTTGTGCAATGGAAGGGATCGGTCGATCGGACATAGATAGATGGGGTCGACTTGAACTGTGTGGTCTCGATGCAAGATTTTGATCGCGATCGAGCCAGCAAGAATCACTTTGAGGTGATGAAGTCATTTGAAGCAGCGGTGGGTGAACAACCGATGTGTCAAATCGGAAGTTTCCTGCAAGAAGGTTGCAGATGTGAACAAAAGTAAATGTTGTGTGTGGCGATATAGAGTATTGAGGCTCGATCGCAGTAAATGATTATACAAAAGGCAAATGAGATGAATTTTGTGACGATAGACGAAGAAGAGACGATGGAAGTATATCGACCGAGTAAACAAACTGACTGCTAGATTGATATGGACCACTTTGGAAATAATATACCGAATAAGCAGACGATCAACGGCCCGGGGTGATCCTTGATGCGTGATCAAAACTAGTTGCACCAAGATTCAGCGAAGCTACGGACGCGCCAGCGCTGAGAGAAAGTTGGGTATTTTCTATTGGGGATCGCTTAAACCCGGGTACCACATGCGCATCTTGACCTGCGACGGGAGATACATGAAGAACGGATCCAATAACAGATCCAGATCGCATTGTCCGTCGATCATTCCTTACAGGATAAAGCGCAACACGGTTTTCCATCGGGGTCCGGATCGCGATCGCCGCTGTTTGCGCTGCTGGTAAATCCGCACCAGCTCCGGATCGCGATCGCGCTGCTCGGCCGGCAAATAAATGGCGTGGGTTGCCTCCCACAGAGCCTGCCGATGCTGGGTCTCGAAGTCTCGGTACGCAGATGCCAATTCTGCGATCCAACCAGTCTCGTGAAACGAGACCGGTGTCACTTGGCTAGGGTACAGGTTCCAAGGCTCTTGCTTGTACAGTGCTAACACTTAAGCCGAAGTAACCAGCCGTGGAATCCATTTAGATTCAGGTGGGGCAGCTTTGGATCGAGGCGCGATGGGTGCTAGGAAGGTGTATTCCGCCGGCCGTGTCAGGTGCTTGAGCAAGGTATCCACGTCCAGCTCCGCCACGGATGTCAGGCTGAGACGACGGGCAGACCACGGGTGTACGTGGGGGGTGAGACCAGGGTACCCGATCGCGGTATCCGGGAAACCATTCAGCACGAGGAACTCGGGTCGGAGCTGTGGCATAGCGGTCACAAGGAAATCTCCTTGGAACTGGGATCGGCGATCCGAAGGGTCTCACGCTTCAGTTAAGCCAAGAATGCTATGATTGGTATATACAAGCTGGGACGGATGGCTGGCAATAGCGTACCCAAATCCCAAGTGGACAGGATCGTCCAGCCTGGGGTGAGGCTATAGAGGAGTCACACCCGATATCATTACGCAATACGTCTTGAGACATGGCAATAAAAGACCCTCGATCTCATTGGAAGACCGCGATCCTAACCCAGGATCGCATGCCCGATCTCCAGCTGCGATCCGCTAAGTGGATCCAGATCCGCTAGTAGGATCACGATCCGCTAGTAGGATCACGATCCGCTAGTAGGATCCGCTCATAGGATCCCGATCCGCTGGTAGGATCATGAGGACATCTTGGGTGGGCTACAAGAAGATACAACGGTGGATATACTGGGTTTGGACCACATGAATGCGAGGGGACGATCTTCCTGGAAAGACGACGCGTGTCATCTGGTTAAGATATACGGATAGGCATAGGGGTAGGGCTGTAGGTCGGTTGGTTAGCATTAAACAGAGTTCAAATCACTTCACAAGGCATACGTTATCTCATCCGGGTAGGATCTTTGGCCCCCCGTCGAATAAAGAGTCACGCTACACGTCTACGCGAGTATCAAACCTGGACTGTTTTGGCCAGGTGTGTTCAAGAACTCTCAAGCAACATCAACTGCGATCGGAATCAACAAGACACGTAAAGGCAAGGCGGAAGATTCGCAAGAAGGCTCGCGGGTCAAGCTACCACATAGTGGACAAGGCGATCTCGTTGAGATCAGGGTAACTTATTCGTACCCACGAGTACCCCGTGATCGCGTGAAGATTCCCGCACGATCACAACCCCATCTCCAACACGGTCAAGTTTTCCTTCGACACGAGTCCACCTGGAAGAGTGCAACCCGCCCTACCGACGGGTACACAAGGTGAGGAAGGCAACACACACGGAATCGTAGTACCCCCTCCGTTATTCGGTCGTCCGGGTGCCAGTGGAGAGTTGAGATCGACTCATAAATTCAGCGATCGTAACTTCAGGACAATGGTGCGCGTGCTCGGATCTTCTGGTGACTCGGGATTTCACCGTGAGTTCCTAAGTGAAGAAGTGAAAGTCAAGACTGAACCTGGGATGGAAGCGTCAGAGGCAAAGGGATCGCCTCCGACGCGTGATTTTAAAGGATTTACGGATTATCAGAGTTTTGGGAGGGGCTCGGATGACAATAAAATCAAAGAGAAAGATCGATCAATCGATCTGGAAGATAAGCCTCGACCCCCTCCTATGGTCCCTTTGGAGACCACCGTGGATAGTGCCACAAACCAAAGACCCGCTGGGTAAATTCTTCAGCGAAAACTGAACAAATACTACACAAGACCACTCAGGCAATGTCAAGGAAGACGACTTTAAAGACAGATCGGGTGAAGAAAGAAGAGCCCAGATCGGATCGACACGATCACGGCGTGAAAGCGATCGTGAAACCGATCAAGTTCGTAGACGATGATCTGGATATGAAGCTAAAAGGCTGGCAGGTGGATCAACTGGCGCAGGGATTCCATTGGAAGGCGCTCACGAATCTGCTATCGAGCGACCCCGTGCTACGGATACTGAATCCTAAGCTAATCGAAGAGATACAAGGCCCGATATCCCGGACGAAGGTGGCGACTAACGCAGTAGAAGGGATCAGCGCGATCATCCAGCTGTTGCAAGAGGCTGGATACGTCGCTGGGGCGTTCGATGCGAACGAACTGCTGGAATGCGATCAGGATCAGGTGATCAATGCGTGTCGATCGCTGTATGACAAGCTAATTCCTCTGACGGGGAAGTGCGAATCCGCGGATCAAGCGGTTGCTACGATCGCCGATGTCCCGAGGGGGTATCATACCGGATCGTCGCATTATGCCTCGGCGGAATCAGAGATGGAGTCAGATGATTCGGTCAGCATCCAGCGAATGTCTCTAGGCCCAAGTGGTGCAACACATCTATGCGATCGAGTCAAGCCGGTGAAGCCGAACTCGCGATCGAAGGCCACAGGTGCTAAAGAGCAGATGACGACTACTACGCAAGGACTCCTGCAGACATACCTCGATGAGGCCATGGAATGTTTTCGCCAAGATCAACGGGAACGATCGTATCGAGCGATCTATCCTAGCCAAAGGATCAAGCCTGCTAGATCCCATGAAAGATATACCCCCCGATTTGGAGATGGAATCAGTGCAGTCGCGCAGCAGTCAACCGAAGTTTTTCGACCCTGACGACATCGATCCAGATGATTTGGGACAAGAAGATCGTAGACACGCTATGGTAGCTACGACCGAGACGTTGCAAGATGGTGGTAGCATACCTCAACGCATTCGGGTGTCGGCGATGACAGAGCTGGAAGAATTCAGTGGCAAGGATCGAGATGAAGATCGGGCCAGAAGCTGGATCAGCAAGGTAAAATCGGCCTTCTTGCGCGATCAAGCGCCCGATGAGGAGAAGTGTTTGGTGTTCGGAGATCTGCTGACAGGACCTGCTCAAAACTGGTATAACCAACTAGGTCGATCCACTCGAAAGAAGTGGAAGAGATTGCTGGATGAGTTTATGGTACAGTATGGAGGGCAAGGTGTGTATTTGGCCAGACAATACTATCTCGCAGGGAAACGATCGGATGAAAATCCACAGGAGTATCTACACCGCTTAAATGTCGCGGCTAAGCACGCCAAGATCGCGATCAGAGACGAGAGGATGGCCACATTGGACACACGTCGTGAGCATGTGGAACATTTCATTGCCACGTTGGACGATCGCGATCTGGCCAAGCAGCTGACCCTACTACTATTGGCCGATGTCGATGAGTTGGATGAGACCTTACGTGCATGCCAAAGGATGGAGAGTCGTCAGTTGAAGACGTCGACAGGATCGAACAAGTTCCACCAGCGAGCGAATGCCTCCCCGAATCCTACGTCATCCAAAACTGCTCGGGCGGTGAGGGCAATCCGTGAGCGGATCGAAAGTAGCGGATCGGAATCGGACTCGATTGGATCGGATGAAGACAAAGATCGCCGCCGAGTTTGTGTGACCACTACATCTAGTCAAGAGAGATCGGATCAAGATCATCGTACCTGGCAGAAGAATACTGGTGAAGAAGGTGTACGTGATCGAGGTGAAAAACCGAAGGCATGCACCCACTGCGGATCAACGCGACATGATGATCGTGGATGCTGGCAGAGACTAACGTGCCAGAAGTGCGGTCGCAAAGGGCATCCATCGGACAAGTGCTTCTACGTGTGTGCAGCATGTGGAGAGGTACATGAGAATGGCAAATGCCCCATGGAAGAGTTCTTTAACTTAATCCGCCAGTGGTATGTGCCTACTAAGCATGCGGGTATGTTTCCTCCGAAGGTAGAGGAAATATTAAACTAGGACGCTCGCCAGGTTGGAATCTGGCACGAGCCGAGCGTTCTGGGCTATGCATATATGCATTTGTTGAGAAGAAGTCGGATGACCAAGGAGTTATAGAGAGTCGGCGCGATCCGATCTCTAATATATGTGATCGTTCAAAACGGACCTCTTTAATATCAAGTGTGAAGCGAGTGGACTATTTTGCCCGATCCCCGGTGGAGATGGAGCTCGATCTCACCCCAGGTGAGTTGAGGGGATACTGGAAGTATCATACTCCGGGAAAATGGTTTAAACAAGCGAAATGCAGTGGGCAAGATCAACAATGAGAAGGCCACCTTTCTGTTTGACTCTGGTGTGGAGATCTCGATCATCGACACTACCTTTGCTCGTAAGGTAGGGTGTGTGATAGATGAGAACCAAACACAAGAATGTGTTGGGATCGGAGAGAGTACTTATATGACGGTAGGACGGACCAAGATCAAGATCACACTGAACGGATCACTAGTGTATTATTTTGATGTCTGGGTTGGGGATCAAGTCGGTCAAGAAGCTATACTGGGCATGGACTTCATGGTTACTGCAGGTATTCGTTTGGATTTGGCCGACGGAACCTTTTGCCTGCCTGATGAAGTCCGAATCTGTCTGGCTGGACGAAGACCACCGTACCGATCGAATATATCGGCGGTCAACATTAACGATCAACATATAGCCATTGCGGCCGGCAGATCGACGGAAGTCAGGATCGGCGTCAACCCTCCTAAATCTAAGCTTTGGGTGCGACGGGATGTGGCGTGGATTCCTACCGTGACGAATGGTCCCGGAATGATTAATTTCTTGCAGCTTACAAATGTAAGCGATCGTGACTTGATCTTAAACTGCGGGGACCCTTTAGCGTTGTGGATGACAGAAGGCATGATCCCGCGATCTAAAGGATACGTAATCTGTAGGATCACGGCGGTACATGGAATGGCAGACATTGGCTTTTGAAGCCACTACAGATCGAGAAGAAGAAAAAGCCGAAGCCTACACGGGCCCGTTAGTTGATCATCCTACGTATGAGAAACCTGCACGAATTTTGACACGTTTAAAACGAAAATCAGATGACATCAAGGATTATGCAGAGATCGCCTCACTATCCGACTCTAATGGTGACCCTAACGAGGAGCTGCAGAGACAAATGTACGAGTGGAGAGAATATTGAAGACAAGGATGATAGATCGACAATGAGATCGTGTGCGGTCAACGCAGTGCGGAAGACGCCAGAACATTCGGGTGAAGAGGACATGGTTGCAGAAGAGGCTATGACACCGAAGGACAACCATGAGATAACTGATCCGCTACAAGGACAGTACAACTGTCACCCAGACGGGATCAAGGTTGAGGATCGGGAGGTGCATAGCCAGTCTACACGACTGAATGACGACGTGAAAGCTGTCACGATTGACGGCGAAGTAATGAAAAATGATGTACCGGATGAATCGACATACTATCACGATGGGAGGTGAACTGTTCGCGGAGGATGTGGAACAAAACATGGCTGTGCTGCCGGAGGTAACCATATCCGACGACCGAGATAACAATAGACGATGTCCAAGTTGGTGATCCTGGAATACCCTTGACAGAGGATCAAGAGGATTTGCGACGACTGATATGGAGGAGTCGTTACCTGTTGATCGGGAAAGTAAATGCATTACCCCCTTCAGCACGCGGGGCCGTTTGTGATATTGATGTGGGAGAGGCGAGGCCAATCGCTCAGCGTGTACGACCTGTTGCACCAAAGTTTCGTGAGAAGTTGGCCGATATGATAAAAGGCCTGTTGTCAGCCAAGATTATCCGACCTTCGACATCGCCGTGGGCATCACCAATAGTCGTGATTATTAAGAACAATGGAGAAGATATCCGACTGTGTATCGACTATCGACGGGTTAATCAGCTAACACGGCTGATGGTGTACCCTATGCCACTTATCAGTGAATTAATACAGGACATGGAAAAAGCAATGTGGGATTGCTCTCTGGACATGGCGAGTGGATTTTGGGTAGTAGAGATGACCGAACGAGCAAGATCGATCTCTGCGTTTATTACGCCGTCAGGTCTGTCTGAATGGTTGCGGATGCCTTTTGGATTGAAGAACGCCCCACAGATTTATCAGCGTTTGATTGATAATGCTCTATATGGGTATCACTAGATCAGCGCAGATAAGGATGTGAATGCAACGGACCATCCTAAGTTAACTGATGTGTTTATTGAGGGAGAGCCGGAAACGGATCAAGCGCCGTCCGTGCTGGGCAGGCGATCTTATATTGACGATATATTGATCCCGGCTACGTCATGGATATCTTCGTACGACAAGGTCGAAAGATTATTGACAGCATGCGATCGATGGAACCTGTCGATCAGTCTGCCCAAGAGTTTTTGGGGACGGCGTAAAGTGGATTTCTTAGGTCATCAGGTACCATTGGCGGGGTTGGAGGCCAATCCTAAAGATCTAGGGTTGCTGGTCAACATTCCTTTTCCCACGACTTTACGATCCATGCAATCGTTCCTGGGAGTTGAACTACTACAGTCGTTTTATAGAATATTTTGCAGTATATGCATCTGTGTTGTACGAGTTACGAGAGGTGGATTTTTTCGAGATGAGCCACATGGGAGATCGTGATGCTATGGCGGGAAGTTGCGATAATACATTACAAGGAGGTGAACATGACCCAAATGAGCGATCCCGGTGTGAAATGGCCGCCATTTCATTTACTTTGCTAAAGGCCAAGATCGCTACAACCCCGATCCTCAAACATTTCGATCCAGATCGACTTCCAGTGATCGTGGTATATGCTAGTAAGTGGGCAGTATCGGCATCTCTATTGCAAGAATATGACGGCGCATATTGGCCGGTGACATTCACGAGTCGCACACTGAAGCCGAATGAAGTTAATTATGGTATAGTGGAGAAAGAGGTTTTAGCCCCACTTCGAATCTTGGAAGTGTGCTACACCATGATAGTATCTCGAGAGATCAGAGTGCTCACTCCATATTCGACATTAGCTTGGCTAGTTCAATCCTCTGGCCTCAATGGGAGACTTGAAAGATGGGCTGCGCTGCTATCGAATTGGACACTGGAGTTCAAGAGATGTAACAAAGGAGAGGATGAAATACTAGGCGTTCTCGCATCTAGTGTAACTCCGCGAGATGAGTTAGATGATATGTTGATTGCGATCGCTCCACAGAAGAAACTTAAACACTTGGTAACTATGCTACCTCCCACGGTAGGTACGGATGAATGACTGTTGGTGGTCAGTTTCGACGGATCGGCACGGACTAAACGGAAGAGCGGGGCATATAGTGCGATCGTGTGGAAGCTACCAGAATGGACCATCATCTCAGCCGCTGCGGAATACGCGGCAGATCTGACGGTGAATGCAGCAGAATATCGTGGTATGTTGTTGGGTCTCGATCTGCTGGACAACCAAACTAGGGGACGAGTCATTATATGTGGTGACTCGAACCTAGTGATCAGGCAAATGCGGGGAGAGATGGATTGTAAAGCGCCCGGGCTACAGTTACTGCGTCATAAAGCAATGCAGAAACTTCGATCTTGGCCAAAACACGAGTTCTTACACATGAAGAGGGAGTGGAATCAAAGCGCGGATCGACTAGCCAGTGCAGCTCTGCAGCAAGAGGAAGGTGTCATTGTGAACTTAGATCAAGAATTGCAAGATTTGATATCCGTCAACTGGCTGCACGAGTTGCTCCTGCCGGAAAGGAAGGATCGCGTGGTGAAAATGATAGCGATCACACGATCCGCGCAGCGAAGGCGTCAACAACCCGAAGTTTTACAAGAAGAAATAGTGCAGCGGATGCGGATATAGCGGATAAAACAAGCGCAAGAGAAAGAGAGCTGGATCGCCAACCTGAAGGAATATCTTGTAGGCGATCTGACCCAATTAAACGCAGAGGATGCAAAATTATGCGCTTGGATCGCTCCAGACTACGAAGTGGACGAAAACGGACTGCTTATCTTCAGCACCCGATCCGATAAGGAATCGGATAATCGTATAGAGGTGTTCCGTCTGGTTTTACCGGGATTGTTGCAGCAAGATTTTATGCACCGTTACCACACCAGCCTGGAAGGTGGTCACTAGGGGATCGGGAGGACTTATCAGCCGATCAGATTTAATTTACACTGGAGAGGATTGTATAGGAGTATAAAACGTTATGTTGGCAAATGCGTGGACTGTACAACCGGGAAGAGTCTACCCGCGATCCGCGGCAGATCCCCGGGAAACATACAGGCTACATACCCATTTCAGGTGATCGCGATGGATCATATCCCATTGTTGCCGCGGTCATTTAGAGGAAACACAGAATTGCTGCTGTGGATGGATATTTCTCAGGATATTTAATCGCGAGAGCAAGTTCGTCGAGGACCGCACAAACGTTCGCTGAAGGACATGAAGAATGTAAGTTTCGAAGATTTGGAGCCAGTGAAGTTATACGTCACGACAGGGAGCCTGGATTTATGTCCGACTTTTTTCGAGCGTTCAATCGGATCGCAGGGCAGAAGCAACGTGCGACCATGGCTTACCGACCGCAAGCGAACGGAACTGCGGAGCGTATGGTACAGACGTTGACTCGGTCAATTAAGATGTACGTCACGGACGTAGAACAGAAAGACTGGGACGAATATGCGGAAGGATTGCATTCGCTATGAATATGGCACAAGATCGGATCCGTGGAGACACTCCGTTCTATTTGATACATGGTTGGGATCCAAGATCGACATTGGAAGCAACATTACCATTGGGGAGCACTAAAACACGCGATGCTGATCCTAGAAGATGGCGATATAACGTCTAGCGTCAATATCAGAGGGCAAGAGCAATGGTAAATGAACGTCTCAAGATCGCGATTCAAGATCGAGCGGATCGACACAATGACAATAATGAAGTGTGTGATATTAAGCGCGGATCGCAAGTTTGGCTCTACTTGGACCGAGTCAAAGACGGCTATGCTCGGAAGTTAGCACATATGTGGCACGGACCGGTCCGAGTGGCGGAGTTATGTGGGAAACATGCTGTTCGTGTGGAGATTTCAGGAACTCCATACCGATTGTTCCCTATAGTGCACGTCTCCAAGTTAAAGCCAGTGTTACAGTTTCCCGATCGCCCAGGCAGTGTGCTAGCGACTAACGGTGAGGGATCGTGTGGATTTCGATGAGCCATTGTTGCCGGAAGATAGTTGGAAAACGAGTTGGCTGCTGACGAATACGAAGTGGAGAAAATCTTGGATGTACGATCAGGACGTAAAACTCGTTATGGTCGAGTGCATCGACAGTTTTAGGTTCAATGAAAGCAACACGACGATCCGAACTGGATAGACGAAGCGGAACTGAACTGTGGCGCGTTGTTGCAAGATTTTGAGCGCAATCGTGCAAGTCAAAACCGGTTTGAAGTTATACAGTCCTATGAGGAGTAAACCGAAGATAAACGGGTAATCGAGGCGATGAGCGGTTGGCGCATGCTAAAAGGTGGAAGTGGAATGGTGAAATGGAAATTGTACAAGGATGTTGTATAAGGTGATGAATAGGCGCAATATGTAAAATGAGTGGCGATAGCGCATCGGGGGGGGGGGTCCGATCGCGGTTGAAAAGCCGAAAAAAAAAGATGAATTCAAAATGAAGAACAAGATGAAGGATCAAGAGAGATTATATTGAATTATGGAAATATCTGAATCGAATCTTAGCGATTAAGCAGGAAAGGACTTACCTGGTAATCGTGCGGTCGACGATCCGGGTGGTCGGCGATAGAAGATCGATACTGAAAACGCCAAGGTTCAGCGGTATCTAGCAACGGGAGAGCAGAGATCAAATTGGGGATTCCCTTCGGTTTGCATCACAGGCCAGGATACCAAGGAGAAATCTCTTTGACAGAAGGAAAGTGCAGAAAGAAGGGATTTAAAAGAATGTCCAGATTACAATGACCTGCGATCATACCTTGCAAGATGATTTGAAGGGTCGCCTTTCACCGAAGTCCAGCTCGCGACCGACGCTGCTTCAGCTGTTTACAGAACTGGCCCAGCTCACGATCGCTGGCCCGCTGTTCACTGGAAAGGAAGATCGCGTGCGTCGACTTCCACAAGGCCTGTCGGTTGCGATCCTCGAACTCCAAGTATAGAGAGGAAAGCTGGTCGAACCAGCCGGTACGGGGGAAGGAGATCGGCGCAATCCGACGTTTGGCTGTCTCCTAAAGCTCTTGAGCATATAAGGCCGCGATCTGGGCCTGACACACCAGCCGAGGTATCCACTCAGATGTGGAGGGAGGACACCTAGACACCATTACCGTTGGGAAGACAAAGCCTTTGACCCGGGATAAGTGGCGGTACAGGAATTCAGTGTCCATCTCCGCGACGCTCGTCCAACTTAACTTGCGTGCCGACCATGGAGAAACATGAGTGAAGGATCGCAATACGCGATCTCGATACCCAGGAATCCACTGATCGCGAGAAACCTTGGTGGGGGGGCAAGTTATCATTCTCCGCCAGAGATAACATCGGATTGACGCGATCACGAGGCGAATTAGAAAGGCTAATGGCACCATCCGAGTCACTGGACGCGTTTCCGAAAGGTCTACGCGAAATACCTTGGTCACGGCAGAAATGACAGGATCAACCGGAGGTGGAGGATAGCGCGAAGGGCTCGGCGTATCTATGAAGATCAGATCCGGAGAAGACCCATCTGAAGGTTGTGCCGCCGGATTGGACGCTCGACGCCGACTGGAAGATCGCGAACCGGATAAAGCCGCTAAAGAATCATCCTCACCTGCCGATGTATCCTTCCCCTCAGACGAGGTTGAGATCGGACCACGGCGCCTCTTCTTGTCCAGTTTTGGGGTAGCTGCAGACTTCTCTGGATCATGGCGACTCTTGAGAACGCGACGACCCTTAAAATAGCGGGCTCCCTTGGGAGCAGACGAACGCTTGGGGTCGCAAACTGGGGACGGCTTGGCATTGGATGCAGCGGATCGAGCCACTTTCTTGAAAGGTGGCAAAGTTGACGATGGTAAGGGATCGCGAGAGCGCTTGCGACTCGATCCTGAAACGTTCGACATCGGTTGAGGAGTCGCGGGAACGGGCGTGAGGGTAGACGATCCCACCTTTGTTGATGTGGCTAAAGTATCCAAAGACAACAGCGACGCCATGCGATCCCGAAGGGTCGTGTGATCTCGTATTGCGCGATCACGTTCGGAAGCCACTTCCGCAAGCTGAACTCGCATCTGGTCCAACGTAACGTCACGATCCGATGCGATGCGACACAATTGATCGTACTCGGTGGTTAGGGCGTTCAGAGAATCCTGCGCCATGCCCAGTTCGGCCCGAAGCCCCAAAATCTGCTTGAGCGCGCGACACAGCTTTTCTTAAAGTTGGAGGCCGGTTTTCTTGCACTTCGACTTCTTGCAGTTGCCTTGGCCAGGCTGTGGGACAGTTTGTCGCATTCAGCCACCAACCGTTCGCCCGCCTCGTCCATCTGCCTGCGGACTCCGGCGATCTCACGATCAGCTTTCTCCTGTGCGGCATGACGTGCTCGCGCAGTCCGGATAATTTGGGACTTCAGATGTTCGATCACGGCGGTCTGGTCGACCCGGTCGGCCAACGCCTCCCGATAGACCTCGGACTGCTTGATCTCGTCGTCGTAGCGATCGCGCAAGCGGTTGTACTTCGACTGGACGAACTGGACGAAAGGGGACTCGGAGGTGCGGATCTTCTGAAGATCCTACTCAGCTGGCGATTCTGGATCATCTGCCGCTCCAAAGCAGCCTCCATACTCTGGTACCGATCCACGACCGTCTGTTGAAGGTTCAGGCAAACGTAAAGCGAATCAATCGCGGCTTTTAACGTGGCTTGATCTACCGAACACGAGGCCTCGATCCGAGTACTGGTAGTCAAGATGGGCTCACTCGGATCCGGAATTGGATCATGTTGCCCGGCGGAGGTCCTGTCCGGAGCGGGAATCGAAGAGTATCTCGACATAAGGATCGCGGTGGAAGACCACCAGAGATTTCCCCCATCTGGGCTGACGTCACCCCATCCGAGCGATCACACTCGGTCACCTGCACGGTGTAGGCGTCTGAGATCGCAGGACTGGTAGGCGTCGAGGTTCCGACGTCTAGAATTGGGGTCGCAGAAGGCGATCCGAGGGGATCCGACCCTGAATCCGGAGGAGATACCGGAGCCGGATGGGCGGGATCGGACATCATGTCGGAAGATGCGAAAGTGCGTGGAAAAGAAATGAAGCCCACAAGGTTGCACTGCCAGACCATCACCGTATGTTGACTGACGGTGCAGGGGACGGTTGTGGCAAAGCGGTCACAACGAAATCTCCTTGGAATTGGGATCGGCGATCTAAAAGGTTTACACGCTCCAGTTAAGCCAAGAATGCTATGATTGGTATATACAAGCTGGGATGGATGGCTGGAAATAGCGTACCCAAATCACAAGTGGACAGGATCACCCAGCCTGGGTTGAGGCTATAGAGGAGTCACACCCGATATCATTACGCAATAAGTCTTGAGACATGGCAATAAAAGACCCTCGATCTCATTGGAAGACCGCGATCCTAACCCAGGATCGCATGCCCGATCTCCAGCTGCGATCCGCTAAGTGGATCCAGATCCGCTAGTAGGATCACGATCCGCTAGTAGGATCACGATCCGCTAGTAGGATCACGATCCGCTCATAGGATCCCGATCCGCTGGTAGGATCATGAGGACATCTTGGGTGGGCTACAAGAAGATACAACGGTGGATATACTGGGTGTGGACCACATAAATGCGAGGGGAAGATCTTCCTGGAAAGACGACGCGTGTCATCTGGTTAAGATATACGGATAGGCATAGGGGTAGGGCTTTAGGTCGGTTGGTTAGCATTAAACAGAGTTCAAATCACTTCACAAGGCATACGTTATCTCTTCCGGGTAGGATCTTTGGCCCCCGTCGAATAAAGAGTCACGCTACACGTCTACGCGAGTATCAAACCTGGACTGTTTTGACCAGGTGTGTTCAAGAACTCTCAAGCAACATCAACTGCGATCGGAATCAACAAGACACGTAAAGGCAAGGCGGAAGATTCGCAAGAAGGCTCGCGGGTCAAGCTACCACATAGTGGACAAGGCGATCTCGTTGAGATCAGGGTAACTTATTCGTACCCACGAGTACCCCGTGATCGCGTGAAGATTCCCGCACGATCACAACCCCATCTCCAACACGGTCAAGTTTTCCTTCGACACGAGTCCACCTGGAAGAGTGCAACCCGCCCTACCGACGGGTACACAAGGTGAGGAAGGCAACACACACGGAATCGTAGTACCCCCTCCGTTATTCGGTCGTCCGGGTGCCAGTGGAGAGTTGAGATCGACCCATAAATTGAGCGGTCGCCACTCCACCACAACGGTGTAAAAGGGTTGCACGTCGACTTAAAGTCGACCATAAGTGTGGATTTCATAAGCGATGAGATCCCGTTAAAAATGATATCTCAACACCGTGTTAATTAGTGAAGACTGATCCATGTTAACCATTTGTTAAGAGATCTTCGATTTGTAACACATCCGTTAAATGTGTCAGGGGATTTACTGATCCCCAGTGGCATTACTAGTCACTCCCACAGCATTCCACTGGGGGTGATCACTGCTGTGTACGGGATGTCGCGCTCACGCAGAAGGATCGGATAGAAAGCGTCCATACGATCCATGGACGAGAAGATGGTACTCTTAGACATACCATCTATGATCACGTCCTTCCTCGGTACCGGCGTCGGAGCTGTACCGTTTCAGCGTTCATCTTGGTGAATGCGTGCACTATCCCCCATCCTCTTGTGACTTCTCGTACGCAAAAGTTCGGAGAGCTGTGAGGAGGAGTTGATTCCGTCACATGGCCAGCTGCGAAGCGATCTGCAAAGAAATTGTCGACCTCTAGTACTTGCTCACGAGTCAGTAGCCACCGCTTTATGACACAGTACTTCGATCTCAATCTGAGCTCGATCTCGTGTCGACTGCCTTTGTCCTTAGGCAAATCGCAAGGTACGGATTCAGGGAATACGTCCTTAAATTCGATCAAATCCTTATACAAAGGATTCTCCTGAAGCGACCCCCAGTATTGAGACATGATTCGCTCAATC
The DNA here is from genome assembly GCA_947650285.1 of Hyaloperonospora brassicae. Taxonomy (NCBI): domain Eukaryota; phylum Oomycota; class Peronosporomycetes; order Peronosporales; family Peronosporaceae; genus Hyaloperonospora; species Hyaloperonospora brassicae. The sequence continues at coordinate 165,296 of CANTFL010001448.1, forward strand.
CGAGTCTTCTCATCAAGAACACTTTCGTATATCGATGAGCTGCTGAGAACCCGTTCGTTCTCAGCAAAAACTGTGGCCAACCGAATATCGGCCACATACTCATCCTCTGTGACGAATATGCAGATCTGCTTGACTTTGGTACGACGAAGATCACGCAATAACCGTTTTAATTCTAGCGTTGGAAATTGAGTTCTCTCCGAAGTAATCTTCGGAGGCACAATCCGATTAATCGTATAGGCGCCTACGTTTGATGTGTCATGGATCAAGACGTTCGATGTCTCGGTTTCTTCCTGGGAACTTGATTCCACAGGCTGCTGAGGGGTTGACCTCTCAGTTTGCTGAGAGCTTGATCTATCAGCAAGTACCTCTTGAGGAATTCCTTCCATAAGTTTGTGGGGACTTGTTCCCTTTGCGTCTTTTGACTGTGGCTATGCAACCACAGTTAGGTCTTGATATTTTACGGTCGACTCTCCAGTCGACCTAGGATTACCGCATTGCTGCTTGCCAGCAATCGATTCATTCTTGTTAGGATGTTGCCCGCTAGGCGCACATCCATGCCCCGATCCACGCGACTTATTCGAGTGGTGGACCTTCGGCGCTACTTGTACGTCTGAACAGCCTCCGGGAGCTTGCTCCACAGTGTAGTGATCGGCTACACTGAAGCCTTGTGTATTCGTGCTAACGATTGTACCGCAAGTAAGTCCATAGCACTCACTCGCAATACATTCACACGCTCGTGGATTCTCCATGGCGTTTATCAGATGACCATCTGATGAACAAGAGGCTCTCATCTCCACGGATCGATGTTGCCAGCTCACCCTTGGCTCGTACCTTCTGAGCCAAGGTAATCCCAGGATGACATCTTATTTGTCATCCGGATCCAGTACGATGAAATCATCATCGTACTGTTCCCCTGCTAATGCGTAGTGGATTCCAACTACACGTTTCGTGACGGTTATCGGAGCGCCTGTTGCAAGGCGCACTGTCATCCGTGTTGGGGGAATGTCGCGCGTAGCGAACTTGAGCCGACGACTATCTAGTGACTGGCGACGAACAAAGTTGTTCGACGCCCCATAGTCAACTGGGTCACGAAGTGAAAAGTCCTCTGTAACTTCCAACTTTAAGGTGATGAGCGATACCTCATCACGAGGTGCAGAGACACAGAATGATTGTGTGTCTGGAGCAACTTTCGTCAAGAGGTTTGCAAACTCTCTTGAGGTTGCTGAATCAGTAGGGCGTTCCGCCCCTACTGACCCGACTATTTTTTATCGTCCAGTTTGCTGTCGCAGTTTCACTACAGCGTCGGACCTGCGGCCATTGCCCTTTTTGGCATATGGCCGATCACTTCGCTCAGTACTGTGTGGTTCTGGGCGAGGGGCACTACACTCGTACGCGTAGTGTCCTAACATCTGACAGCTATTGCACTTCTGCTATCGCTTGTCGATCGAGAGCGAGTTCTCTTGCTTTCAACATAGCAGAGGTTCATTGGTTCTGGACCTCCAGTCTCTTGTCACCTTGGTGGTCGATATGAGATCGAGCTAGCATGAGCCTGTCTTATGCTAAAGTCCTCCTATTCCGCAGCTGCGATTGATTGTTCAAGCGTATCCAACTCTAGACGGAACAGGTGTTTCCTGATGGGACTCTCAGCGAGCCCCTGCTTGAACATTGTGATCAACGTGTGCTCTTTGACTGAGTTTGCAGTTATACTACTCGCAAGGAGTCGTATACGCGGGGCTTAAGCGTGCACATCACGCTTACCCTGCTTGAGTTTCAGGTGCTCTGATCGAGCCCTGAACTCATCTCTTGGTGGATCAAACGTCTGTTTGAGCCGGGTCTTGAAGGATTCCGGCAACGCAAAAGCGTATGGGTCGCTCATCTACAGCGCTGAGGCCCAAGTTTTGGCACGTCCTGCCAAGTGGGTTTGAGAAAATGTGAGTCTCATTTGATCATCGTCGATACGACGAGCCTTTATGGCTCTGTCGAGTTCGACAAACCATAGTAACAGGGAGTCTTCCTCGACTCCTCTGTGCTTGGAGATGTCCACCTTCAAGATTTCGGGAAGACGGGTTGTGTCGTTCTGCTCACAGCAACATTGTATAGCTGCTGTCTCAACAGCTCTGTCTTTTGAGCACCGAGTTCTCTCAACTGCTCGGCTTGTTGAGAGTCTTGCTGGTGAAGCACGGATACTTTCTCTCTCTCAGCGACAAGTTCATTTAGGATGAACCTGGATATAGCGGCATGTTGTTGGTCTCTGTCGAGAGACTCCAACATGGCGCTGATGGCTGTATCATTTACGGTATAACTCATGCGTTCTACCGCGCTCCATTCGATGTCACTCAAATGGTTGAAACTTTCATGCGTGGCGTAAAAGGTCTCCTCATCATCCAACATGTTCATGTTCAGTGAGGTTGTAGCGGTCGTTGGACGGACTACAAAGTGCTACCAGGTGCAACGGGGCACACTCTTACCAGTTGACTGGTACGATCCTGTGTATTATCAATACACAAGGCCGCTTGCTCCCGACTTCTCGTACACGTGGCGTGCGAGGAAGCGTAAGAGGCAACAGAACACAAGTGTTTGATTTAGGGTGAAAATAGAACTGTATTTAATATAGTTTTCTTTCCTAATAAACCATCTTATCTTGATCTAACTATATTAAACTACTGTCTCTTATGTGGGTCTTCTGTATACCACCCTTTGCGCGCGTCCAGCAGCGATTGGTGGTTTAATTGGTTGATGTACCGTGTACATCAACCAAGAAGCAGAACCCCTCCACAGATATTACCCGTTGGAGGTAATATCTCGACAACATCACTCTCTTTTGAGTGATGGATATCCTGGAGGGGGGTTCGATTTCAGGGCGCCGGAGATAGGCTAATAAAGTATGACGAGCAACCACCCAATGGGTGGCCGCCCTGCCAACCCGCACCGAAGGGTGTGTGATAGTTGGGTGGGCTGGAGGCCCTACTAGCCGAAAAGCCCCATAGTGTAATGAGGGGTGTGGGCCCCTGGCGAGTTCAAACCGAGCCGCGGTACTCGCAGATCACTCCCGGGAGATCTGAGGGGTCACACGGCATAAATCTCTCTTTTGGGTGATGGTTGATTGAATATTCTCAAAAATAGATAATATTCATAAATTGGTACTTTCGTACCAATTTTATCAAACAGGCTCACTCCGTTACACTTCCACATTCCCTGAACATTATGGCGCATGATCTTGCGCAAGATGGAAAGAGTCTTGCATCGAGAGGACAGCGGTCTGTCTCGTAGCACACCTTCAGCCTCCAATTCGTCGTCCTGAATTCCCAAAACATGAAGTGAGCTTCAACGCGGTATGTGTGCTGACTGTCCTTCATGGCTTTGTGAAATGCAACAAACAGTCAAAGTTACGAATAGATCGACGCAACTTATGTATGGTCACTATTCATACCATTCTTGGAAAGTGTCTTGCACTAGTGCTGCGTTTGAATCATCGCACGCATAACAATCTCAGGGATGTTTGATTCGACAAATGCGACGAGTGGAGCACACTTTATTCTCCATGTGTGGCTCAAATACTTTTTTTGACGGTACAGTCAATATTTGCTTTGCGTGGACCTACTTCAAACTTCATTTTGTAGTCTGTATCACTTCGCGCTTATCCGCGACACACAGTTAGTCGAGCGAACCACCACGTCAGCTGAACGCAACAATGAGCTCGACGCTTGACGTTAAGTTGAACCGCGTCAGCCATAACTTCCATCCACATGTACGTCAACGACAGACAGATCTATTTTACTCAAGCAAACTAAATGTAAAATCTCTTTTCGATGTCATCTTTTCCACGTATGTATGTACAGGAGACCGTAGAGGGCCAAGTCATTATCTCGTCGCCCAAGGGATTTGCTCACCAAGGTCTGGCCATGAAAGTAGAAGGCAGCGTTCGGCTGAAGCTATCAGCCAAAACCTCTCGGCTGTCCGATCCTTCTCACGACGATGTAGCACCGATGGAGCTCGTGTACTTCCATCTGCCAGTAGCCCCCGCGGGTAAAGTTCCAGCCGGTGTTTCCAAGTTTCCATTCAAGTTTGAGCTGCAAGGCAACGATGACCAGGAGCTGCTCGAGACGTACCACGGCGTTTACGTCTTTGTGAAGTACGAAATCGTCTGCGATTGCGTCCGTGGCATCATGAAGAACAAGTTGCACAAAACACTGGAGTTTGTGGTGGAGGTGCCAGTACGTTCACACAGCAACAGAATCGTGTGGGCATACGTGCACGCAAAGATGCTAATGGATTGTTGTTACTTCTAGCTGCGAAAGCCACTGCTGGACTCACCAGAAGAGTTCTACATCACCCCAGAGTCATTGGAAAAGAGCCAAATGGTAGCTGGATGATACAGTGCTCTGGTGTAGTGTCTGACATGTACTCTATGTGCTTGTGCGCGGCATTCAGCGAAATCTGTCCACGATGCCGTATTTCCATATTACAGGCAAAATTCACCGCACAAACTGTCCTGTGAATCTGCCGTTCACAGGCGAGGTATGCTCGATTGTTTCTGAGCTGTTTGCGGCTGATCTCACTGTTTCTTTGCTGGTGGCAGATTATTGTCGAGGAAGCAGTGAGTCCGATCAGGTCTGTTGAGATTCGGTTGATTCGAGTAGAGAGTGTCGCACATGATAGTGGAGTTACGAGAAATGGTACGTACCTCTACACGCAGTAGCCCGTCACGCCCTTTTGCCTCAGCTGATAGTACGGTCTTGTTTGTTGTTCGGGACAGCGACGGAGGTCCAAAATGTTCAAATCGGATGGGGCGACGTATGCCGTCAAATGGCAATCCCTATTTACATGATCTTCCCACGTTTGTTTACGTGTCCAACAACGCGAACCCCAGGCAAGTGCGACTTGCACAGATGTAGCAAATTGATGGCATGCTCTGATTCTATTGATTATGCTTACATCCGTCAGCGTTCAAAGTTGAATTCGAAACAAACGTCGTCGTACTCTTCGAAAACGGCAACCTGATCACCAAGAACTTCCCTGTCGTGTTATACCGATAAGTAAGGATGCGACGTTTCGTTGACGTAAGCTTGACCATGGTGGCGCAACATGGCGCAACAATCGCTTTCTGCTTATCAATCTCGCACTGTTGTTTTGTCCTCTATACGACCAAGCCCAAGCACACTTCCGGACACACAGGCTTCCATTCTCGCGTCGTTATCACAGTGCTCACTTGTTGCGCTTGAAGATTCGACCGACCAGTAAGCTGAACACCTCTGACGGCATCACGGTCACTTGCGCGATTTCCTCAGAGAGTGCCTTGTATGTCTCCTCCTCATAGCGGTGGTAAGCCGCAGCGAGATCAAGCTCATTGTACAGCTTCTTCACCGCTGCGATGGCATCCGAGTCGTTGCGGCCGTAGTTATCTTTCAGCGTCTTCCTTTGTTCGGGCGTCGCACAGTCAAGCGCTTGGACGACCAGCCAGCTGCATTTATTGTCCTGGATATCCGTGCCCACTTTGCCAATCACCTGCTCATCACCGTAGCAGTCCAGGAAATCGTCCTGAATCTGGAAGTACTCGCCGATTTGCGCGCAGATCTTCTTGGCTATGTCGTGCGAGGCTTTGTCCGCGACTCCGTTGAGGAACATGGCGCACGCAGCCGAGAGGTAAAACGTGTAATACGCCGTCTTATTAATCACAATCTGACGATACCTGCAATAGACACAAACCATCATCATCCACGCATCAACAACCGCTACCCGAAATGCTCCAGTGAACGCACCGCTCAATAGTGAACCGATCAAGGTCAACCTCCTTGTCTAAAGACTGCGACGTCAAGTCGAGCAGCTGGCCAATCTCTGTATGAAAGATGACCTACAACCAACAGACCAACACCACGAATGCGATCAATTGCTAGCTCTGCAACATGCGGTCATTGCATGCAATCATCTGCGTACATCGTGGAAAGTCTCGACCAAGTCGAGATAAAACGGTTCGGAGCGAAAGTGCTTCTTGAGGATCTGGAAGACAAAGGCTTCGAGCAGGAACGCGTCGTTGATGGCGATCATCTGCACGTTGGCTTTGCGAAACCAGCACGGACGTCCACGTCGTGTGGTCGAGTCGTCCATGATATCATCAGCTACCAGGAAGAATGCTTGAAGCTGCATCGCATAGAAAATCACACACCCAGTTACACAAATCTCGCTGCCTGGAAAAGCCACCTGGTACGTTCACACAACGACACCACCCACCCATTCAATACACCAGCCGAGTATACTAGCCTTCTCCTGCAGCTCTGGCGTTAGGACTTTGCCTGTAGCCATGGCCTGCGTACTATATCCACGCAAAGCATCAACAGAACACACGTGTCGGCCAACGGCCAATCAAACACAATGACTAATTCCGACAAAGCGCAGACCGGCGGTCTTTCATCCGACGTCAGTAACGTACCAGTGGACGACACTCATTCCACGATTGAGCTTACCGCCGCTGCAATTGTACTCGACAACTTCATTGAGCCAATCGAGAGTCTCTTGGGGCAGCTCGTGCTTCGTCTGCAGTAGCTCCAGCATCTCGAGCTTGAGCTTCGTGCACACTGCAATAAATTCTACGAGTACCGTACGTGTCAGCAAAGCGCGGATGGCAAAAGAAGGCCATGAAGTGCCTCTGGATGCATTTATACACTCGTTACTTGTCCACCTTTGTGTTCCGAAGCCATTGTTGGCTGGCGATGACGACGGTCGGTAAATGGCGATCATTAGTGAAATTTGCTTTCTAGCACGAACATTCCACCTAAGTGCGAGGACAAAGAGACACATTTGACGCAATAATTAGTTTTCGCATACATGCGACATGACTGCCGACCTTTTGCTTGATGTAATCCAAGATTCGTGGACTAGTTGAGATACTTCAGACACGACGAACTGACGCAGTCTCACTGTTTGTTGCGTTTCACGCAATAGAACTCGGTGCTACAGTGTGCGTGCGATTGGCAAAGCTCTCTGACGTAGTGCAACAAAGTTGGTTGAGAAGATGGACGATGAACGGTTAGTCGGTACGTAAAACAGCCCAGTCGATGTCTGATACGTTCGACTGTAGATACGATGCTACTTTCTTGATACTCATTACCCAGGCTGTCATGTCCAATCGCTACATCGATATGCTGCATCACTATAGCCACAGCGCAGACGTAAGCGGCGTAATAGGAGTGTCCGTGTCTAGGCTTACCGGATGGCGAGTGTTGTACTGACAAAACCTTCCAACACTCCTTTTTGGTCGCGCTGGGGTTACTGCAGGTCACGAGTTCGGCAGGTTTGCGAGCGTGCGCAAATCAAGTGCTTTTGCCAATGTGTCAGCAACTATAGGAGGGGAGTCCAAACGCTTGTATTTGACACAGTACAAAATACATGCACTGACCACGTTGGAAGCAAGTGCCTCGAAATCTCACGTACACCGTAGGTGCAGAGAACCGTCAATCTACTAAACGAACGTGCTTTATATAAGGAAATTAGAGCGACATGTGATGGATAGCTGGATCTCTCCTATCATAGTCTCTTCGAAACTCACACTTGGCAATGTTATCTAACATGATCAAATATAGCTACTCGATCACAACCTGCATGCGCGCTTCTAGCCGCAATGGGTGGTTGATTTGGTTCATATGGTGACCTTTATCAACTAATCAGTGGAGCGATGCCGAAAGGTACCTTCAACGACAATATTTCGTGCACTATTCACCTAAAAATCAAATATCGTAGATAATCGTCACTCAAGAGGATACGCTCCAATAATTGACCCCATTTCGTGGTGTCAAGTACGTCCATTATTATGATAACTAACGACTGATAAATGTGACAAGAAGTACGGCCCGGGTAGCGGGTCGACAACTAAAGGGCTCCGTAGAGCCAGGGGCGACGGCAACGAGGTCAGAGAACCTCCTACCGAAGCCAACTACGAGTCAATCATGACCGCTGGCGCGACCAAGTAGACTGGGGACATGCGTACCGCCGGAGCGGCAGCACGGACAACGCGGGTATGCTGCCATATAAGGCAACAAACCCCTTTAGGACCGCTTGCGCGGCCCCCGACGTGGAGTGCGATCACCGAAGTGACTGCGTGGCGTGGAGAACGCCAACCCGCCGTATATCTCTCCGAGGAGATCAACCATCTGCGATGGTGGCCCCCTTCAGCCGCTTGCGCGGCCCCCGACGTGGAGTGCGATCACCGAAGTGACTGCGTGGCGTGGAGAACGCCAACCCGCCGTATATCTCTCCGAGGAGCTCAACCATCTGCGATGGTGGCCCCCTTCAGCCGCTTGCGCGGCCCCCGACGTGGAGTGCGATCACCGAAGTGACTGCGTGGCGTGGAGAACGCCAACCCGCCGTATATCTCTCCGAGGAGCTCAACCATCTGCGATGGTGGACCCCTACAGACGCTTGCGCGGCCCCCGACGTGGAGTGCGATCACCGAAGTGACTGCGTGGCGTGGAGAACGCCAACCCGCCATATATTTCTCCGAGGAGCTCAACCATCTGCGATGGTGGCCCCCTTCAGCCGCTTGCGCGGCCCCTTGACGTGGAGTGTGCGCTCGCCGCAGCGGCGACACGTGGCGCGGGGTACGCCTCCAGTCCGTAAAACACCCCTGCTAGGGCCGCTTGCGCGACCCGTCGGTCTCCTACGCCCACACCCGCGACTGCGAGTGCAGCGTGTCCGCGTCAGATCTTCGACCACGTCGGCTCCCCAAGGGGAGGATTCCCTCCGACGTGACTGCCCCGAAGGGAAAAAGACTGGCTTGAGCTGAACAGTGAAAATTTGGGAATGCTTTGACCCCATTTCGTGTCAATGACATGTAAGTGGCTCCCCCATTTACATGTATACGTGTGATTACGGCAACGTCAAGTGTTTGCATGTCTCTTCCATCGCACACATTACACGGATCTACTGAACAATGAAAACACGATATAGTTTTGCCGCTGACGAGAGTCCATGGCGCTGAAGATGCACCAACAACGCGTTCTATCACCCGTAGCACCGATATCCAGTCAGCATGGAGCAAGTGACAAACTGCTGGAAACTCTGGTACAGAACGAGGGTGACCGCCCCGCAGCACGCGAGCAGCTCTTTTTTATTTGCAGGAATAGCAGCAGCATTGTTGATCTCGACTAGTGTTCGTCACGACGTGTCGTCGGCGACCGACTCGCCTTCAACTGGTGGATCCACAATACCCACACGCAGTAGTCGACCGTCCAGCTCCTGTCCATTCAACTCACTCACAGCCGCCAGTGCTTCGTCAAACGTCGAAAACACGACCGACGCCCACAGATGCATCGACGAGTGCTCGGGCGTCACAAGGTGAGCCGTCTCCAGCGTCCCGTAGACCTCAAACACCTGTCGCAATCGCGTCTCGTCTGTTTTCCAGTGTAAACCTGCAGGTTGACGTGTTAGTCCGAAGTGCGCTTCGAATGGAAGAAAGGGGTGACCACGCTACAACGTCCTACCAATCACAGAGACGTGCGTCGACAGTCTGCGGCTTCGCGTGTTCGACAAGAGCAGCATTTGTTGGCTCTGTCGTAGTGTCCGCAGAGCGAACATGCCGCTTCGGTGAAGGGTACGCATGGCCCGATGGAGACTACCACTTCAGCTTGGATTGTAATCGTGGTAGTCACTCAGCTTCGGCAGCAAAATTGATACACCCGCGCGCTCATGATTTCTAAAAATCGCGTGCTGTACTATTTTCGCAGAGCTCTTTCGCCTCCCTCGCTGTTGCCGATTTCTAACCCCCTCGAGCGCGATATTTCGATTAGTCAATCAAGGAGCCAAGCGTGATCATTCGTAAACGCCATACATTTATTCGCATGCTAAACCGAACAGTAATTTTACCACGTGCATCGTCAGACTGTAACTGATACCGTCTTCGTTTCGCTCAAGTCGCACGTGACAACGTCATGACGGACGAATCGTCCACAACTGTCATAGCATCGACAAGACAGCATGACAACAGAGGTGGCCCACCAGTTCCCCGGTCGTCTACGAGTCGACACAGTGTGTCGCCCGTGCTGCAGTTCTGGAAAGCGTTCGATCTCGACAGTAAGCGCGTGGTGCTCGATGCACAGGGGGAGTACGATCAAGAGCGACAAAGACGCGAGTGTGCGCTCCCGCAAGAAACTGGCAGAGACGACGCGACAGTTCCGACGCCTGGCGTGTGATTCTGAGAAGGCTGCGGCTCTGGGACCGCTTTTAAAGGCGTACCAGGAGGAGATCGACCATCTCACGCGTCGAGCCAAATATTCCGAAAATGCGTTTTTCCAGCTGTATAAGGGACTCTATGCTGCTCCGGATCCTGCACCAGCTCTATCGCTCGTGGCCTCGGGCTCTGATACCGATGACTTGCGCATCGAGAACGCGAAATTGAAGCGAGAATTGAAAGACTTTGAAGCCGAGTTCGCGACGTTGAAGAATCAGGATATCACGATCCGGAATCTCGAAGAACAAGTTGCAGCTGCTGCAAGGGAACAGGAAGACGCGATCCATGAGCAAGTGATGCTACGGACAAGAGAACTGGAAAGTCAGCTGGAAAATGGACGTCTCGAATGGGCACAACAGCGACGAGACTATGAACGTCGATTGGAAACTGCTCGCGCTGAGCTACAGGACGCTTTCGTGAGACTGGATGCCATGCAGTCGGAGCTGTTTGCACACAAGCAGCGGTCAGGACGGGCTCGTAATGCACTGGACGCCGAAATGGAAGCGATGTCGCAGGAATCGCTCTTGTCACAGACGCTGCAGTTGGAAAATGCCCAATTGAAGAAACAGCTTGATGAGCTGCTCAGTCTTTCGACGACGTCGGGGACCTCGGACGGGCACTCTTCAGTGCTGCCAAGAGCTGGTACAGCTAGAGGTGAGACCGTTCAGGCGGCCAGGGGGATGCAGGCAGAACAGGAAGCAGTGATTGCGTTATTGCGACAGGAAGTGTTTCGTCTCAAGGAGGCCCTTGCGACGTCAAGTGCAGCTGCAGCCGAGGATACAAAGCGACTAGAAAGCGCTCTGGAGAGTGCGCAGCGTAGTATGAAGGATCTTGGAGCCCAGCTGGCAGCTCGCCCGACGATCGAGAAGTTTCACGAGGTGACCCGGAAGCTGCATGTGTTGCAGCAGCTGGAGTACAATGTTGTCGACAGTGATGATGGTGATGGTGATTGTGATGATGTTGGAGGAAGCAACGTGCACGCTGCAGTCGCAGCCGAGAACAGTGAAGCTGTGGGTGGACTGCAGGCGGCTACTGTTGAAGTCGAAAGAATACTCGTGTCTCGAGTACGTCGCCTGGAGCACTCACTCCAAGAGTGCGAGAGATTGCTGCAGACTCGAACGTCGTCACTGCAGGAGGTCCAGAGTGCTCTTCACGACCGCGACGCTAAGATCCAAGAGCAGGCAACGCTCATTCGCAGCCTCGAAGAAGGTGTAGCTGCACTCGAGAAAGCTCAACGAACTCGTGCTTCGGGTGTTATTGGGGGCGACATTGGGTCCGAGATCCTCTTGGATGCGATGGAAGATCAATTTACTGGGACCTCGAGTGCGAGCAGGGCGGCAGCAGCAGATGCCACGTCTTCGATCTCAGCCACGTCGTCGGATAGCAAGATGCTAGAGATTGTCCGTGGCCAGCGCGATCGGTTTCGCGAGCGCATGAAGGAGTGTCAGAGCGAGAAAAATCGCGCAGAAGAGCTGGCGCAGTCGTACAAGAGCACGGTGGCCCGTCTCGAGAATGACAACATGCAGCTGTACCACAAGATCCGCTACTTGCAGAGTTACGGCGGCGACAGCAAGTCGGCTACATCTCGCATGAAGCCTGGCTCTGTCCTGGCGCTGGAAGATGGAACTGCAGGGACGCCTGACGTTGAAGCGCGGTACCGTGGCATGTACGAAGCCAAAATGAATCCGTTCGTGCAGTTTAACAAGATGGAGAAGCAGCAGCGTTTCACGAATCTCAATCCCGTGGACAAGATCTTGCTGACAAGTGCCAAGCTGCTGCTGGCCCACCGCATCACGCGCAACATGGCGTTTGGGTACATCTTGCTACTCCACTTTCTCGTCCTAGCCACGCTCTATTCCTTCATGCACGTTTGTGAAGTCACGAACGACTCGTAACAATACACGTTCAAATACCGCACAAAAAATTGACTTTCAAGTTTCGAACAAAAAACCCGCGCACAAAAAGCTGACGAATATGTAATATTTGCGCCCAAGTGCGAGCGACGTTTGACACGGGCGAACGTAGCGCAGTGAAGTAACACGTTCACGTGGTGTCCCAGCGCCGCTGCCCCACGTGAGACTTTCCATACTACCAAAGTCCGTCATGAGGTGGCAGACTGCGACCAAAATCGTGCTCTGGCTGCCTGTTGGCGTGACGGTCAACGCGCTGGGCGTGAGTCTCGCGAGCGTCAAAGGCCGATCCATGCAGCCCGCACTGAACGACGGACTGTCTCAAGACGCCGTGCGCGACCGCGTGCTGCTCGACAAGTTCTCGGTGCAGATACGTCATCGCTACAGGAGGGGCGACGTCGTTGTACTCGCATCCCCCGAAGCTCCGGGGCAGTTTCTGACCAAGCGACTCGTGGGACTCGAAGGAGATGTGGTGACGGACCGCAGGGGCCGCTACTGTCTGGTGCCCCCGGGTCGGTGCTGGGTCGAGGGCGACAACCCGACGTGCAGTGACGACAGCAACGCGTTCGGACCTGTGCCGCTGGCGCTCATTGACTCGCGCGTACTGGCAGTCGTATGGCCATGGAAGGAGGTGAAGGTCGTGCGTCGAAAGCTGCTGCCGGACCGCGTGGATGTGTAGGAGGAGAAGGAGGAGGAGAATAGAAAACCAGGTAGCAGTTTTGTGGCATCGACAGGTGCGAAAGGCTGTGGATGTGAGCTATTCCGGCTATTGCCAACTAGCTGCAAGGGGGTGGGCGACGTAGTGGTGACAGGAGAGAAGGACATGGGGTTGTATGGTGATGAGGTCAGTGAGCGACAAGACGACGTGTCCAGCGTTGCACAAGTCTCTTTTTGCTCGTGGAGCAGTCGGACCACTTGTTGGGTCGTGCAGTGCGTGGACGTTGATCCGGTTTTCGATATGTTCTGCAGCGTTAGCACACGTCAGTCGTTGTGTCAAACGTGCAGCGGTGTGAATGCCGTGTTCTTGTTTCGGTCAACTGGTGTGATGGCAGATGCGGAAGGAAGAGCCGCACTGTTGTAGGGAATAGTAGACGCTGGTATTCATATATCCGACTGCGATCTTCTTGGTGACTCACACAGAGCGATCCTTACAAACAGAGCGATCCTTACAAACAGAGCGATCCTCACAAACAGAGCGATCCTTTTGTAGATACGCATTGTCACGTCAGAGTACAGGCTGACCAACGCCCGAAGCGAAATACATAGGCGAAGAGAAACGCTTAGTATGTGGTGCACTGGTGCAAATGTGTACCTTGGAAACGACGGGTTGACTACTCTTTTGTAAATACACATGAAAGACTATGATACACTACAGACAGACACTGCAGGGGACGGGTTTCCGATCACGAGCGGCGACAGCACTTGATGTCCACGCAGCCACTGGCCCTCTCAATTGCAAAAGCGGCGAATACGAGCCGAGTCCGACTGGTTGATAAGTGCGTTTGTCTTGCAGTCAATGGAGCAAAAGCTCTCAGCTGGCGCAAGTGCTTTCTGGAACGACTGGGTGCAATTGTGGCACTTGCTCGTCTCCGAGTGGATCGTCGTGCCATAGTGCGACGCACAGTTCTCGCGCGTGACTTCGTCACTGAGGACGTAAAAGGCACTGCGACCGGATCCGTTCCACGGCTTGAGCGTCACGTAGCCATAGTCCACGAGGCGCAAGAACAGCGCAGCGCATCCCGTGCGACTGGACATGATGCCAGCATCCATGAGCCAGCTCACGGCCTCGGATTGCACAAAGTACTGGTACTGCACCTTGAACCGTTTCGTGCGGGACGTCTGCGTCAGCACTTCCACCGCACAGAAAATGAGCTCTTCTTGCACGTCTCCCACTTGCTCGTTTTCCGACGACTCGCTGGACGCAGCTGCCGACTCCAGACCGGACAGCGAGTTCATCGAGCCAGACGAGGCCATTGTCGTGGTCGTAGACTTGGCCAGTGCGTTGCACTGCGTGCACACGCGCACGCGGCCCTTGTAGCCGAGTTCAGGCAGCCGCACAGAAAAGGGCGAACACTCGCCGCAGACGAGCTCCCCACAGGCACGACAGTGGTGTCGGCGTCGTGTCCAGATGGAAAAGTCGTTGCCACAGCAGAGACACGAGGCGCTGGCCGCATCAGGGCGCCAGGGCGGTGGGCCCTTCCCGTTCGATCTCAGGCTGCTGGTGGTCGTTGCAGTAGGAGGAGTAGCCAGCGATAGCGGCAAGTCGCACGTGATCATCGATACGCCCATGTCGCTCGTGACGGGGGTCCCACCCTACTGTACGTATAAATGTCGGGAGGTACGTAGGTGCGTACGTAAGTAGGTATGTACGGATATGTCGATGTTCGATGGAACTTCTCGACAGAAGCGCTCGCGTTTCGATGTTTCGCTCGACGGACGCAATACACGCGAAATTCGAAAGTGAACCGGCTAATGTGGCATTAAAGCACTTCTGCAGGAGTCACAGACGAGGCAGACGACGTGAGAACCACACGAGACGACCTCGTCTGCCCAGGAGTCCGTGGCGCATCACCTCGAAACCTCTGTAGTGGCATGACTTTCCCGTCCTCGGTTTCAATACAACCGCAGGTCAATGGCACCTGTCAAACAGCCTGGGTGCCAAATCGACGCGGGCGCGTCATGATCGCTGCTGGTGCTGGACACTGACGAAGGTGGACGGACGGGAGGCCGAGAGCTGCAAACTCACTGCCGCTCGCGTGGCGAACAGTTCGTTTACCACGTGGCAGCGCCATAGACTGTCGGTTGACACTGCAGACTTTATAGGGATTTGTCGGCGCTTTGACACCGACTTGATTGAAGCTGTAGACACCCAGTGCAAAGCCAGCAAATCCTGACTTGACATGGCTCCACCGCCTTTCAGCAATGTACAGCAAGAAGTTACCCCACACTAGCGGCTCGAGCGCTTCTTCGTCTGCCGTCATCGTTTGCTCGTGCATGGAGACTCGAGCAGTAGCTGATCTACAAACTGGCAAGTCCAGCGGTCAGGGAAGCCTGACGGCCACGCGAAAGCCGGACGGCCGCGTGAGTTGGGCCTACGTCGCCCATTTCGCGCATGAATCTGGTTCGGTTCCACATACACACAGTTTGCCCGAGACGACGGCGCTTGATTTCGCGGTGAAAAATTCTCCTCAGGCCATGCTGGTAAGTTCCGCCTCTAAATGCAATCACCCTGCAGTGGTACAATACGGAAGCGAGCAGATGCAGGCAAGGGGCGCCTTGCTAACGCGGTCCTTAGTGAGCACCACCGTCCTGTTGTCAAGCAACCAGCTCAGTTCGTGTACCTCGGACGGCCGCTCAACGCCATCACTGCAAAGCCATCTCGTACCAACGTGCGGCGCTGACTATCCATCGTGCCTTCTTCAAGGATTGCTCGGTGAAAACGATGTCCATCTGGTGACCACACGACAACGCCTCTCTGCTCTTTGCCATTGAGTCCGTTGCTACAAACATGTTGGACAGCATGATGCAGCAACCGCAGGCGGCGATTGCCAGCCAAGCACTGTAGCGAGGCCGAGCACAGGATACCCATGATTATAGTCTCCGCTTGACTCGGTTGGTCTCTTGTTAGCCAGACACCAGATGTCTAGGCGGAAGCAGATGGGCCATCGCGTTTGCAAATCAACGAACGAGGAGCTGATCCGCCTGCCGCTCCAGCTCTCAGTAAATCAAGATAGAGTCTCTAACGCCCCAACGTTTCATTCCTTCCTTTGCTCGGATCGTCCACTCGCTCGTCCGGGCGACTTGGAGTGTCGCCAATTCAAAGCCTGGGCGAGAGCTCGATTCCTGCATACTGGACACGCGCTCAAGGTGTCGTGCACGGAGCTTCGTATCCGACTCAATCGCTACATGCGTGCGCGGGCGCCTGCCTCATATTCTCGCGGGCCGCCGTAGCCAGCTTTGTTATTCGAGATAGAGCTGGCGCCCGGTCCGCTCTTCCGATCGGAGCACTTCGGGCCACAGCTTTGGAAAATGTCGATACCTATGGGCGCCTTCGATTGCTGCGGGATTGGGCGGCACCCAATGCCATTCCATACCACCAGCACACGCCGCGGCTCGGGGACGTGACCTATGTCTCCCAAAATGTCCGCGGTTTTAAACAGACTTCTCGATTCAAATGGATGTCGGCATGGCGCGGCGCGCGGCAACGACATCGCCCTCTTGCGTGGTTCATTCAGGAAACTCATGTGAGCACAGAGGAGGAGGCGAAATCCTTGGCGGACACCTGGACACGTTTATGGGGTCTCCAGTCAGCGTCTAGTGCTCCTCCACTCTCCTACTGGAGTACAGGCTCTTCCTCTCAAGGGGGGTCGCGATTCTTTTGAATCCTCAATCAGCGTCTCAAGCTTCTCCATGGAAGCCAGACTTATGGACAACACGGGCGCTTGCTCTAATGCTCGACGGAGATGTGTTGCTCAATGTTTACGCCCCTAATGTGCGGCCGGACCGTGAATCGTTTTTTCGTAGTCTATCCGCTTGGGATTTACGCGACCACCCGACCGTCCTTGTAGGTGACTTTAATTGCGTGCTCAGCCCAGCGGTCGATCGGTACGGTCAGCACCGTTCCTATCGGTCGGAAAGCCCAGCGCTAGATGCTCTACTTTCCTCCGCCGAGTTGTCTGATGCGAGGGTGCTTCGGGACCATGCGGATGAGGACGCCGCCGATGACTTTGATGATCATTTTACCTATTGGGAAGGAGGTCACGCCAGTCGTATCGACCGCTTTTACGTCCCCGACCATTGGGTTGATCGGGTCCAGTGGGTGTCCACCTCCCCACCCCCGCTACCGTCCGATCATCAGCAGGTGGTGCTTCACCTGCGAGCCTCGGAGCGTCCGCTTCACCCGCGACCTTGTCGCCGGGTCACTTATCCCATTCAAACCCCGCATCCTGAACAGGTTCTTGCGGAGTTGATCCAGGACATGGATCGTTTGGCGGTTGGACAAGGGGCATCGACGGTATCATGGGATGCTGGTTTAGCTATCTGCATCCAGTGTATTCACAGGGTTCGAAAGCGGGATAAACAGAGACGTGCCAGGCTGCGTCGCAAGTGCCTGTACCGCAGCACCTGTAATCTAACGTCGCGGCAGCAGTGGATTGAGCATAACGTGGAGGAATTCCGTCGCGAACATCTCGTACTGCTCGGGCAGCGCCTCGAGCGGTCCTCGGATCTGTTACGATGGACATTCCAACGGGTGTCTAATTGGGAGCGCGACCAGTGCGTCACGAACATATTTCAGCTCCACGGTCCTTCCTTTGTCGGGAACCTGTCAATTGCTGATAAATTTGCGTCCGAGTGGTCGTCCGTCCTGGGAATCAGTCACCGTACGACGTCGCTCAGAGATCTGCCCTCGGCCATCAGACGGTTCGTGCGCGTCCCCAGCGCCCGGAAGCTGTCTGGTGCTGATAATATGGCTCTTTTTTCCTGTGTAACGGAAGCGGAGGTTCTGACGGCTGTCACCAGTCTCAGTCGCCATAAGGCGGCGGGGCCGGATGGTCTCAACAATGACTTCTACAAAGATACACCTGCTCTCCTCGTTCCAGCTCTTGTAGCCATCAGCAACCAAATTTTGGAAGGCGCCGACCCACCGCCCTCCTTTCTCGAGGCCCTAATTATCCCCTTACGGAAGAAGGGGAATTCGACAGATGCCATGGACTATCGGCCTATTTCCCTACTGCAAACAAGCTACAAGATCTTTGCCAAGGTTCTGGCCACGCGCTTGCAGCGCGTTCTACCGCAACTTATTGGGCAGTCGCAGCAAGGTTTTGTTCACGGCAGGCAGATGATGAAGCTCGTGATGATGATGTTGGCTCAAATAGCCACGGCTCGGCACGATGAGACTCGCACAGCTCTCCATAGCCGTGCCATCCTTTTACTCGACTTTCGCAAGGCTTACGATACGGTCGATCGAGACTTTTTGTATGAGGCGCTACGCAGCTTTGGTTTCGACGAACGTTATATTCAGCTTATTCATCGGCTGCATGCAGGGACGACGGCATCGTTTCTCGTCAATGGTGAGCTTTCCAAGCCTATCCCCGTGGTATCGGGCATTCGACAAGGGTGCCCACTCGCCCCTCTTCTTTTTCTATTGGCGGTAGAGCTCTTGGGGCTGGCCATTCACCAATCTCCTGACCTGAGCGGTCTTCCGGTCCCAGGCGACGGGACAGGTTCTCATACCTTTTCCGCCTTTGTTGATGACTCGACCATATTTCTCGAGGCAGCACGACAGTTGCCGGCGGCGCTCCAGCTCGTGCAACAGTTTGGCGCTCTGTCCGGATTGCATGCGCAACCGGCTAAGAGCAAACTGATTTTCTTAAACCGCGCGATTCGATTAGTTGATTTCCACGGCATCTCGGTCCTTCAAGCGGGGGAGACCACGCGGTACTTGGGGTACGAGATTGGGACGGGTGATCTCCAACATCGCAATTGGGCGCTCCGAATTCGCCGGCTGCAGCGGCGTCTGCTCACGGCTTCACAAATATCGACCAGTGTTGCTTCTCGAGTAATCATTCTAAACGCCGTCATCTTACCGTCGATCCTGTTCACGGCGGCCGTTTTTGAGATCCCGTCATGGGCCAGCAAAGACATTCAAAATCTCTACAAACAATTTTTGTGGGACCATTCGACCTCGACGGACGCGCGCCGTCATAAAATCAACCCTGGTTTGCTGTACACGCCGAAGAAAGCCGGTGGGGTTGGTCTAGCCTCGGTGGAGGTGGCCATCAAAACGCAACGGACCAAACACGCGCTGCGCTGGCTCACCCAATCGCACGACAAGTATTTTAATGCTTGGAGGTCCTGGGCGTACCAAGGCGGAGCTACCGGTTCGGGTATGGTCATGCATACATGGCTGCGTAGCCGGGAACGGCCTTTACGCATCAGCAGGTCTTCGCTGGCTTTCGTGGCTAAAGATCTAGACTTGCTTCTTGAGCCGTCGGCGGCGCACGCTGGTCAACGACGGGATCGGACATCGTCTTTTCTTGATTCTCTCGTACTACATGCGGTAAGTCGATGGATAGGGCGTGGCTGGGAACTACACTTTTCCACTACGTTACCTGACGAAGTCCCTCCTCCGGAGGGTTCTGGTTATCAACTACGCGCGGTGCGTCAATTTTGGGGGACGTTTGGCTGGTCCGGCAATCCGTGGATCCGGGATGCTAAAGGTGTGAAGTTGTTGCACTCGAAGTTCAATCAAATAGCCGCCTGCTCTATCGCTGACCTGCACATTTGGAGGACGGGCCCGACCACCTATGTTTTCACCATCCCGCCCTCGCGGCCAGAGGGAGTCACGTATTCCCAGCCGAAGCTTCGCCGGTGGGCGACAGCAATTTTATTGGCGTCTCCGTTATGTACGGTCGGGTCAGAATTGGGCGTGGCGGCAGCATTATCTCTTCGGCATCCCCCCCCATTTCGTTATGAATATGACTGGGTCACTGTGAGTCGGGGTTGCGTCGTGGGAGCTCGCAGGAATTCACTAGAGGAGAGAGACGGAATGGTGCAGTTACGCCAGGGCTCCGATGGGCTGCATTGGTTGTTTCAAGACGGCCTACCCGAGCTCCACACGGCGTCGGACGGTGACAGCCAGCGATGGGCTACGCACATCCGGCAGCACGGCGTGGTCTTTTATGCTCACCCAAGTCACCACCACTTGGCGTGGGGAGTACCCGAAACGGTTCCTAATGGAGCTCTCCGTCAGGCTATTTTGCACCGGGCTTTCTCGCTGCACAAACACCGACTAACTCGGCCTTTACTACCCTTATTGGAGCGGCTGGATGCAGTCTATCGAGAGGATTCGTGGCTGAGGGCGGCGGCGCATCAGCAACCATCCCAACTTTGGAAACATGATAACGGACTCTCCGACTATCAAGTTTGGACGGCGTATCGAGTCGCCACCAAGCAGCTAAATTTTCATCATGCCGGGCGGGCTGCCGACCCCAGCTGCCGGGCCCTGCCTACGTGTCACGGGGTGCCCGAAACGTCGAGGCACGTCTTTTGGGATTGTCAGAAGGCGCGGGCGTGCTGGGCGAAGTTCATCAGCCATTGGATCGGCGCTTCTGTGTCGAGTGCGGTAGTCCATAGTTGTCTCAGCAACTGTGCGAATCGACAGGCTCCGGCGATCCCGGCGTTTCAGCGGTCTCGGTTGCTCGAGCGGTTTCACGATGATGCCGCAGCGGGGGAAAAGGTGTGGCGACGGATTTGGTTTTTAATGTGTTCCGTTTGCATTACGCATTTATGGAGCGAGCGCAACGATGCCGTGTTCAGAGGCGTGCAGTCTACGACGGCTCAAAGTGTCGCCCATTTCTGGACAACCGGCGTCCGTCAATTAACGGCCTTGGCTATGCGTGAGCATAGAGGGGCGTCGACAGTTCTTCGAGGGGCTCGTTTACATGCCTCCCTTGAACTTTTTACTCTTGAGGCTAGCGGAGTTTCGCTACCACTAGAGGGGTGCCTTGATCCACCGCCGCGACCGGCGCTGTATTCTAGGCTTAGAAGATTTCAGACTTCTAGCGCGTAACCATCATGTGCAATAGATAGTCATGAATCT
>CANTFL010001448.1:186126-423572 GCA_947650285.1 Hyaloperonospora brassicae
TGTCTTTCGCGGATGGTGAGCCGAAAGTTCGGTCCATCCAGCTTTGTCGTGTGTCGTGCGGTACACGCTGAGCACGCAATGTCACGCACGTGACCAGCACTGGCAAAATTTCCCGCCATCTGTAAATGCGTCGACCCGACCTTGATCATGTCGGTCCATGGTGAAGCTCCGACACAAACGAGTCCCACTCGCCGATGGAAGATCTGACGTAACATGACAAAAGCTAAAACGATTGAAGATGTACATTTGTCATGATGGAATGCCGAGACGGATTTGGTGTCTGTCGTCGCTTTCGACGCGCCTTGTCTGACTACGGATAGAGCCACTTTATAGTCAGAGGGGACGAAGGCTTTGTTGAGATCAGAGTGGGCATCGATCAACGAATGAGGTTGGTGTGACGGGTACGTCTTGTTGATATCAAGTGATCTGTATTGCTGGGTACCGAGGAAGCGTGCCGGCGATAATGCACTGCTCGCGAGTACGAGAACCGAGCAAAACTTCCCTCATGGACCTGAGACGCTATTTGAGATATTTGCACGGCGCACAGCATGCAGCAACGAGAACGTCTTTCCGCGGTGGCCGAATTCCATACTGTCTCCGCACACGCACTCGCAAGAGACACAGGAGCAGGGTGTGAAGGCCAAAGAAGAACAGTGCTCCACAGCAGAACAGAATCTGCTTGAGCGGTAGACGAGCGGACTTCGC
This sequence comes from Hyaloperonospora brassicae, assembly GCA_947650285.1. Classification (NCBI taxonomy): domain Eukaryota; phylum Oomycota; class Peronosporomycetes; order Peronosporales; family Peronosporaceae; genus Hyaloperonospora; species Hyaloperonospora brassicae. Next base: position 186,832 of record CANTFL010001448.1, read on the forward strand.
ACCATAACGTCGATCATGGGCGCCTTGTGCGTGTCGGTCGTGACGCAGTGTGAGATGAAGAGAAGGACGCAGACCACGAGGCCGACGATTGCAGCCCCGTAGCGTATCAGTGCGTTCGGGTAGTTATCGTCCATTCGGGCCCGGACTTGTGCCATAACTACGCACGGGCAGAACGTGGACATGCAGCAGCTGGGAAGAGCAGCCGAGAAGCAGCTGAAGAAAGGAACGTCCCGGTCATTGCCATTGTATCCCATGACCTCAGTTACGTGCGCGGTCCCGGGTGTCCTTGATCGATGTTGTTCTGCATCATCTTTCGGCTCTTTCGCGTCGGCTGCATTTGAACGCAAGACACCGCACGCTCGAGAGTCATCACTGAATCACGTAACCTGTCTCGCTCGTAGGGCTTCAGAAGGTGCGCCGACGAAAGAATCAGTAATGTCGTGATGACGGGTTGTCGATCGGGAGGAGATGGGAGTTTTTTTTGCTGCCCCGTTGAGAGAAAGACCTGTCGGCGGATAACCGAATATAACCGTGCACGAGGGGTGGCCGCTTTGGACATGTTCACTCGAGTCGAAAGTCGATGATGGCTAAGGAGTGAACAGCCCGGTAACCCAAGACGGTCAGTCCACTTTTTTGGTCACGATTCGCTTGATGGGTTTGTTCCTTGTCGACCTGACGAGGCGCAACAGAGAACACCATTGACGTTCAGACCAGTCACCAGGTGACTTCACAGTGCCAGGATCGGAACAAGCGCGACAGTGCTGAGGCAGCATCTCGGACCCTTCTTGTATGGGTATCCCTGTTCGGAGACAAAATGGGCGCGTTGTTCGGACACGAACATGCGTTTTAAAATTAACTTATTCAATCCTTCACATAACGACGCAGCCGGATGGGGGTTTCTCCACCAAACCCGTGCGCAGGAGACTGTCCTCATGTAGGTTGATACGCGGCTCTGGCCATTCGAATCCCAGTCCGGGATTACGCAGGCAAACCGTCGTGCGGACGATACTCGCATCACCACCTGACCCAAAAGGCGTCATGACCATGTCACCACGAGATGCCTTGATCGCTCGGATCACGCTGGACGGTGCAGGTGGCGCACGAGTTTCCGAAGTAGTTAAACCGAGTCGTAGAGCAACAACGGACTCCGTCCTTTCACGCACTTCTGCTCCAGCATCCCCGATCCATAGATTGTATCAACCGGCTGTCCAACCACGCCACGCACCGGCCGCCCGGAGGCCGATCGCGCAGCGTTCATGCATTGACGGCAAGTCCACCACGTAAATGTCATCCACACACGGTGTAAGCGTACAGTGCCTCTACCAAACGGTGTCGATAATTTCCAGCGCTCCTTTGGAAAACAAAGTCTTCGTGTCAGTCAAACGACTTCGGTCATACGTGTTCCTAGAAAGCAAGTAGCTGAATGGGCTGGCCAGTAGCTCGAGCGTGTTACGCCTCGCTCGTTTCGGGGGTGACTGGTACTTCCTTTGCGTGGTCTGCCTGGACGTACGCAACGACCCCATCGTAATCCGAGTTCATGAGAAACGCTTTGCAGCACCCGTTGTACGGCTGACTCATTGCCGTGGCGGCCAGACCGAAGATGGTGTCAATCTGGTGCTCAACGCCAGTCTCATCAGCATACGAACGGCAAATACGCCGGTCCCGTGCTGGAAGTCGCAACCCATACCGGAGCAACTGAAAGATGCCACCACTCTGGAGGAGCATGGCCTTTTCTATCCGTCAAAGGCCCTTCGTCGTGTCCGCAACAGCTTCCGATGTCATATCTGCTGGATTAATGAGGTCCCGTCTAAGATAAGCCATAGCGTCATGACCATCGGCGAGAGCTGAATCGGTCAATGCAACTGCAGACGCCGTCAGCTTACCGCGGCAGCTGCAGACAACATCTTTGCCATATATCGTGGTAACACAAGAGCTAACCGGAGCAGGTGTGCTCGTCGGCGCTGCTGCATTCTTGCCTGAGCTCAGCCCAAGCATGGAGAAGAAGCTTCGAGATGGAGACACAGGAGGGGGCTGCAAACACTGCTCATGAACAATACACTTGTACGTGAAGCCGCGTCGCGCCGCTTCGCGTTTTCGTCTCACCGTGAAATAGCGCCGGATCTCGTAGACGCGATCTTCTCCGCGGAAGTTAATGACCGCGCTGGCCCGGCGGGCGAATCCACAACAACCGCAACAGAAAACAACGGCTTTACACCGGAGCTGCCTGGTACGAACGTAATCAATTTCTTCGTAATGAAGCCGATGCCAAAGCGCACTCCTGCGAACATTCACGGTGACGCCACATCACTCGTCGCATAACTTTCAAGAATGCGTCATCGACAGCTTGCAGCGAATCCCCATTCAGAAAAGCCGTTATATGCAGCATATTCTGGTCACCGGGATCAGACGTCGTGTAAATTTGTCTTCTGCCCGGTAACTCATCACGCGCCTGATTCCAAATAGGGTTTTGCCAGCGTGTGACGCATAGACGCGAGCAGGTGGGGCTGGGTAGAACTTGACGTACCGCAAAGAGCTCGTGGCTGGCGGTGATGTATACGTGCCCCAGAGCAGCAGGTTCTCTTCGGTAAAGTGGCTTGTATCCGTTCCTGACGCGTTGGCGACAACGACCATTCCGTCATGGCACTTGTACATGCCATCAACCCCACGGAACTTGCGAACGATCCCACGTCCGACCGGCGTGCGAACGAGCGAATCTGCAAAAACTTGCGGCTTCATCAGCGGCGACGGGTCATACTTTTACAGAGCAGCGCATTGGCCACTTCCAGGTCACGGTTCAGCATCAATCGCGCGCGTTCGCGACTCTGCGGAGTGAGCCACGTACGAATGCCTTCAAATGACCGTCCAGCGTCATCACAGATTTTCTTTAGTCCACTAAGTCGGATCCTCTTTCGTACGAAAAGTCCCTGACAGCTGCACCCACGTACGTATCAAAGAAAAATATGTTCATTGCGCGCCAGCGGTTCAAATCCTCCTTCGAGTGGTAGTTGTACATCTTTTCCATGGGCGCACGCGCTGAAAAAACGCAGCCTCTAATGCGTCCGAGCCAAGTCTCTCCACAATTAGCTCCGCAGCACGCACGTCGCCCTTGTCCGTTATCCCCGACAAACACGTGTTTGAACTCCGGATAAAGCTGGTAGAATTCACTGGAGTTCTCAAACTTCTTTTGTGCCATTGGTTCCAGTTCCCCTTGCCACATGAACGCGTGACCCGACTCTGAGGTTCCCGGCAAGCAGCGTAGGCAGCGTGTGCATTCCCATCTTCTCGTGCAGCGCCGCAAACTTCGCGTACGACTTTTTCTCCGACACGTCTTTGTACACGTGCGGACGTGCCGAGAGGAACACGAGGTTGCCGACGCGGCCGCCTGTCCAGTCATCCGGCCCGACTGTGCCCATGTCCAGTTCCCGGTAGAACGCCAGGACGCCCGGGCACAGCGTGTGCCGAGGGAAGCGCGTGTCCAGTCCTGCTGGGTACCGTCCACCGGACGAGTACAGCGTGTCGTCCACGTCACCGAGCACCTTGCGCCACGCCTGCTGCTTACGACTGCGGCCGCGCTTTGTCCCCAGCCGCGTGTGGGCAATCTGTACACTTGCTTCGCGCTGGATGTGACTGATAACGTCCGTCCGGACCGTCGGGTCGCGAATGTCGTTGAACACGAGTTTGTGCATACTGTGGTCGCCTTTGGCGTCCGTGTACGTCTTGAGGTTGTCTGAGGTCGTCCCCCGTGTCTTGAGGATGATGTTGCGCACCACTTTTCCGCCAGCGGCTGCGCGCTGATCTTCATGACCATCAGCGCGTCGAGCAGCAGCGCCCGCGACATGACCGAGAGGTCGCCGAGGCGCGGAGCACAGCAGGTCGAGCATGAGCGTCCGGCTCTGGTCTTCGCGCACTTTCGAGTGGTCCTTGACCTTGTAAAAGAGCAGCGCGAGCGGGATGCGGTTCACCACGTAGTTCAGCTCGTCTTTGCCGGCGCCCGCGAGGATGCGGAAGATCTTGTGTTCGCGCTGCTTGACCTCGGCGAGGTTCAGCATGTTGTTGATCGTGCTGGGCAGGTACCGGCGGTCGATGCGGCTCACGCACTCGACGAGGAGGGCGGTCTTTCTTGGCCCGGCCTTGTACTGGAACAGGTTGTGCGACAGGTGGCGCGTGGCGGTCTTCAAGCGCGGGCGGCGGCTGATCTCCTGGCGGTGCAAGAAGCGGTCAAAGTAGTGCACGCTCAGAGTGAAGCCAAACACGAGCACGAGGCCGAGCGCCGAGTTCCACTGCCCAACGGCCAGCGGCGAGTCGCGAATGTACAGCACGGCTGCGCTAAAGAGAAAGGCCGTGCACGTCCAGAAGCGGTTCTCAAACTCCTGGGCGTCGTGCCAGCGCCACTTGGACTCAGTGGCCAGGTACAGCACAATCACGTACATGATGCCGAGCCACGACGCACAGAGCAGCGGGCGCGTAGGCGAAGAACGCCATGACCACAAGCGCCACGGCACGCCGAGGAAGATCAGGGCCACCGGCACGAGCGCGCTCGTGGCCGCATCGTTCTTCTTCTTCTTTGTCGTGACCATTGACGTGGTCGTTGAGGTGGTCGTTAAAGTTGCCGTCGTCGGGCGCGTTGAAGTTTCCGCTGCCGTTGCCGTTGCTGTTGCCGTCGTCGTTGACGTTGTATTTGTGTGGCGCGTTGTGCGCATCGTCGTCTGGAAAGAGGACGGCGTGGCCCGCAAAGAGAGCGGGGACGATGGAAATGTCTGGTCGATCTGGTCCACCCGTGTCTGCGTAGTAAGGGCCATGAGAGAGCGGCGATCTCGAGTGTCCTCCCCCGCCGTGACGGCGCGCAAGGAGAACGAATGTTTTCGTTCCGTCTTCTCGTCCGCTTTGTGTCAATTCTCTCGAAATGTGTGTGTGATCGGTGAAGACCCAAAGTGAGGCGAGTGACGGAGCCCAAATTAAGACGACACCGCGGCTATGCAGCTTGTGTCGAGATGCGTGCGACGGTTCGAGCGCCTCGGCTCGAATCTACTCTGTTTCGTCGTGTTTCGACCAATCAAACGGCGTATACGAGCATGCACGCCCGCAAATACGCTGCTGTACAGTTGCACAAAGTTGTGGCGGACTGAATCGCCGCGACTGCAAAGCAGCACGAAGCGCACTGTAGGGAACGGCGAGAGCTCTATGTGTCACAAACTTGGCCCGTGCACAGGCAGTAAGGGGGTGACACGTCTTGTCGACGCTTGCGTGTAGAACGAGCGCGTAGCAGTGCAGTAATGGACGTACGTAGCAACAACCGATTGCTTTGTACAACAGCAAGTGGACTAGAGGGACTCGTTATCCGCATGTCGGAAGGCCGTATCGTTCGGCTGAACCCTTTGTGTCGCTCGCTGAATGCTGTCCATCTGTTTCTTCAGATCCCGCGTCATGCGCGTCGTTTGGCTATTTCGGTAATAGTTTATCGCTAATGTCAACTTACGAAGCGACGTCACGCGCCCGCAGTGATGACACCGAGCGACCCTGTACAAAAGCATCGATATGCTGTAACACAGTTTCCTACCGCCTCGACGACCCATGGCAGCGCGCGACAGCTGCTGGTGGCTCGGGCCGTGGCAGCAACTCGACCGCGAGTGGCAAACACGCTCTGCACGAGGGCAGGAGCAGCTCGCAAAGGTGGCAGACAGCGTGCAGAAGACCACGTGAGTGTGTGTGTGTGTGTGGCACTGACACTGCGGGTGGATGTGGGTGAGCTAACGAACATCGCGCCGCTCAGATACCTCACGGGGGACCACTGGGGATCGCTGGCCGACTGCGGACCACTGAAACGTCGGGCGACGTCGCGGGTGTGTTTGTACCCTAAAACGCCAATAAAGAGACGTTTGCATACAATACAACAACAAAGCGGTGGTACAAAGTGAGTAGTGAGCTGAGTCCTCGATTGGGCCTGTGGCTCTGTGTCGATTGGTTGCAGTTGTGGGAATTGGCCCACCGATGCTGCAGTAGGCTGCAGACGGAAGTCGATGCGCTGGTGCGTCATGTTGTGCTACGGTTCTGTTCTGGTCGTATGTCGTCATTGCATATAACATTGTTGCTGACCTTCTGGAGTGGAGCTGTAGGCAGACGTTTATGCGCAAATGCGGCGCTTGTTGGTGCATGACGTGGCAAATACGTTAGGAGAAGACCGCAGGCACCGATATGGTGGGCCATGAGTGTTGCTCGAAGGGGCGACATGGTGCTGACTACTGTATTGTGCTGCGCTGTCCAATTGGCAGAACTGATGCTGCTGGAGGTGTTGGCCATGTACGAGCACGAGCTCGTCGCGAAGTCGCTCATTGCTAGCGACATCTTCGAGTGCTCGAGATACGAGACAGTGACGATGTACCTGGCGTCGTGGCAAATGCAGCCGCACATTGATCGCCAGCGTATTGAAGAGCTAATGACGTTGATTCAGAACGACCAGCATTATCAGACGCGTCGACCACCGAAATGAGGAGAAGACCACTCAGTAGCGGGCACTCGAGCTGAGAATGGATACATCCGAAGCGATCCGCACAAGTGAAGAAAAGCTATTTTTATGCCAAGTCGCCATTGATATTCTGATTCGTGGGTTCGATTCATTTACGACCCGTCAAATCGTCTCATCTTGTAAGACGCTGTGAAATCGTGGGCTCATGAGTTTCTGCAGCCTCTTTTTAGCCCCTTTTTTTGCCATCGCTGCTAAATCGTACCGCGACTTTCACCGTTTTTCGGCCGCAGTGTTTCCAACATTCTCTGTCCCGACTACAGTGTCCGATTCCCAATAGACAGTACCGATCGACAGCTACAGCCGACAGAACGAGCAGCACGCGCCATGACCGACCGCACGGACGCCAACCTGCGCGCCTCGTCGCCTTCCAATAAGTTCAGCAGCAGCAGCAGCAAAGGCGCGGCCAACTTCCGCACGGAGGAGATTCGGGGTGCGTTCCATTGGTTCTTCTTTCGCTGCCAATAGCAGTCAAAATGAGATTAAATCGCCGATTTCGACGGGGTTTTACGCTGTGTCTGCAGGTTATTTGCTGAAAAAAACGCGCGAAGGCAAGTGGCAGAAGCGCTGGTTCGAGACAAATGGCTGCTTCCTCACGTACTACAAGGTGCGCAGACGGGGCATGTTTTGTTTTTCGGGGGTGAGAGGCGGCCGCAGGGCTGGCACGTCGTTATTCACGGGGTGTGTGTATACACGTATACACCTGTGCTTTCTCGCAGAAACAAGGTCAGAAACTGCTGGCAGCACTCAATCTGCCCCAAGTTGGCGTCATCACGCTGCTTCAGGAAGACCACGCTTGGTAAAATGCAGACGCTCTCTTTCGGCTGAGCCCATGTGGCAGGTTCAATTCGCTCACTAACATGTTCTTTTTGGTTTTGTGTGTGCGTCTTCTGTGCGGTAGACGGCCCCGGTCTTTTTACTATTGAACTGAACGAGCGCGTGTATACGATCAAAGCGAGCTCCCATGATGAAGCCGCATTTTGGGTCGACGCGCTGCTTTGGCGTCAAGCTGGCGGCATGGTCAAAAAGTCGTTGGAGGTGAACAAGCAGACAGTTGGTGACGTGCCCTCGATGGATCTGGCAGATAGTGTCTGCAGCTCAGCAGCTTCTACTCCTACCAACTCTATGTACGCGGAAAAGATGGGCCTGCATCACGCAGACGTGATGTCTATCAATCCGGATAATGTGGGCAAAAATGGAGCTCCGTGTGCAGCCTGCTGCGTTGTGCAATAAGTGGACGTGAAGGTCGGAAGGACACGACAGCCGGCAGAGAGACGATATCTTGCCCTGCTTTCTGCTGCCTGTTATCGCACCCGGTCGGATCCAAGCACCCGTCTGCTGCTGCTGCTGACGATGTTCGTGTTTGATGTTGAGAGTTCCTGATTGCTCTAGCTATTTTTATGAGCAGCTTCGAGAAGGAGCTAATAATGCACGAGAATTCGCAATCTACTACGTATGCTGATGAATGTAGTCTTGAGGTGTAGAAACCGCCAGTTTTTGCTCTTCTCTTTACATGCTTTTTATTACGCGCAGGACGAACAGCTATCTAGACGCCCAATTCGTGGAGGTAACTTGCTGGAGAAGGCTCACGGCCAAGCACGTCGACAAGCAGATCGTTTGGATCCTTGGCTCCACCATGCATCATCAGATTTTGGTACAATTCTTCGCCTGCTTCACGGTTCAATGGGCTCTGGAGGCCACTAAAGTGTGTATGCCAAATATCGGCGGCAAACACGCGGGCGTACAGGTAACTGTAGTAGCCAGCACCGTAGCCGATCAAGTGTCCGAAACGTGTGTGCCAGCACGTTCCATCCACGTGAGGCACCAACGTACTAGCGTTCTGCAGCTCCTGCAGCATTTGTGTAGTCGTTGGAGGGCTGCAAGGCAAAGGCTGCTCCTTGAAAAGCCGCAAGTCCAGCATCGAGTACAAGCACTGAGTCTGTGTGTCCATCGCAGCAAACATTGTCTTGGAAGCACGCAACCCTTGCATCATGTCAGCAGGCAACGGGGCACCTGTCCGATAATGGTGGGCGAACTCTCGGACGACGCGGTAGTCCCACGCGAAATACTCAAACAAGTGCGACGGCGTCTCCACGAAATCCAGAGACGCGCGGGTACCCGAGAGATGCTGAAACTCAGTGCGAGACAGCAACGAATGCATTGCGTGACCAAATTCGTGGAAAAGCGTCTCCACTTCAGCGTGCGCCAGCAGCGATGGGCTGTCCGGCGCGGGCTTGTTGAAATTGCAAACAAGCGCTACGATGGGTTTCTGGTACGACCTGTCGCTCAGACGCTTGCCACAGCGTATAGTAAAGTGAGCTGCGTGGTTGTACTTGTTTGGCCGGATGTACAAGTCGAAGTACATGTAGCCCAACGTTTCACCGTCTCGCGTGAGCGCGAGTTTCACCACGTCTTCGTGCCAGCACTCGCTCGAATTGAGCACGGGCACCTGTTTCAACTCCAGACCGAATAGTGCTGAGCACAGCAAATGCAGTCCTTTCAAACAGTTCTCGAGAGGAAAGTGCGCAGCAATTACGCGCGAGTCAATCCCGTACTTTTTGGGCCTTGAGCATACCCATGTAGTATGGCAAGTCCCACATGTACACGTGGTCAACAGAACCGCCTTCGTGTTTCCGCTTGGCGTCCAGCAAAAGCTGTTGCTCCATCTTAGCCTAGAACAAAAGCACCAAGTGAGCGGCACTGAACGGATCCAAAAGCAACGGCAGCACACGAACTTTTGCCATCAGCTGTCTAGCAATGTCTCGAGTAAATACTTCAACAGCCTCTGGAGATCCAATCCATACGGTCACTGTCAAGCAGTTAGCGCACATGCCACACATGATTGGACTAAGGAGCGGTACGGTATGGACGATGTAAGCGCCATGTGTACCGAGTTCCGCACCTTGTCGCTAGATGAGCGTATGTAGGGAATCCCAAACACTGGGCAAGTTCATGCCGCTTCGCTCGCAGCTTATCCAGTACCGGCAAATTATCTTTCGCACACGAATTTGCAGCAACGTACATGTTTCGCCGGACTTCTGGGTCGCCAACCCACTTTAACACTGTGTTCATGACGTGCAGGTCTGTGGGGACCCGCAGTGTGTCATGGCTCATCCACTTGCGCTCACACACGGACGTGATGCTATGCGGCATACCTCGTATGTATTTAGCTGGCACTTCCACATAGTCCCTTGCATCATACATCGTCGACTGGAACTGCATGCTGAGTTTGGTGATATCCCTTTGCAACGAGATCACTCGCTGTCGCTCAGCACGAGGCAAATGGATGCCGTCACGCTCAAATTCGTTGCGCAGCAACGTTCCCATCCTCTTCTGCTCTGGTGTGAAGCTTTCGACGGCAACTTCGTCTTCCATCACAGTCTTCAGCGACCGAAATATCTCCACGTCGGTATTCAAGTTCTGGATAAAGTCGGACAACTCAGTGTAACACTCACTAGCTGCTCGCCGAAAGTTCCTGCACCATCAAACGATATCGGTGAGAGATCCTATCCGCTCTGCACCTATCACTGGATACAAGAAACATTTCAGCTCTTTTCATCGCCTACTCATCGGGGTGTACATTGCGACAAAGCTCGGACGCATCAATGACTGCGCATATGACATTCGAGACATCGTCCAATGTGTACAGCGTCTGCAGTCCCGGCGACGATGTTATCAGCTGCACTAGCAGTCGCCACAATTGACAGAGGATAACATTGCAACATGATAGTGTAAGAGTAGTACGATGGTAACAAATCGAGCAATGCGATAGTAGTAGTAGTAGTAGAAGTAGTAGTAGTAGTAGTAGAACTACTACATCAGTATGACCACTGTACCTCCTGTCGTAGCTGATGACAATGCGACTTGACGTTTCGTGTGATTTTCGAAAAAGTCCGACGGAATGTGCAAATTTGGCAATTGGAAGAGTCCTGGCGTGGCCTCTGTCGTTGACCTCACGCCGGAAGGAGCGCCAAAAGAGACGCCGTTAGGTCTTCCTGGTACCGTTTGTCCAATCGATAGAAGACGGGTCGCGTGGCGGGCGAGCGGGAGTCGCCATTGTCCGGAATAGATCGATCGCATGGCGTGCATTGTCACAATAGCGCAGCGATTATTGCTAAATGTGACGTGACAGACGTTTGCCATTTATGCCCAATCAGACATCGCTTCGATAGGTGCACAAGCACTCAAAACACGATATTGTGCGCAACGGATCAAGTTTCAGAAACATTGGCGATCACAATGGTGGCGTTGTCACTTGTCTCTACTTATTTTTCTATCGATCGACAACCGATCCCTGCAATGCTGACAAGACACACTCGAGTTTCTGCATGACAAACTCTGGATCAGCTTCGTACACGTAGATGCCCGTCGAACTTGCAACCAGCAGCTCGGGTACTCCGTCATGGTTCACGTCTTGCCACAATAAGCTGTAGATCGCGCCAAACGTCTCCATGTCCCACTGGCTTCGAGATAACCGCTGCCACTTCCGCTGCACCACCACAGGCTCTGGCGCTACAAACGTATCCGTATCCGTCACTGGGACCATCTCCAGGTCGTCCCACATATTCTGCACACTTTCCGTCGACAGAGTCGGCGCCTTTTCGTGTGCAGGGAACGAGTCATCGCCACTGAGCTCAACTGAACTTTTCGCGGCTTGGCAACCGCTGGTATCGTCATCGCTTCGTTCCTTGTACGCTAACATAACTTGACTGTCGGTTCCCAACACGACTTCAGCTTCTCCGTCCTACCACACACATACATATGCATCCAGGTCAGTATCGCGAGTTCTCGTGTACGAGTTCAAAGCAAGCTTACCAGGTCAATGTCAGCGGTGATACCCGCAAAGATCGAGTCGAATGCGTCCGAGTCCATCAGCACCTCGCCTTTCTCAATGTGGTCCGATGCACCAAACAAGTTCTCATACACCAGCGCTTGGCCAATTGCGCACGTGACCAGTAGATTGCAGCGCCAAGTCGAGCTAGCGGTTTCTGCTGTAGCCGACCGCTTCAGGAAAAAGGAGACACAAGTCACAGGGCCACTCAGTTGCACGTCTTTGGTCGTGAATGGGCCACCGAGGCGCCCTTCGTACGTCTGCCCATGATACACGCGGACCAGTCTGTTCCAGCACACGAGCAACGTCAAGTCGCTGCAAACAAGACAACAGCAAGCATTGCCGTCACGCTAACCTTACCCGTCAGCGCAGCCAAAAGCAATCCAGCCTTGGTCTCTCTCTGGTGACAAAAAGGTATCGACTGCTATGATTGTGTGTGTGAACGTTGCAAATTCGGGGAAGAATTCCGCGAATTGCTCGTTGTCCAGAAGAGTGCAGGTAGCATCCAGGTCCGCCCGAAGCTCGGTATTAGACATCTTTTTCCTCTCTTTGTTCTTGATGTACCCAATGGCCAGCATCGAGTCCGTACAGCACACGATAACACCGTAGAAGACGTCCCCGTTTGTCCCAGATGCCTGGATACTGTACATGCACGTTGGTGCTGCCTGCAACTTGAAATCGCCGCCCTTCAGCGGTTCTGCATGGTCTGCGATATCGTGATATGGAGTCAAAATTTGCACGTAGAGCGCTTCCCCGACCGCGTACGCCACCGCCACTTGCGACGGACACGGCGCTGGCCGCTCAACGACAGCACTGGCAATTACGTTCACTTCTTCAGTCGACAAAGCGTCGACTTCGAGTTTGTGCAGACTGTAGCCAGCATCGTCATAGCTCAGCAGTGCCACACATCGGTCGGTCGTGACGAGCGTGTACCTATTCATCGCAAACGTATCAGCACAAATGAGCGGTCAATTTAACGCGCGCATACCGCAAACAAACAGACAAACGGACGAGACCTATTGATAGATCGGTCCATTAACAACAGATGGCTCGCTGGATAGATGAAATTTGTCAATACCTACCTGCAAGAAGAGGACGAGGACGAGGAGGAGGGGAAGGAAGAGAAGGACGAGGAGGAATTGAGCGTGAGCAGACTGGGTGCGCCACAAGGATACGCAAAGAAGCGTCGCTGATGGAACAGCATGTGCCAAATGTCGGTAGCTGTGCCGAGGAGCTACTGGTTGCTACTTCGATAAATATACCGGTTTTGCATCCGCAACTTAATGAAGGCAGTCTGTGTGGCTTTTCCGGTGATCGTGTGGCGTCTATGTCACTTGTATCCCATCTGCTCGGCACTTCGCAGCAGCAGGTGCTGCCTACTCGCCAAGTCTCAGCTCGTCTCCTGAGGACACAAGGGACCGGCCGGAAGGCCACAGGAACAGCTTCAAACGAGCCGCACCCCGTCCGTCTGTTCGTGCGTCCATCGCGAGGGTAAGGGCAGTATTTGTCTCGACTTCACTATCGACTCGGAGGTCGATCGGTGCCACGCTCGACTCGGAATGCGCGTGGGAATGACAGGCCGACTCGCGCTGCCTCGTCGTGTCTTGTCCAGCGTGGGAGAGGAGGGCGCGACGACGCACCGGTCTCACTCGGCGCTCAGACGCTGCGGGTGACTAACTACGTGTTTTGACGTCGAAGAAAAGGCGCGACATTGAGAGAGACGTGCGCGCCGCTCTGGCCGCGGCTGCTCGTGCAATCGCTCGCGCAAAAGACTGTATTTGCACCTATCAATGAGCTCGCTCCTCACAAAAGACTGTATTTGCACCTATCAATGAGCTCGCTCCTCACAAAAGACTGTATTCCCACCTATCAATTAGCTCGCTCCTCACGTCTCCACGATCCCACCCTCTCTCGCATGTGCTTTCTCTTGCCAGAAAGGGGCAGTTCCAGCCAGCTGCGCGCTCGTCTCGTGCCCCGTCGTTGCAAAACGTCCCGTGGGGCTTCGCGGCCGCCGTTTCGCTTCACCAAAGCCGTTCGCGCGGCCGCCGTCCAACTGCGTCTTGCCCACCTACCTACCTACCCCTCGTCTCCGCAATATATAAATGGATTTATTACGTCGTCCCCTTCACCACGTGCATTTGCTGTCGCCACCGCCGCGTCGAGCCCCCAGTGCTTTCCGCCGACCCGTCTCCTCCGCCAACACACCACACATCAAGCAAAAAGCACAAGAGGGCTTTACACATACACACAACGTCTCGCACGTCGCGCTCAGTCGTAGCTAAGCATGTCCTCGCCAAAGAGCGGCATTTGCCGGCCCGAGTCGTTCAGTAAGTAGTCCATGCCGTACGACTCGGTCCACTCCATGAGCGACATCTCTCTTGTCCGCTGGCTCTGGCTCTTCGACATGGGGTCCAGCATCATATTGAGCGGCGGCTGACGCAGCTGTGACGTCGCGACGTGGTCCAAGTGCGACGCGTAGGCGTCCGGCAGGACGTTGGCAGGTGGCGGCGGAGCAGCGAGCGTCATCCGGGGCACGGACGGGTCGTTCATCTTGATGCGCTTCGGCGCGCGCTGGGCCGGTGCCGACACCGACAGCGGCGGTCCCCGCGCGGGTTTGTCCTGCAGCAGGCTCTTGACAAGCCCCGTCAGGTCCGACAGTTGGCCCATGAGCTCGGACACTTGGCCCTGCAGGCTCTGCACCGACTGCTTGAGCGTCTCGACCTCTTCGTGGTCAGGCGACGCCGGCTCCGAGTACGTTTTCCGCCGGATCTGCGCCATGAGCTCCTGCCGCCCGCGCACGAACTTCTCGTGGTAGAACTCCCACCAGTTCTTGCTCTCGTCCTCTTCCGTGTTGATGACAATCTCGTCCTTCTTGTGCTTCCGGAAGCCGTAGAAGTTGAGCTGCCGCACGAAACTGCTAAAGTTGTTGTGCTTGAAGTAGCGCGGGAGCATCGTCTTGGCGAACTCGCGCGGCAACTTGATGATGAACGACGTGCCGGTCTCGCTCCAGCACGCGACGGCCGGCGGCGAGCTCTCAATCATGTCGTAGGTCTTCTGCAAAAACACGGGCGCGGCAGAGCCTGTGCCGCTGCTGGGGCCCTCGAGGCCCATTGGGGCAGGGCGTTTGCGCAGTTTGTTGTCGCCCATGGTAGAGGTATGCTTGGCGGTTGTATGCGGGCTGTGTCGTTTCGTCTTCTTATCTCTTCTTCTTCTTCTTCTTCGGTCGACCGAGTCGTCTGTGCGGTGACAAAGCAGAAATGAGCTTGTCGGGCGGTGGGAGCAGGGCGCGTGCGACCAGGGCTAGGGCCGCGTACAACGTGTCGGCCAATCGATGGGCGCGCTTTCGCGCCTCGTGATTGGTCGACGCTTCTCCACCGCTCGACCCCGCTACTTAACCAGAAGTCGGCCGACGCGCGCGTAGAAACGGACCACCGCATGCGGCCGACAAAAATTCAGGTAGGACCAGTGCGGCCATAAACGAGCCAGTCAACGGCGCATTCAACCTGCCCGAAGTCGGCTCCGCCCCTTTTTTTCTCTCGCGGAATTATAAAATGCCGAAAACATCGCATGGCCACGGACGAGCAGACGACAGCCGAGACATATTGCTTGCTAACGCCATCGCTCGCCGCAGTCGACCGTGTGCGCGCTGAACGACTGCGTTTTTTCACTTGCATTTGTTGTGGCGAATTGGTGCAATCGACTTGTCTATATTGTGCAGGGTGGACGCGAGCCACACAAAAGATGCACTGCATTGGCGTGTTAGTGGTCCTTTTTTGTACAGTCGGTGCTACATTTACTCGCTTTTGCTGAAATTTTAGGGTATATCGTGGCAGCGTCGCACACGCAGTTCATCTCGACGTGGCTTGCAAGGCAAACAGGACACGATGAATCAGTCGGCCGCCTCAAACGCGCGGGCTGAGCACCTTCGTAACAAGCTGCGCTGGCGCGGATCATAACGCTGCCGATGGGTAGCTGCAATGTGACAAAAGGTGCTTGCTCGGACATGGCAACCAACATGTTTGCTGTCAACGAAGGGATGTCAAAATTGCATTAGGTGGCACCTGAATAGATCATTTACCTGTTCTTTGAACACGCTGGACGTGGTAATGCATGCTGCCTGACCAGAGGGCAAGATGCACTGCCGGCCACCGGATCGCTTCGCGACAAGTTCTCGAGCGACGGTCCGACGCGGACGTCGAGCGCGTAACAACCGCATTCTTCTTTCGTGTTCTATTCGTAGGTGGGCTCATATATCGTAGCAAGTTACGCTATAACGCTCTTGGTGAGAATACATCTCCGTAATCAAATCCTCCTATTCCGCCGTGGGGTCACGCATGTCGCAATGGAAGAAAAGACGTCGGCTGCTGAAATGTGCACGACAAGTTGACAAAGTATACGTTCAGCGGCAGCGTAAAAGCCTCTCGCAGGCAAGACGTCAGGATTTTGTCAACAGCAGCTTAAGGCCTACACACACTTGCAGTTGCGCGTACTGCGCTGTGAAAAGGACTGACGCACACACACGTCTCATGCTCGCAGTTTGCGAATGATCTCTGTGTCATTACAATGTGTGAAAAGATGCGTAAGTAGCGACATGAGAGCAATGAGGGACGAAAGCCACTTGAGCCGTCACGCATTCCACTATCGAAGTCCTGATTGTCGATACGAGGGGCGAGCAGCTTCAATTTGTGACGTGCAATTCGGAATGTCTCGGCGCAAAAGGTGTCGCAACCGCATGCAATGAAGCACTTGCATGCCCCATGGTATCATGAGAGACACCGCTGATACATAAAGAAGAGGCACGTGACGCGTTTCTTATACAAACATGACGCCGCTCATCCAGGGAAGAACGTACATGCGCGACGACCGTATTGGCCGTAGCCAATTTTTGTGACAAAGTTCGAGTCATTAGAACCAGCGGATCAAGTTTTCGCGAAAACCATTCCGATGTTACCACAGTCCTTCGTACATTTCGTCAAATTGTCCATCTATTTCGTCAGCCTACACATGACATTTCGAAAAGATCGTCATAGATACTGCGCGTCGATCGTGACGTGCATCGATGTGGGAAGGCAGGGACAATGCTCAGCGCTGCATCAATTGACACATTTGATCGCTTGGCTTTCTTGGCTAAGTGCGCGGTCCAGCATCTGCGAGCACGATTCTCACGCGCTCAATTGGTGGCGGTACCCATTCGTGAGCTCGAGCACACGTTCTGCTGAGCACAACACGGACTTATCTGACCACTGTGCGCTTCTCTCGAATCCATTGCATCACCATCTTCACCATAAAAATGGACGAGCAAACGCCAGCGCTCAATTTGTCCTCGAGTGAAATAGAAGTCAGCCAGTGTTGCAGCAGACCAGCACCACAAACGAGGGCACTCTGGCTGCAGATGACGGTAGAAGTTGCAATAACATTGAGCCGCTCGTGTTCTTTCGCGCTCTGGGTATCTAAAAGTCGTCGTGGATGCTCAAAGAATGAGGGAAGATTCATTGTTGCCAAACACGCCGTGACTAACACAATGACAACTTCACACTAGATTGGTTGTGCGCATGTTTGATGGATGGTATGATAAAGCGCGGCAGGATCGCAACCATTGGGGCACCAAAAAGTTGGTGCGAAACAAACAAGAAAGGGACAAGCTATCGTCGATATTGCACGGTCCCAAGCGATAGTACATCAGTCCTTCTATGTTAGCAACCAGGCACCAGAAAAAAGCGTTGCGTAGAGGACTATCCATCGCCGTCATTCGTCTTCCCAGAGACAGGCTCCGGTATGCACTTAATGAGCATCATACATCCATACTTACGGTGGTTCATACGATGTGACAAACGGCGCTAGCATTCAGCGATTTTCGGTTGGACAGTATTCCTCGCATCAAAAGGTTCGTCCGCGCCGCCTGGTCAGCGTGAAATAACTGTATCGTTCATATGTTCATTTGTTTACTTTGGCCACAAACGCGCTGCCTCCCATCGACCGGTCTATTCGCAGGAAGTGGCCGGGACGCCTAATGATGACATCAGTGCTGGTGATGCTGCGGCATCCATTGCGCACGATTCATCCGAATCAGCAGCAGCGCAAAGTCACGCCCTCTACCACTACATTCCAATATGATTTTGTGGATCGAGAGATGTGTTCGTCGTATCGATAGTGCTGACTTCTACGTCGATTTCATTCGGATGATGCGCAAACTGCATGATACTGTAACGGGGTGAGCCCGTTACATAAAAATGGCACGAAAGTAACAATTTGAGGGGTTCACTTCTCGGTTGATGTAAAGTGTACATCAACCAACTTAACCACCAATCGCTGCTGGACGCACGCAATGGGTGGTGAGCAAAAGACCCACATAGGATAAGGAATGTTAATATAGTTAAAGTAAGTCATTGGATGATTTATTAACGTCATAACTATATTAAATAAACAGTTCTACTTTCCCCTCAAGACAGAGCTTTCGGGTTCGGTTTTGTCTGTCGCTCCCCCGGTTGCCCCGTGTACGCTTGACGGGCACACGTCACCCTTGCGTTAAGTTCACGCAAGGGGTGTGCCCCGTTACACCTGGTAGCAATTTGTAGTCCTTCCAGCGACCACTCATCTCATCCAACATGTTCATGTTGGATGAGGAAGATGGCTTTCACGTCACACGTGAAGGCTTCGCCCATTTGAGTGACCCCGAATGGGCAGCAGTAGGGCGAATGAGCTTCACCGTGGGCGACATTGGCGTTACCGCCATGTTGAAATCTCTTGACAGAGACCAACAGCATGCCTCCATCGCCAGGTTCATTCAACATGAACTTGCTACCGAACGGGAGTAAGTAGCTTTGCTTCAACAGCAAGGCTCTCAACAGGCCGATCAGTTGAGAGAACTCGGTGCTCAACAGACGGAGCTGTTGAGATAGCAGCAATTCAATGCTGCTGTGGGCGGGACGACGCATGCACGTCGTCCCGAAATCTTGAAGGTTGATATCTCCAAGTACAGAGGAGTCGAGGAAGACTCCCTGTTGTTATGGTTTGTCGAATTAGACAGAGCCATAGAGGCACGTCGCATCGACGATGAGCTAATGAAACCAACATTTGCTCAAAACCACTTGGCAGGACGTGCCAAGACTTGGGCCTTACGACTGGAGATGGGCGACTCATATGCTTTTGAGTCGCTTGAATCCTTCAAGACCCGGCTCAAACGCACGTTTGAGACGCCAAGGGCTGAGTTCAGGGCTCGGTCAGAGCTCCTTAAACTCAAACAAGGTGAGCGTGACGTGCACGCTTACGCCCAAAATATACGACTCCTTGCGAGTAGTATAATTACCAACCCGGTTCATGAACACACGCTGATCACTGTGTTCATGCAAGGGCTCGCATATGGGCCTGTCAGGAACCACCTGTTCCGTCTAGAGTTGAATACTCTAGAAGGTGCTATTGCAGCAGCGGAACAGGAGAACTTAAGCATATGACCGGTTCATGCTAGCTCAAGATCTTATCGTTTACCGAGGCGAAAAGAGACCGGAGGTCCAGAACCAATGGACCTCTGTTGTGTTGAGAGCAAGGGACCTTGCTCTTCGAACAACAAGCGATTGCAGAAGTGCAGTCGCTGCAAGAAGTTGGGACACTACGCTTACGAGTGTAGTGCCCCTCGTCTAGTACTGAGTACCTGGTCGTCCATTTGCCAAAAGGGGCAATTGGCGTGGGTCCAGAGCCGTTGCGAAATCGCGACAGCGAAGCGGGTCATCAAAAATGGCTGGGGTCGGTAGGGGTGGAGCTTCCTACTGATCCAACAATCTCAAGAGAATAGGCAAACCTCTCGACGAAAGTTGCTCCAAATACACAGTCACTGTGTGTCTCTGCACCTAGTGATGAGACATCACTCATCATCTTGAAGTTGGAAGTAACAAAAGATATGTCACTTCGTGCTCTGGTTGACTGTGGGGCGTCGAATAATTTTATTCGTCGCCAATCACTGATGGAGCGTGGGGTCTTGTTTGTTGAGCTCCATATTCCCCTAATGAGGATGACGGTGCGCCTTGCTACATGCACAATAATTGCCGTTAAGAAACGTGTAGTCGGAATCTACTACACGTTAGAGGACTGTCAGCACGATGATAACTTTATCGTACTGGATCTGGATGACAAATTTGATGTCATCCTGGGATTGCCTTGGCATAGAAGGTACGAGCCAAGGTAGAGCTGGCAGCATCGATCCCTGAAGATGCCTGCCGCTTGTTCATCAGATGGCCATATTATTAACGTCATGGAGCGTCCACAAGTGTGTGGATATTCTGTGAGTGAGTGCGATGGCCTCACTTGCGGTACGGTCGTTAGTACGACTGCACAAGATCACAGTG
This sequence comes from Hyaloperonospora brassicae, assembly GCA_947650285.1. NCBI lineage: Eukaryota > Oomycota > Peronosporomycetes > Peronosporales > Peronosporaceae > Hyaloperonospora > Hyaloperonospora brassicae. Next base: position 206,522 of record CANTFL010001448.1, read on the forward strand.
TAGATGATCACTACACTGCGGAGCAAGCTCCCGGCGGCTGTACAGAGGTACAGGCAGCGCCGAAGGTCCACCACTCGAACAAGCCGAGTGGACCGGGACATGGATGCATGCCTAGCGGGCAGCTTTCTAGAAGAAAGAAACATGTTGCCACCAGAAGGCAACATGTCAATCCTAGGTCGACTGGAGAGCCGACCGTCCGGGGATCAGTCCCTGAAAGTGGTTGCACAGCCACAGTCAGAAGACGTAGAGGAAATAAGTCCCTACGTTTAAGAGGAACAACTTCCTCTTGGGTTACATGTTGAGAGAACAGGGTCTCAACAAGAGGTGAAAACAAATTCCCAAGAAGAAACCGAGACGTTGAACGTCTTGGTTAATGAAGGATCAAGCGTAGGCGCTTATACACTTGATCTGATTGTGCCTCCGAATTTAATTTCGGAGATAACTCAATTGCCAACGCTAGAACCGAAACGGTTTTTGCGTGATCTGCGTAGTGGCAAAGTCAAGCAGATCTACATACTCGTCACAGAGGATGAGTATGTGGCCGATATTCGATCGGCAACAGTATTTGCTGAGAGCGAACGGGTTCTCAGCAGCTCATCGATGGACGAAAGCGTCCTCGATGAGAAGACTCGGATTGAGCGTTACACGTCTCAATCCTAGGAGTCACGTCAGGCAAATCCTTTGTATAAGGATTTGATCGTATCCAAGGATGTGTTTCCTGAAACCGTACCTTGAGAGTTGCCTAAGGACAAAATCACTCGACACGAGATCGAGCTCAAAACGGGCTCGAAGTACTGTGTCATGAATCAGTGGCCACTGCCTCGTGAACAAGTAGTCGCGATCGTCAAGTTCTTTGCCGATCGCTTTGCAGCGGGCCATGTGAGGGAATCAACTTCCTCTCACAACTCTTCGACCTTCTGTGTGCGATAGGCCACAGGAGGATGGCGGATAGCGCACGCACTCAACAAATTGAATGCTGCAACGGTACCGGCTCAGACGCCGACACCGAGAAAGGACTTTATCATAGATGGTATGCCAAAGAGTATCATCTTCTCGTCCATGGATCTGATGGACGAAATATATCACATTCTCATGCGTGAACGGGACATCCCTTACACGGCAGTGAGCACCCCTGGCGGTATGCTGTGGGAGTGGCTAGTGATGCCACAGGGGCGGAGTAACACCCCTGCAACGTTCAAAAGATGTGTCTCGAATCTGTTGATCCGGGATATCGCACCGAGTTATTTTGACTATGTGTTTGTCCGTAGCCGGGCTATGGACGGGAAGACGGAAGTTGAAGATCACAGAACTTACATTCGCCAGGTTCTTCAATTCTTGCGCAAGCATAAGTTGTACGCCAACCTCAAGAAGTGTATATTCGCGGGTAGCGAAAAACCACTTCTTGGGTGCATCGTGGGTAAACACGGCGTACGCCCTGATCCCGAAAAGATCAAGGCGGTCACCGACTGGCCAGTGCCAGTCGATGTCAAGGGACTAAGGAAGTTCCTTGGGCTAGCGGAGTACATCCACAAGTATTTGCCTAACTATGCCGGGATGAATGTTCATCTTTCTTGTTTACGTAAGCAAAAATGTGAAGTGGTCATGGAAGGCTGAGTGTCAGCGTTCCTTTGAAGGTATCAAGCAAAGCTTGATGCAATTGCCAATCTTGGCGATTGCAGATCGGGACAGATCATTTCATGTGGTCTGTGACGCCAGCGATTTTGCGATCGGCTGTGCGTTGATTCAATTTGATACAGATGGCGCGGAGCGCGTCATCTGTTATCAGTCGCGTCACCTGCAAGTAGCTGAGCTTAATTTCCCAGTGCATGACAAGGAACTCCTTTCCATGAAGTACTCACTGGCCAAGTTTCGCGTCTATCTCTTGGGAGATAGACCGTTTGTTGTCTACACGGACCATGCGTCATTACGCACGGCCGTAAACAGCCCACACCTCTCGCAGCGCATGGCGAGGTGGCTGTATTTCTTCGCGAAGTATAACTTCTCCGTGGAGTATAAACCGGGACGACTCAATGTCGTCGCTGATGCTCTTTCGCGCCGGCCCGATTTCGAGCCGGACGCACAATCCAACAGTGAGGATAAGCCCACTGTTGCGACACTGTCAGTCAGTGTCCCGTCGTCAAGTTTACTTGACGACGTACGAAAGGCATACGCAGAAGATAAGGATCTTCTGCGATTGATGAATCATCTGGTGAATCCATCCAGTAAATCCATGAGGGATTTACCGGATTTGTACCGATCCTCCTCGGATCGGTATAGTACACGCAACGGATTGCTGTACTATACAGCTGTTGCCGACGACACGCCTCGTGTCGTCGTACCCGCTCATCATGATTTGCGTTTACGCATCATGTATGAGCGTCACGATGCCCCAACAAGCGGCCATCGTGGTAGAGAAAATACTTACCTCACGGTAAGTCGTGACTTTTACTGGCCCCACCAGTATCAGTTTGTCCGCAAGTACATACGAGCTTGCGAGGTTTGTCAAAGTGTGAAGCCTAGTCCTTCATCCCGTGCGCCATTGCAGCCTCTGCCCGCTCCGACAGAGTGCTGGCAGTCCGTTTCAATGGACTTCGTCTTCGGTTTTTCCGAAGACGCTCACAAGAATCTTGGTATTCTTGTGTTTGTTGACCGATTCAGCAAGATGGTCCATCTTGCGGCTGACTCTGAGTCGATCAAGGCTCAAGGTTGTGCTCGTGTCTTTCTAGACACGGTCTTTAGACTCCACGGGTTACCCCGTGAACTCGTATCCGACCGTGACCCTCGGATCACGGCGGCATTTTGGCAAACCGTGTTTCGTTCATTCGGAACACGGTAAAAAATGTCAACATCTGACCATCCCGAAACAGATGGCCAGACAGAACGTGCTAATCGTGTCCTCGAAGAGATACTTCGAGGATACGTCCAATCGTTTTCAAGTTGGAGGATTCGCCATCAATAAGTCGATGTAGTCGATGTCTACCCATGAAGGAATTCGCCATCAATAAGTCGATGTATGCTTCCACACAGCACACACCGTTTTACGTGAATGGCTTACGCCATCCACGTCTGCCCACCCTTCTAGAGTGTGACTCTTTGATAAGGGGGGAGAGACTCGCTCGAGCAAAAACCGTTCTGACTCTTGATCATCACGTGTCGACGCTAACGTCGCCACGTATGATGCCGATGTCGATCAGGTCGACATCGATGAAGAAAATCATCTCAATAATAGCGATGACGCTATTATTGACTCGGATGATGATGACGATGCTGGTATTTTCAGCATCGCCAACGACTATCCTAGCGAGGAGACACCATCCTCGCTGATGAACAGAAAGAGGAAAGCACTCTTTCTGTAGTTCGCACAAGGCGAACCGAACAACACAACACCGAGTCAGCAGAAGGATTTCTGCTGGCTCACGAAGCAGTGGTCCGTTTCGTACAGGATTCCATCGCTTACGCGGTGGACCTTTAGAAACAGAACGCTCACAAGAATGGAATAGCAAATGTTCTTTCATTTATTGAAGGCGACTTAGTACTACTATCTACGGTATAACTACCTAGACACGCAATGACCAACGTGAGCAGCAGTAAACTACTGCCCAAGTATATCGGCCCCTTTTGTGTGCTGCGCCGACAAGGAAACGCATACACGATCGAGCTACCACGTAAGATGCGCACGAATCCTACGTTCTACGTGGGGCGTCTCCGCCCGTACTGTCAGTACGAGCCTTCTACTTCCGATGAAGATAGCCCTTACGTTCAAGAACCTCTATCAGGTTCTTGCGCTAGCGCTCCAGACGTTCAACCTGTTCGCGCACATCAGAGATCACTTCGTTCAAGCGAAGGATCTCTCCGCGAGCTATCGCCAGCTCGCCAACGACGGAGCGGACGTCGCGCTTGGCCTGAAGCTGCGCGACCGCATACTCAAAACGGTCTTTTGCACTCTCGGTCGCGTGATCCTTGCGGTGCTTCTGCACCGTGTCGGTCAGAGCGTAACGCCTGTCCCTCTCGTGCTATAAATCGTCGCGCAATTTAACGATTGCGCTTTTCATCTCGTAAGGATCGAGATGGTGAGCAGAACGATCTGGAGGAGGGGATTTCCTCCTCAGCACACTCTTTGGTGGACTCACACGGTGGTCAGCTCTTTCTAGTGGATCGTATCTTGAAACACCGTGACGATTCAGGATCAAGGACGAGTTACCTCGTCCAGTGGCGAAGATATCCACCCTATTGGAACAGCCGGGAGCGGGGCTCCCAGCTGATGTTGGATGTTCCCATTCTCGTCGAGCAGTACGACGAGACCCACCCTTTGTTGGTGGAGGGCCATCGTCGTACGAACGATCGGCGCGTTCATAAAGGGATTGCAAATTTTTAATCCCTTCGCGCATCTCAGACGAGATGCGCGCCCTCCAGTAGAGCTGTTTAAGGAGGTACGCCTCCTAAGGGGCGCAAACTGAGTTGTCGACACAACTCAAGCACTTCTCTCCCCACGAGCAGCAAGGCAAACCTGCCTCTCGAGATAATCGGTGAAATTTATACCGTGCACCGACATGCGACTTATGTTTAAACTTGCTGCGAGCAGCATCAAGTTTGTCCAGCCAAGACTGTCGACCAACAGTCAGCATATTGGCGATAAATACATTCCACGCATGCACCAACGAGTGCGTGTCTTTCTTCTCATTGAGTTGGAACCATCGATGCCTGAAAAGACATCGATGTTAATTCATGTTCAGTGCGATAATTTTTCGCACTGACATCAAGACCATGGAGCTTTGATGCGTCAAAGAGTGGGATCTGACAGCCCCCATTGATATAACCATACCACTCTCTCTGCTCTCTCAAAAATGGCACCCATGGCTTGCGCTCAGGAGCAGATCAGATAGCATCACGATCCTGCTCCTCTTGCGTGGTGCCAATGTAATTGGCACTACCATCACGACTATGGCTGCGATGACTCCGTACGGAGTCATCTACATCCACATAAGGACCTGCGTCCTTTTGTTACACGTTTGCCTCACCAGAATACGACCGCGGTCGGTTCGATCCTGGTGACGAGTTCGCGGACTCGTCAGATGAACCGAACATCTCGTGCCGTAACTCGAAATCAAGACTGCCGCGATGCGCAGCAGTCTTCGCTTTCGCAACCGTACGATCAGGTTTTGCGGACGGCTTCGAGTCGGATGGTAAATCCGACTCGCCCGAATAGATCACCTCTATGTCGGGATCACAATCCATAATACTACCACTCGCACCCGAATCTGCGGGTAGAGAGGCCGCACGTGGACGACCACGTGCACCTGCAACTATGGGTGTTGCAGGTTGCTCATTAACAGCCGCAGGCAAATAATCACCTGCTGCTGAGTCTTGAGTGTCTTGATCTCCGGCTGCACGCATTCGTGCAGCCGCTTCATTCGCGGCCTTGCTCGTCATGTGCTCCGAAGTGAAAATGTGAGGGAAAAGACCAACAAGTGCTCCCCGTCCCCAGTGCGACACGACGTTAATCACTCTGTCACAACCATTCAAATCGTTCACTATAGTGACTGATGGTTAAGGGAAGGGGTGCTGTAACGGGTCGGCTCGTTACATAAAAATTGGCACGAAAGTACCAATTTTTGAATATTATCTGTTTTGATAAATATTCAATCAATATCACTCGAAATGAGTGATGTTATCGCATATAACCGCTAAGGATAATATTCGTTGAGGGGCCCACATCTCGGATGATGTAAAGTGTACATCAACCAACTTAACCACCAATCGCTGCTGGACGCACGCAATGGGTGGTGAGCAAAAGACCCACATAGGATAAGGAATGTTAATATAGTTAGAGTAAGCCATAGGATGATTTATCTAATGTCTTAACTATATTAAATAAACAGTTCTACTTTCCCCTCAAGACAGAGCTTTCGGGTTCGGTTTTGTCTATCGCTTCCTCGGTTGCCCTGTGTACGCTTGACGGGCACACGTCACCCTTGCGTTAAGTTCACGCAAGGGGTGTGCCCCGTCACAGATACTGCGACGGCTAAACACCTTGTCATCAGCCTTTTACCCTTAACAATGAATGCCAAAAACGGATACGTTCACGTTCGCCCACTGCACTTCATGTTGCTATATAGTGGTGACTGTTCCGACGTTGGCTAAACGGCGGGATCAGAACTTGAGGGGATTAAGCGTTTATAAACAATCAAAAGTTGCATATTCAGAAGCGCTAGTTGTAGTGGTATAAGCCCGTTACATGTCACTGCACCAAACCGGGTTTACGCAAAATCTATCTTAAACGAAAAATTCCCCCGTTATTTATCGTCATGAGTGAATATTGTGAGAACATACTGCTATAAAGGTACTGCTGTACCTGTAGAGGTAATTTTGACACCGCTGCACTCGTTGGCTGATATCGACCATCATATCAAGCAACTTAACCACCATTCGCTGATAGACGCGCGCAACGAGTGGTGAGCGAGTAGCTGACTTTGACGTTCGTAATTCAGTGTAATAAGTACGATCAAAACAAGTGTTATCATATAATGACTAACTGTGTGGTCTGTGTACACTTTTGCTTGTTCCCTTCTACCAAGTAAATTTTTTTAGTAGACTTATCTTCCTTTGCGAGTACAGTGTACGTGAGAAATTGAGACATTTGCCGAAATTGTCGCATGTTACTTAGCTCGTAATATGATAAATCAAGGGGAGTATGTCCCGTTATACCTGTAATCACTATTGGGTCTGTCCAATAACCATGGATATTCCATTTCAGCTTGGAAAGGATGAATATGAGAATTGCTTCCACGTCACGCGTGAAAAATACACCAATTTAGTGACACGAATGACCTTTCGTAGAACGTATGAGTTTGACATCAGTCCAATCGATGTTAGCTCCACGATTTCACTCACATTGCGGACCTGCTCTAAGCGCTTCTGTTGTTTTCTGTGGCAGGAAACGAGCTGAATTCTGCTATCGATGAGTTAATTCCAGTATGAACTTGACGCCAAGCGATAGAAAACTCCTTCCTTCACCAGCAAGGTTCTCAGCAGGCAGATACAATACGGTGAAATATTTCCCATCCGCTCAATATCTCAAGACAACATCAATCCTAGGCTGCCGCTACTAGGTTATACAACTCAAGTCTATCTGAAAGCTGAAAGACAGACATGTCTAAGAAAAAGTGAGTCGAAGGAGACTCCATATAGAGATATTATGTCGAAGAAGACGACGCCATTGGAGTATCCGTATCTCTGAAGAAAAGAGAAAGGTCGCATTTGCATATTCAACTTGACTGGTCGTGCTAGAAGTTAAGCTTTCGGTGTAAGATTCACGGCACATATATGTTTAGGTAGTTGGACGTCTCCAAACCCGGATCAAGTAGACCATTTTAATTTCAAGGGTATAGTTTAAGGCTTGAGATCCGAGATCCTGAAACGCAGGCGGGGTAGGCGTAACGTGCACACTTTCGACTAGCATTTTTGGCCATCTTAATGCTCGTATCGCTGCCAGACTAGTTACTGTGAGAACTCAATCACAATAATCAGGCAGGGCATTGCGGATGTCCTTGTCAAGTCCTATTATTTCTGCCTGAAGCTGAAACGCTGGATAAAGCTACATTGATGGTGAATCATAATGCCTTCGTCTGAGACAAGCAAACGCCAACTCGGACTTCTATATTCCCTCTTGACGGCAAGAGAGTGGAGGTACCCAAAAAATTGAGTATTTATTCTACGTGGGCAGCAAAAAAACTAGTATATCGAGATAGAAATGATTGCAAAAAAGCCAATTCGAGACGACAGCCACTACGCCTTTAAATGTAGTATCCTTAATACCGTCTTACATGCGCCCGTGAAGTAGGTACGTTCCATGGGTAAGCTGGCAAAATCGATCCGCCAGGGTGTCTGTCACTTCTTAATGAGGTGACCGTCGGTCGAACGTCTTGGGTACTTCACAAGCGTGTATGATCTAAGAGTGATCACGATGGAGTTATTTGTGGTCGGGGCGTTAGAAAGACTGCAAAAGACCTCGGTGAAGGTGATCATCTACACTGTAACGTAAGCTTTTTACAGCTGTGTAAGCGTAGAAGTGCCGAAGGTTCACTACGCAAATTAGTCCAGCGAGCCGGGACGTGGATGTAAAGCGGAAAGCAGATAAAAGAAAAATCTGTTTCATATCGTCGGAAATAAGGTAGCTTTTGGTCGACTGGATTGATGGTTGTAAAGAACTGGCTATGATACAGAAAACAACAATACAGCTAAGAAAAGAGGTTGTGTATATAGTTTCAGCATATATATATATATATATATATATATATATATATATTATCGAACCAATCGGCGCCAGATGGAAAGTACACATTAACAAAATCAACAATTTCCCGCGACATGAATGAGCCATAACATATTTAAGGTAATGACGGATTAAGTGTTGGGCCATGCAAATGCTAATTTTTCCCTGGTCTTAGAATGTAAAAAATTAGTTGCAAGTGCTTGAACTAAATCGGTTCTTGCATTATATGCGGAACGTCAAGGTCAAGCATACATGATTATTAGTGGCTAAAATCGAGGCTTTTTCTAATACATGGTTAGTGGTTATATTTGATGAAAACGAACGAGAACTCAGCAGCGCATCGATCTACGAAAGTGTAGACGACGATAGGACTCAAATTGAGCGATAAAGTCTCAATTTTGTGAGAGGTGTGTAAATTAATTATTGATCAATGAATTTAATCTCCACCAAGGACCTATTTTTAGTTCATTTGCCGTCAGAGTTGCTGAACGGTAAGGGAACTTGACAAAATATTGACTTAAAAATTGATTACAAGTCGTGTATCATATATCATTGGTCACGGGTTCGTAAACAGGTCATTAAGATGGACAATTTATTGCCAAGCGTGTAGTAGCGATCAACTTGAGAAACTTTTATCTTCCCACGAAGCTCTTCGACCTCTTATATGCTGTAACTACCAAATGATTGCGGGTATGCATGCATTATCATATTGATTGCTAAATCGGTACCGGTTCAAAGGCCGATACCGAGAGAGGAAGTCGTTCTTAGATGATATGTGAAAGAGTATTATCTTTATTTCCATGGATATGATGATTATATCTATCAAACTTTTGTACGTGTGACGAAGCATTTCGTACGTAACAATGAACGCCTTTCGTAGTGTACTCTAAGAGTGGCTACTGATAACACAAGGGATGAGTAAATACCCTGTCATATTGAAAAGATGTTATAGAGTATGTTGCAGTCGATACGAGATTAAGCACCGATCTACTTCGACGATGTCTTCATCTGTAGCCGGGCGATAGACGGATAGACAGATGTAGAAGTCCACCTACCCCACGTCTGGGATGTCTTGCACTCACGAGCGGTCATCATCTCTAAAATTTGCAATGAAAAAATACTCGCAGCCATCTAAATATCACTTCTTTGTTGCATCGTCTGTAAAAAATGGCGTACGCCATGGTCTAGGGGAAGTAAGCCTTTTACCGTATATTGTATAAAGACAAGAACATATTGGTGGTGCTAGTCAATGCCAATGCATTTAAAAAATGCTTAGCGGTGTACTTTCACAAGTATTCGTGCAACTACTATAAGTTGGACGTTTATAATAGCATATGTCACAATACAACGAGATGTTGTCATGTAGAGCTGATTGCTAGCAAGTATTTGAATGTATCAGCAAGAGTTTTGTAATATTATAAGCGATATGAATATTGCAGACTAATATAGGCCTTTCCATATGGTATGTGAAGCCAACGATTTCCTGATCGGCTGCGTTTTAATGAGATTCGAAAGAGACGGTGAAGAGCAATTCGTTTATTATACTACGCGTCAGTGCAATTGACATATAAAATTTAAGCAGAGAATTACAAGGAACTACTTGGCCAGACGTACGCACTCAAAAGATTTGCATCTGTATCCCGGGAGGTTGACTGTTCTTTGCTTATGCGGGTCATGTGTCATAACGCACGGCTTTCGACTCTTCACAATGTTGTCTTTAATTACATCTAGGAATTGATAGATCCAAAAAATACTTAAAACATGGAAAGTCAAACGTTCTCTCGTTCAACGTCGAGGATTCACTTCACTCTCCACCTTTAACTTGACTGGAAACGAAATGAATAATGTTGGAAGCAGTAAACTACTGGCAAAATCCATCGGTCTATTTCTTGTGTTGCGTCACCAATACAACGCATAAAATCTACCACGTAAAACGCGCACGCATCCTTTCTTACAACTTGGTAATTTTTTTCCGCACTGTCAGAAAGAGTAATCCCTTAAAGGCGAGAATATCCACCACTATCAAAATTCATATCAGATCTTGCGATCAGTTTTTAAATGACTAACTTGTCTTGTAACGAATTTAACCTCCCTTTGTACTCAAAACTAATTTTTTTCGGCCACGCGATGTAGTCTTAACGATATAAGATTGTACTTCGAAATTCAACCACGATAAATCTTACTTGTTGTTATCCTTCTAGAGACCGTTTTAATACTTCTGCAATGTAACAGTCAGGTCAGACGCCTGTCTTGCTCATGTTCAAGCTCCTCGCGTAGCTGAAGGATTATAAATTACTTTTCTTAAAAAAGGATGCGGGTTGACATCCGTGCCAGTTTCATGGAGGCAAGCCGGACGAGTTACCTCTTGCAGTGGCGGGTTTTTTAGAGTCGTGAGTTTGTCGTGCGCACATATAAGGCCTCGTCCAAGAAATTAAAAGGTCCAATTTACAATTATGTATATCTTAAGACGTATGCCCCATGCGTTTATAAAAAATCGTAACGTCACAATGCCTTTGTACATCTTTAAGCAGGTGCATACACTACAATTCGGCTTATTCAAGACGAAGGAAATCCTAAGAGCACGGAAGTGTTGGTCAATACAACTCTGATATTATTGTCTCCATTGGAGACAAGGCAAAACATCCTCTTTAGACAACCGGTGAAAGTTGTATCGCGCTCCGATTAGAGCACGTCTCTCGATCCTGCTGCGAGCTGAAACAATTTTGTTCATGTATACTTCACGTTTATTTCATTCAACTTTGTCGATACATTCATTACATATTTGATCGAATATGTGACCGTCGCGGTCATGATTCTGTTGTGCCACTATTTTCGAAATATTATTTAAACGCAGTAGGTGTGCTGAATGCTATAGTCTAGACACCGTAGTCAAGGCGATATATTATTGAAATTTATAATAAAAGGACTCCATAGCAAGCTGTAAATATTTCATAACAACGATCTAAACTTAGTTGGGGTGTCAATTCATCTTGGAAGCGATACGAGATGTTACCACTAGGTCGACTGTCACCGTGCCTCGAACTTAGGTCGCGCTTGAATAATTATAATTGGCTCTATTCAGAAGATATATCATGTGAATGAACAGACAGCCCTAGATTTCTTGTGATCGCGGCTTCACATCCGCCACCGTTATACAATGTTTGAGTCGTCAACTCTACCGCTCGGCATAAATGGCAGGCTCAGAATAAGGTTATGATTTAAATGCAACGTTTTAACCTTCCGAGATAAGATTCTGAGGATCAAAATTATCGTTGTTATGGATTGCACCCGTGAATGGTGAAGCAGGTGCACTATCTAGACGTAATTTGTCACCACATTCACCTACAACCATTAAATTTGAAGTCTGTTCGATATCAATCCAGAAGATTCAATATACTACTACTTGATAGCTATATGACCTCTCAGCTGATTGCATTCGTGTAGACGCGTTTTTTGCAAATTTGGCTGCAAGCCGCATAGCCTTGCGAATCGTGCGATGAGAATTGAAAATGGGGGTTAGAATAGATTAACAAGCACTCTTCTGTGTCGGATTAACTTCTTGTAATAAATCTATCTCAATTCAATAGCCAACCAATAAGTATCATTTTTGGTGGTACGGGTGGGGATGAGTCCGTTGTATGTTAGAGACAACGGAGACGGTTTAAAGTCGTATTGTAATAATCTTTACAAATTTCAATGCTACGTATATAATTATAAGAAATCTCTATGGCAATTTACGGCATTGTATAAATTCTATTCTGTGACCATAATTGCCACCAATCTATTCTTGAAGCAAGCAACCGGTAGTGAGCGGATACCTTCATCAAGGTCTCACAATTTTAATTTAGACGTAACTTTACAAATATTTCCAAGCAGTGTTTTTTTGCGCTAGATACATTTCATTTTTGTTTTATGTACGTTGCCAAACATAGCATTAACTTAATTTTACAACGTCCTGTTTAATATATTCATTAACAATGGTTTTAAGCATTTTAAGTGTAATTTTCAAGACCTGTTACAGGTAAGGTTCGACTTTACCCGATTTATTGCAACCATGACAGCTTGATAAATGTAAAGATTAGAGACGGACGATATGTGGAAACGCAAATAAATCAAGGGGAATGGGACGATAGATACGGTAAACATATAAAATCAGCACTTTGAGACGTGCGGAATCGACTGTACGCCATCTGCATCTTGACTATGTCAAGTTGTAGTGAAAGAAAATCACATTATGGATAGTGTGCACGAAAGAAGCTATCACCGAATATATTTTACTTTTACTTTTTACCTACCTTGTACGAGTTCAATACAACCGCTTGATACGGGCACTGAGCTCAACCGAACGTGTTGGCGGCGCAGCCTAGTATACTAAAACCCCAGTGGTGGCAGACGATAAAAATACCAAAGATCACCGATAGGCAGGAAATTCGGTAGTACCCGAGGTGGCACTGGACAAGATGCTCGCCATGATTGGCAACTGCTCGGAGCGGATGGTCAGAACGAAATTTCATCAAACCGGAAACTTCGCTGTAAACGCGAGGACTCTAAGGAATAAAGCATTTTTGAGTTGGTTCATGTATCAAGGGGCGAGATTTACTTTCGGACTTTTAAGTATTTCTCGCCTCCGAACTGTGTAATAACCGTCTCGTCGGATGCTTATTTGGTGCTGACGGCCATCTCTGACTGGGGATCACATGGTGGACACGCCAAATGAGGTGGATATCACCCTTGGTATGGCTTTAAGACCTGAGCCTTGATTCTATGAGCAGGGTATACTCACGGGAGTATGCGAGTATAAAGAAGCTAGATTCGGTGTGTTACCTACATGGACAGGTCCGGAAAGGCATACCGAATGGTATCCAAGGAAGTTGGCACTGCAACCTTTTGGTGGATAGGAACTATAACATGGCCTTGGTAGCGGGCACTCGAGTGGGTTGAATATAGTTTTAAAAAGGTTCTATGTTCCAAGAGTGCTTGTGGTTTCTTGCGGCCTTATGAAATTAAGATCGATGTTCTCGGTCAACACCTCGCTACTAATGCGTCGAAGTTCTACCGCCGGCAGGTGGAAACCTGGTGGTTTAAGCGCCACACGTTGGAGAAATCTATTCAAGATTGCGCCTGGCCTTCACTAACAAGATTGCAGACCCTTACGTACCTTTCTATTGTCTATAATGCAGCTGGTGCTTTTGCCGAGCCATCGGTTTATTGATGGATAGATGTGGATATTGTTTAGCTTTGTTACGTATCGAGACAAGAAATATAGATTACATTGGCAAATGTGGACCCATGTCTACGCTGGATCATGGGGCAAACTCTGGAGTCGAAATATCGAGTCGATAAAAGAACGAGCATAGGGTTCTGCTTTAATTTACTCAGGTAAGGCAAATATCTGTATCATCGTGCAAAAGTATTTGGAAACAAAACAATACATGTATTCTTGCAACCGTCTTCCGGTGGGACAAATGCGAAGTCTGCTCGGAAGCACTACTAACGCTCTACTGTAATTATTAGAGACCTTACTCATGCACAACAAAATCTTAACCATTGGCACGCCTTGCAATCAACAACATACCAAGATGATAACTAAATGGTACATCATGGCACTTCTACATGATCTGCGATAGCCAGTTATCTTACATCGAGTAGAATAGCGACGCGTGATGAGTTTCCGGTAGCGAACATGTGGAAAAGGAAAATCGTCACGTGGTGTGTAGCGATCCGGTAAGAGCCCATACGTCATCTTTGAGGTCTTAAACTCTTGCATGGACGCATTTCAAAAATAGCCATTTTAACTTACAATACTTATCCTTTTCCGTAAGTCTTTCATTCTCAATTCGTCAAGCAGTATCCAAGGTGGAAGACCATAAGTCACGCTTGCAACGATGGAGGCCTCACTATTATATATTATATAATTTTCCAAATCAAGCTGATACATGTTTGAATCAGAACGATGCTTTTCAGTATCAATTACAACTACGCGTAGAAAGTATATTCAGCTACGATCAGTGGAAACGATGACATTTACCAAAATTTGGACTATGCACGATCGTGTGTAATGAAGCATGGTCGATACAGGTGATAAAAATTCATGTTGTGGTGAAGTAGTGATCACAAATTGCTTGTGATATCGACTCTTCACTAGCACCCAGACGTCCGACTATCGGAGGGGTTACTTCGCTATCGTGTTTAGTTCTTTCTTCACCTTGTGTACCCGTCGTTTGGGCAGGATGCACGCTTCCATATGGACTCGTGCTGGTGAAAAACTTGACCGCATTTGGGATGGATTAGTGGTTGAATGAAAGTCTTCACACGATCATAGGTTATTTTAGGGTGCTCGATACGTGTCACCCTGGTTTATACGAGATTGCCTCGTCCAAAGTAGATGCTTCATTCGTAACCATTCTGAATACCCGAGCTGTCTCGAGATCCTTCACTCTGCGTTCAATCGCAGTCGAAGAGTTTGGAGATATCTTGCACTCCTGGACAAATTATCCAGGAGTGATCTTCGTAGTTGTGGGATTCCAAACAATCCTACCCGCAAAGAGGAAAGATACGTGTGCACTTATAAGTAAATTGACTTATCATTAAATATTATCCTACCAAAGTCTAAACCTCTGGCTAATCTTATTGCATTCGTTAGAATAAACCATTACGTGTCGCTATGTGCTGTCGAAATTTGATCTTCCATCGTATTCGGTGGTTCACACCATATTACCAAAACATAATCATCGAAAGATTGCGGTTCACGACATCGCGTCACACGAGACCACGTCACCCAATACCACATCCTCTAACATCACGTTACCCAACATCACACACTTCCAAGATCGCATCATCCAAGATCGCACCTTTCAAGATCGGGGTTGAAAATTTCTTCACCCGATATCGCGGTGTAGTGCACCCCATTGTGTGGCTCACATCAAAGCAAATTTCGTACTTAGTCAGAGCGTGATCTACGGTCCACACTTCTTTTCGCTACGCTTCACCACATTTTCCTTATCGATAAGCCAAGAATTCCACCTGTGCATACTTCACGTAAATTTGATTTATAATACGCACTGAATGAGTGAGCTAACATTCTTGCGTCTGGAGAAATGGTAACAGACAACAGTTTGCCGACTTTTGTACCATGGTGCGTCAACACACGTCCAAATGTTATAATGCTGACTTCACAAGTTACGTCAAACGATCTGTCTTGGTCTTCACTCGTCAACACTTTCATTCGCATTCTCTTTAATTGGTTTCATCAAAGTAATATGATTCATATTCAATAACCTATGAACGATTTACAGTGTTCAAAATCATACACGAATTAGGCATGTCATATCGGTGTTATCGCGCAATTAATTGTTTAGGCATGACAACTAATAGAGAGGATTCGACTGATGAAATACCTGTATTTGCATAGAGAAGATTCGCATGATCAAATACAAGTATTCACGCGTACAAATCTTAGTACAAGACTTCCATTCGATGTATCTGTCTTTTATCAATTTACTGCCGTGAACTTGCGTTTTTCCATCAACTACGACCATTGAGTAAATACGTGTAATCTTCTCTGCAATAAATTCAATACGTTTTTGATTGTTTCGCTAATAATATCTTCCAAGAAATGCCTAGGTTCTAGCATCGTCAATCAAGCTATCTCCGGAGACAATGTCGTGGTCAAAATTAGACCAAGCGTGCACCACCTACGATAAATCCGTTTCTCATACAAGTCATTTGACATATCATTTACTTCCGGGTATCGTCCCTTCAGTCTCTCGGGCACTCATTTCCTCGTCATCAGCAAGATGTGGTCACGCAACCAGAGAGATGTTCTATGCTATCGACTCCCAACAGATCTAGGATGGGGATGCTGCCATGAAAAAGAAAGATTAAACTATTTTTTTCTTTATAAGTGAATTTCGCTCTCGAGCTGATTCTCCAGGTCATGCGACGACGAATGGAAGTGGTGCATCTTTTACGCCATTTAGGCTCCCGTATCGATGTCTATATAATGCGTTTAGGCAAAACAATTTCCTGAATTGCATAGATGTCCAATTATGGTATTAATTAATTTACTGCTGACTCCATTTCACCTTATAAGGACAACAACACGTTTTGAGATTATCTACCCATAAGATTTAATTAATTTAAATTATAAGGTGTCGTCAGGCGTTTATAAAAACCAACTTTGTCAAATTAATAATGCATCGTTTATTTTAATGTCAAGGTCTCAGGTTGTCATATAACCATTTCTATCGATAAAGGCATGTGATCATAGTGATAACAAAAATTCACAATGTTTATGTGAAGCCTTGATATCGATTACTAATATATGTTAAATATTGCATGGTGAATCTGAACCATCATTTGTAAATTGTTGCCCTCCAAAAATAGCATTTGAGTGTGCGGTCAATATATTATGCATACGTAAATGACACTCCAGTTGACGAAGATGCGTAATAGTTCCTTCATTATGTAATTTGACACAAAGGTATCATTGTCCAGATTATTCTTACGAAAGTATATATGCAGTATAGATGGACTTACATGGGTCTAGAAATACTTTTAATGCTTATAATGACGAAAAAATTACCGCCATAGCTAATCTTGGTTATTTTTTCTGCATTTATATTACATTAATACTTCATTACAGCACTTCATTTGCGTCTTTGTCCTTTGTTGCCTTACGGTCGATCGTTAAGCTTAACTTTCGACATATTTAGCAAATGGATCCGATACATACAGGTGGAGGCGTTCTATCCTGTAGATGAGTCGATAAGTGGCTGTAGATTGCAGCAGGTTGCAAACCTCTGATCAATTGTAAGCTATAGGTGTGCTGCCTTCGAAATGCTAAATGCTAGTATTCCATCTCTAAAAAGCAAATTTTTTATCGTCTAGTTGATAGTATAAATGGTCTAGGAACGAGCCCTTTATTTTAATCTCACGTCACCTCGTAATGTAATTTCGGGAAAGGAGTATTAAAACATATGTTTACAAGTCTACCCGACAAATATTTTAATAATGGAATAAATTGCACCTTATTAAATGGCACATGAAAAAAACTACAAATTATTGCATACGGTAAGAAAAACGTGTAAGATCCGCTGCACGCTTTATAATACAATAACTTCTCTCGACGTATATATTTGGCACGCAGCGGTTGCATTTTTTGATAAATACGCGCCTTCGTCTTTACGCTACCTATGATTATTTGGGTCGTGAAGCTAGATCTACTAGGTTCATACTTGTTATCGTCCCGCTAGATTAAATTTCGAAGCATACACTTAGTCGATTAATCATCATAGCGAATAATATTTAATAATGTCATCGAATTTAACAAAAGGTGATAACTTTGTATAAACATTTGCGATAAAATCAAAGATGCAGCGAGCCTTAAGGTGGCGTACAGGAGTCGACCTGAAATAAGTGGCAGCTTTTCAACGTTCTGCCAGAATATTTACCGTCAATAAATACATATGAACTATATGCTGGTTATAATATACGTTATCAAATTTGTAAAATGTATACTCGTTTATTGTTCCACATTACTCGTTCCCCTTAAGTATAACATCATGGTACTGAGAGCTAGCCTCCGAAGTAAGAACTGGTTCACGGCTTGCATTCGGGGTCGTTTAATCAGGTGGATTGTACGCAAATGGTGTTTGCTTTATCCCCATTATTTTTATATCTATTAAGTCCCAATAATTAGACGCAGACAAGTGATCCCTATTGCTATAAGGAACTATGCGTGTCCCTGATGAGATTTGGCAAGGTTTGGACACTTACTCCGGTACTAAACGTATACTTATGTGGGCTAGGGAGCACAGAAAGATATCGGTAATATCATTTGGTGATAATGTGATGTGTATTTTTAATAATCTTGCATTATTTTTCTATCAATTCAGTGCACCTATCTATAAATATATTTTTGGTCAGATGGAAATCATACATATTTACTCACCACTGATGGCGTGTCTCCACCATTTGGAGCCATGATGGCATATCGCAGCCTATATTTAAGTAAACGTGTGCAGCGGATAACAGTATTCTTCATCATTTTATCTAAACGGTAAAACCATTCGGGTAATTTAAAAACTCAACTATGATTAGTCAGATAAAGATAATAAATATAGTGTGCCACGACAATTTACATTGTGTATTTCTCAATTATAATGTCAACCGAGAACTAACCTTGCTACAATATATGTTTATCTAATTGAATGTGTAGGGTAACTCTTTGACAATACCTCTGTCACGTGTACAACAGCAGACTGTAATTATCACCTTCTCTGCTATTTCACATCCTTGTTAACATTGCAAAGTTCTATAGATATAATTAAGAAAGATACTATACTCTTTGTGATAAAAAATCTTGAAAATAAAATGGACACGTGGCTTCCATTTGATCAAGTTTGGCATCATGCTCATCAACAGTCCATTCATAGCTTTACGAGATGTAGAAACATTTTCTCCTTCATCATTATTTCATATTGACCAATATTTATTATGCCCACCATCTTCCGTACAATATTCCTTGCGTATGTCATCGCATGACCTGGAGAATCAGCTCGAGAGCGAAATTCACTTATAAAGAAAAAAATAGTTTAATCTTTCTTTGTCATGGCAGCATCCCCATCCTAGATCTGTTGGGAGTCCGATAGCATAGAACATCTCTCTGGTTGCGTGACCACATCTTGCTGATGACGAGGAAATGAGTGCCCGAGAGACTGAAGGGACGATACCCGGAAGTAAATGATATGTCAAATGACTTTTATGAGAAACGGATTTATCGTAGGTGGTGCACGCTTGGTCTAATTTTGACCACGACATTGTCTCCGGAGATAGCTTGATTGACGATGCTAGAACCTAGGCATTTCTTGGAAGATATTATTAGCGAAACAATCAAAAACGTATTGAATTTATTGCAGAGAAGATTACACGTATTTACTCAATGGTCGTAGTTGATGGAAAAACGCAAGTTCACGGCAGTAAATTGATAAAAGACAGATACATCGAATGGAAGTCTTGTACTAAGATTTGTACGCGTGAATACTTGTATTTGATCATGCGAATCTTCTCTATGCAAATACAGGTATTTCATCAGTCGAATCCTCTCTATTAGTTGGCATGCCTAAACAATTAATTGCGCGATAACACCGATATGACATGCCTAATTCGTGTATGATTTTGAACACTGTAAATCGTTCATAGGTTATTGAATATGAATCATATTACTTTGATGAAACCAATTAAAGAGAATGCGAATGAAAGTGTTGACGAGTGAAGACCAAGACAGATCGTTTGACGTAACTTGTGAAGTCAGCATTATAACATTTGGACGTGTGTTGACGCACCATGGTACAAAAGTCGGCAAACTGTTGTCTGTTACCATTTCTCCAGACGCAAGAATGTTAGCTCACTCATTCAGTGCGTATTATAAATCAAATTTACGTGAAGTATGCACAGGTGGAATTCTTGGCTTATCGATAAGGAAAATGTGGTGAAGCGTAGCGAAAAGAAGTGTGGACCGTAGATCACGCTCTGACTAAGTACGAAATTTGCTTTGATGTGAGCCACACAATGGGGTGCACTACACCGCGATATCGGGTGAAGAAATTTTCAACCCCGATCTTGAAAGGTGCGATCTTGGATGATGCGATCTTGGAAGTGTGTGATGTTGGGTAACGTGATGTTAGAGGATGTGGTATTGGGTGACGTGGTCTCGTGTGACGCGATGTCGTGAACCGCAATCTTTCGATGATTATGTTTTGGTAATATGGTGTGAACCACCGAATACGATGGAAGATCAAATTTCGACAGCACATAGCGACACGTAATGGTTTATTCTAACGAATGCAATAAGATTAGCCAGAGGTTTAGACTTTGGTAGGATAATATTTAATGATAAGTCAATTTACTTATAAGTGCACACGTATCTTTCCTCTTTGCGGGTAGGATTGTTTGGAATCCCACAACTACGAAGATCACTCCTGGATAATTTGTCCAGGAGTGCAAGATATCTCCAAACTCTTCGACTGCGATTGAACGCAGAGTGAAGGATCTCGAGACAGCTCGGGTATTCAGAATGGTTACGAATGAAGCATCTACTTTGGACGAGGCAATCTCGTATAAACCAGGGTGACACGTATCGAGCACCCTAAAATAACCTATGATCGTGTGAAGACTTTCATTCAACCACTAATCCATCCCAAATGCGGTCAAGTTTTTCACCAGCACGAGTCCATATGGAAGCGTGCATCCTGCCCAAACGACGGGTACACAAGGTGAAGAAAGAACTAAACACGATAGCGAAGTAACCCCTCCGATAGTCGGACGTCTGGGTGCTAGTGAAGAGTCGATATCACAAGCAATTTGTGATCACTACTTCACCACAACATGAATTTTTATCACCTGTATCGACCATGCTTCATTACACACGATCGTGCATAGTCCAAATTTTGGTAAATGTCATCGTTTCCACTGATCGTAGCTGAATATACTTTCTACGCGTAGTTGTAATTGATACTGAAAAGCATCGTTCTGATTCAAACATGTATCAGCTTGATTTGGAAAATTATATAATATATAATAGTGAGGCCTCCATCGTTGCAAGCGTGACTTATGGTCTTCCACCTTGGATACTGCTTGACGAATTGAGAATGAAAGACTTACGGAAAAGGATAAGTATTGTAAGTTAAAATGGCTATTTTTGAAATGCGTCCATGCAAGAGTTCAAGACCTCAAAGATGACGTATGGGCTCTTACCGGATCGCTACACACCACGTGACGATTTTCCTTTTCCACATGTTCGCTACCGGAAACTCATCACGCGTCGCTGTTCTACTCGATGTAAGATAACTGGCTATCGCAGATCATGTAGAAGTGCCATGATGTACCATTTAGTTATCATCTTGGTATGTTGTTGATTGCAAGGCGTGCCAATGGTTAAGATTTTGTTGTGCATGATTAAGGTCTCTAATAATTACAGTAGAGCGTTAGTAGTGCTTCCGAGCAGACTTCGCATTTGTCCCACCGGAAGACGGTTGCAAGAATACATGTATTGTTTTGTTTCCAAATACTTTTGCACGATGATACAGATATTTGCCTTACCTGAGTAAATTAAAGCAGAACCCTATGCTCGTTCTTTTATCGACTCGATATTTCGACTCCAGAGTTTGCCCCATGATCCAGCGTAGACATGGGTCCACATTTGTCAATGTAATCTATATTTCTTGTCTCGATACGTAACAAAGCTAAACAATATCCACATCGATCCATCAATAAACCGATGGCTCGGCAAAAGCACCAGCTGCATTATAGACAATAGAAAGGTCTAGATCAATCGCTAGCTGGAACGAGGCCTTGGAGATCGCAAAATATGCTCTCGATGACTTTGTGGATGAGGATATTCAACAGAAAACGCCGCAAACTTTTTAGGTGTGGTACGCGTGCGTACCTATATTGTTTTGTATGCTTAATTTAGTATTTGTATTAGGACAATCGCTATTACAAATTGAATGTGAGTGTCTCGCCTATCACGGACCAACCGAAACGTCGGCGCGACATATGTCATAGATGGTCACAATAGCAATTAGAAATTGCGAATTTAGAAGAATGACGCTTTGACGTTTGGCATTCTTATGTCATAATCACTAGATAAGCAGCAACGGCGATGATGATGAGGTTATCTATGGCGAGAAAAAATATATGTATATGCTGTACCCCAGATGCACACAGCAGCCAGCACAGCAATCTTGGAAAATTGAAGACCACTAGATTAAGGGAAGTTGTTTCATCTTCGTGAATAATTACATAGCAGAATCTTCGATAGACTGATATTAAATTATGATTAGGTAGAGCCTTATTTTCACGGAAAGGAAAATTCACAATCCACATGTATTCCACCATATCAACAAAGTGGAAAATATAGTAGAAGGTTTGAGCATTGGCATGATAACATCATCCTTATACGCGTGCAAAGGATCCTAGGCAACTCATATATGCTTTAAATTCCGCTTTGGGTGCCCCAGAATCCAAAGGTCAAGGTTATATCTTTCTTGCAAAACCGGTACGCGGTCACAACCGAAAATAATTGTATCTGCCACGTTCAATTACCTTCAAGATAGTCTTGCGGTCATATAACATGTTTGCAGCCGTGTAAATCAAATTCTAAA
This sequence comes from Hyaloperonospora brassicae, assembly GCA_947650285.1. Taxonomy (NCBI): domain Eukaryota; phylum Oomycota; class Peronosporomycetes; order Peronosporales; family Peronosporaceae; genus Hyaloperonospora; species Hyaloperonospora brassicae. The sequence continues at coordinate 228,959 of CANTFL010001448.1, forward strand.
TCTTTACACGATATCAGAACATGTTCTGAAACGTTTGACAGAGCTTCACGCACAAACATGTCTCCCGCTTGCTAAAAGATGTAAAAGAGCACGACAAGGCTGATCGCTCTTCATTTAAGATATTTATACCGATATATATAGCCCTATAAGTACAGAAATCTATATAACTCGCGCTCTTTATTCTCACACATCTCCCGGGACATGCAATTCATATTATTGACGTCCACTGGCAGAATAATAGGGTCATTCGGGATACACTTGGCTACTCCTCCACCGTCCTATCTGGTGGCGGAAACCCAGTTGGATAGCACTCAGTCGTATACGCTGCAGAACTACCACCGCCAATCGCGTCAAAGATAGTACCTCGTCGTTCCTATGGTTATCGACGTCAAAGATACAGATTAATACCTCATCCTAGCCGATTGCTGATTTCCATGTCTCTTTGAAGATTGTGGAGAACTGTAGCTAGTGAATCGCAAGTGCGATCGCATGACATTTTCGATCGCGTTCGTATACTTGTTGCAAACATCAAAAACATTTGGATAAAAGTAGATCTGTCCCATTCCATCATATCTCATCACGGAGATATTTCGCACCGAGCGAGATGATCACACCAATTATATATGATAATTATAGGATGGTCCAGCGATTACAACCATTATGTTGACGTAATCATCCAAGCAAAGAAGGATGCTATCGTTATGGCTAAGCCGTTAGGGCAGAAGCGTAAAAGATTACGTCAGAGCTACTAGCTTCAAGGAAAAAACTACGGGTAAATTTTTGTCGTATAATTTAAGATAAATGCTTCGGCCGAAGAGGGATCGTTGTAAACGTAAAAGACAATTTATCTTGGAATAAAGAATCTTGAGATGAGGGTTTATCGCAGCATATAGGGAGAAGATCGTTCAGTTTATCTAAAGGTAGTCTCTACCCCCTGCAAGTGCCAAATCGCCGTAATCTGCGCTATAAAGCACGATCGGCTGATTGCAAGGTGGCAAATTAAGTTCGCATTTGATGTTGCATTATTGGTGGTCAAATCTGCGAAAATGTACTTTTAACACACCAAAATAATACTATTGCCGTGATAAGCCGGCCAGTGCAGCTGATGCATTAGGATCAAATGATATTCCATGCCGTATGCCACTTTGGGTAGATTGTATATTTCGCCGAACCATTTCCCTTAAACCCCCTTCAAAAGATTTGTGAGCTTAGCAGCTTCTTAATTAGACAACTCCTGTGACTTTAAGCCAAGGATGGAACCCATGCTTATCGCATCTATCAGCGTAATTTACGCTGATAGCTCCCTTTGAATCGCTAGAAGCTTCACCAACCAGATCCACTTGTAAAAATCTTTTTGGACCTTCCACAGTATGGTGAAACAGAATGTGGTGGATCCGGGTTAGAGGTGGAAGACGTAAAACTCGAGGAATCTACGACAATGGGAGATCGTGACACTTCTGAGATCGCAGGAGTAACCATGGATTGACGGACCGAAGAACGAGACCGCAAATGAGCGTTCAACGTCTCAGCTCCAGATGATCCAGCAGAGTCTTCCCTAACCTTCGACGCCGGTATACGCGACTTCTGCTTGCCGCGGAAAGAATGTCGCCGCGGTAGATCTTGTAGTCGCTTGGTGGATCCGGCAATAGCTAGATCCTACTAACCCTTCGCCTGGGGACGCTTGGTTGATCCGCCCATTGCTGGATCTGACAGGTTACCACCCGACGATGTTTTGCTGTATCTGGAGGATGAAAAAACCCGGCGTACTCCCTCCCTAAATCCTCTTAGTAGATCTGCTGGTGGCTGGATCCGATAGATATCCCATACGGGATCGCTTGGAAAAAGTGGGCGTGAGATGATCCGTCGAGACGCTACCTCGAACGCGTTTGCCGGACCGAGTGATCGGACCAGCAGCTACATCTGCTGTCGTAACCGGTAGTTCTGCTGTGGTAGATGGAATTATCGGGGATTCTAGGCTAGCAACGGAATCAAGGATCGCATCTCGGTCGCGAATCGCTCGAGCCCGCTCAATCTCCAGACAGCCGACCAATTCTTCATATCGAGTGAGCTCTTTGTTCTGGATCGAAAGTTTCTTCGTAAGTTCGGCGGTGAAGGCACGTTGGCGCCGAAGATGAGCTTGAGACTGGATGGAAACACTCAGCCTATCTGTAGCGGAAGCCATATTTTTCTGCGCCGATGCCATCTGCAGTTGGAGCCTGTCTTGGGTTACGTTCAGTTTGATCTTGGCCTTGTAGAGCGCGGTTTTGAGCTGCATGATCTCTTCGGCCAGATCCGGGCGCGAAATTGATTCTTGGTGTTAGCCTTTACGCTTCTCAGCCGCCTTCAGAAAATCCTGACGCAACTGCTCATATTTCTTTGGACGTGAAGCACAGATGGAGCCGAGGACGTATGTAGATCCCGCAATCTCTTTTCAAGCTTATCATTGCGGGTCCTTTTATCTCGCAAACGTGCTTCCAGCAATCGGTACTATTCCAGCATCGTTTGCTGGGTTTCGATCTATTCGAACAAGCGGGGTAACGGTTTCGAAGCCTCCTGGCGACTTGGAACCGCGACTATATCACTACGCGAGTCGGGAGAGGATCTCGGAACCCGCCTGCGCAGTATGATACGAGGCGGGATCCGTCGACATCCGACAAGCGACCAGCGTTGTGGGGATCGTCGCATCTGCCTCTACAACATCCGGCAAGTCAGGATCCGTCGACCTTTTATCGAAGAACAGTAGAATCGGGAGGAGGGCCAACGTGTCGGTCAGATACTCACGGATTAGCGCCGATGACTCCAAGGCAGGTCTCTGCGGCGATGAAGTAGTGGACCAAGGGTTCATGATGCCTATTATCTGCGGATAAAGTATACAGCTAGACGGATGCTGCCTGTCAGCTAACGGTACAGAGGAATATTGTGTAGAAGCGAACCATAGAATGAAGAAAAGCTGAAGAAGGATTACCAACAGACTCCGATCAAGTACAAATTGGACGAGTGGATTACAACTGCCAGATCTGACCCCTTACAGGATCTGGTCTGAGAAGGAATTCGATTTATGAGGTGATCGAGTTGGTAGTGGATCCATCATCTCGATCAAAAAAGGATCAGGGACCACGACCGAAGGATCCGGATCGGGATTCTAGCCAAGGTTAATCCAGATCAAGAGTAAGATGCAGGATCCAGATCCAAGTCAGGGATAGGGATAAATCAAGGGACCAGCGGTGTGCAAGAGAGAGGGGTGCTTGGCTGGCGACACTTGGCAAGTACTTTCTCTATAGATAGGCTTAAATGACGACGCGTAGCAAGTACCTCCTGAATAGATATACTATATCGTAGGTTTAGCGGAATGGTTGGCTAACATCAAACAGAGTTCAATTTACTTCAAAAGACACGCGTCGCTTCTTCCGGGCAGGTTCTTTGGCCTCCCGACGATCAAGATCCACGCTCCGTCTACCCAAGTATCGCACCTGGATAATTTGGCCGGGTGCATACAAGAACTCTCACAAACAACAAGCCAACTACGATAGGACGCAGCATGAGCTCAAGTGAAATTAAGATCGCGATACGGCTCAAGTGATCAGAAGGTAAAGCAGATCAAGATCTACATTTGAAAAGTGCAATATCAACAAGATCCGGGTATCTCATATCGAGTGCTCCCTAGTAATCAGTGACCAAGTGAGGATCCTCACACGATCACCCCATCCCCAACCACGGTCAAGCTAGGTATGGACACGAGTCCACCGAGAAGAGTGCAACCCTCCTACCGACGGGTACACAAGGTGAGCAAGACGACACATAGCACGGAATTGGGGTACCCCCTCCGATAGTCGGTCGTCTGTGCAACAGTGAAGAGGCGGGATCACATCAGCATTTTTTGGACCCCGCTCCACCACAGCAACACGGCGTGCCTTCCGCCAGTCGAAACCGGCAGTAATACGAAAGGCGGGATCGAGTTATCAGCCTCCGAGTTAGAAGGTGCGGACGATGCAGAATCCATGGAAGTTGTGGATGCACAGTCGATTGACACTGTATGTTGACTTCCGGTGCAGGATACAATTGTGGAGAAGCGCAGAAGAATAATGATGGAAAGTGTGAATCGCGCCTACCGCATTAGGTGCGAGATCGATTTAATTGGTGGATTGCGCTCGGAGATAGGCCCGTTGGCACAAATGATGGTGTCACACGACTGAGTGACACGAAATGACTGTGAGAATTATGCCGATTAATCTACCCAACCTCCTGAAGGAGTATAGTCAAGAATCGAGGACTGACCGATCACGATCCGCATCAAGGGATTTGATCACCAAGGTACAAGAACCGGATCGCTCAAGGAATGAATATCGACTAGAATACTGATTCGCTAATGATAATGGATTATAGGTGAATATGGAAGCAAGCTGGAAGCGTAGATCGTCAAGATCATCAAAGTTGCGAGGTCTCAAAAGTAATGGCGATTCGGCGATGGATGCCAAATCAAAAAATCGAGAGATTGATCACGATCCATCCAGGGTGAGTAATGCTTAATTATCGTGAACGCATAATTAATGTGCACACATAATTTGTGTGGATCACATACCGCGATGCACTACCCCGCGATCCACTACGCTGCAATCCACTACCCTGCGATCCACTACGGAGTATCTGCTGTGAACAACATGATACACGAGGTAAATTACATAGACAGGCGACACGCAACATCAGACCTAGCAAGCAGATATGCTTAGTTATAGGTTTTAAATTTGGTTGGTTGACATTAAACAGAAATTAATTTGCAACGAAAGACACGCGTCGACTTCTCTCGGGCAAGAAAAACTGGCCTCCTGTTGAATAGAGAGTTACCCGCGTCTTTACAAACTTCGTCTTTGGATTATTTGGCCAGGTGAAACATCAGTTCTCACATCCCCTCAACTGCGATCGGACGCAGTGAACCTTACGGTCCGGATTCAAGATCACGAGACGGCTTGAGAGGTCTGAAGGCTCGCGGATCAAGCATCACCTTTGAATACAGGCTATTCTGGGAGAGCGCTAAGCATACACGCAATCGAGTCAAGAATTGTTTACTCGATCTACATTACGTTTGACCAATGCAAAATTACCATTCGATGAACCCCTATGGCCAAAAACAGTCAAGTTCATCTCCAGCCCAAGTCCACGAAGAAGAGCGCAAGCCGCCCCTCCGACGGGTACACAAGGTGATCAAGAAAACACAGAGCACGGAATCGGATAACTCCCTCCATTAGTCGGTCGTCCGAACGTAAATGGTTGGTCGGGATCACAAGATATTTGTGATCATCACTGCACCACAAACTGACTTAATACTTGCAATCTCGGATCGAGATCGAGAGATCGGATCGAGATCGCGAGATCGAATCGGGACCGCGGTTTTCGGTTAGATTCGGCTTTAGCTTAGGTAACGATCTCAGCATCACGACATATCCCACCCTTGTAATACACGATCTTGCGATCTGGTACGTTAGAGTACTGGATCGTGAGCCAATCTTTCCTGCTAGTATTCTTTCGATCAGTATCCTTATCGAAATTTGCTGACGCTTGCGATCTGTTGACCCCTACGCCCCAACTCAATGTTAAAACCTTGTGATTGCTTTGCCACATCTTCATGGCTGCTTCAACGTACGAATTTAGATGAAAAGAGGCAATAAGGTCGCATCAGTCGATCTCACCACCATCAGGGTCATCCTGCCACAAATCAATGTAGCGCTGGACGGTCCCAAATGGCTTCCGTTGAAGATATAGCGAATCTTCTGATTCCGCGTTCAATATAACTTGAGCGTACGGAGACAATCCACTATATTAAGTTCTCGGTGTGACCAAGATCGGCGTGATCGCTTGATCCGATACCCTGTAATCGATCTACTCATCAATGGCCAGCTCAATCTTCTTATCTGCTTTATCGCAAGTACGATTCCTCAGAATTTACGAAACGAAACGACCTGTCTGCTATAATTACTTGGTAGATATCGCATTACAATAGCGTCTACGCATCGAAAGATCCAACTGTAAATACCGCGTCTTTTAGCAACTGAATCAGACTACAAGTCACTTCAGCTGGTTTGACGGTGAGACATGAGTTAATGTCGGCGTTCGTAGCGGACTAATTAGCTGTGCCATGAAGATCTTCAGCACTGCATCACTCGACAATAGCTTCTTGAACTCCTTCCAGTGGTAGTCTTTCGCCAGCATTTTGACCTGCCAGTCTTCGAGCCATCCCGTCATCTTGTCTGCATCGTCCATAACCTTAATCCGCCGCTCCAATATTGTCATGGCGCGATCGTGTGGATCTGGTCAAACATTGTGGTCCTGTCGATCTGATCCAGCTTTGCGATCGTGTGGATTCTATCTAGCTACGTCTTTCACTACTCACTCAGGCTTCACGATCTTCGTCTTTGAGATTGGTTGAAGGGTCTTGTAATGTCCATGATTCGTTAAAATGATTTCTCCCAGCAAAGCATGCTTTGTAGCATGACCCGCGCTGGTCACCAAAAAGACATTAAGAGGAGAAGTAGGGTTACCTTCCAGATAGATAAGTCGACTTTTATTATTTTTCATCATCAAAACCATTAAAAACCTTAAAAGACCGGGGATTATAAAAGTTATCGCGTCTGTGACGTTTCCATCAGCCTCTGACGCTTCCATCCCAAGTTCTGTCTTTTTCTTCACTCAAAACTCACGGTACAATCTCGATTTAATACAAGAACCGGGCACGCACAATATCGTGATGGAGAGGAATTCAAACATTTCCTGATACGATCCCGCCTCTCCACTTGCTTCCAGAAGACCGCAATCGTAGGGTTACTCCATTTCCGTGCTTTATTTAATAATTGACTTGTCTACCCGTCGGTATGGGGGGGTTGCACTCTTCCAGATGGACTCGTGTCAATGGCAAAATTGACCGTGGTTGCGATGGGGTCGAGGTCCAATAGAGGTGTTAAAATTTTCACACCGCGGTTGGGGTTGGCGGGGTCTCGTGGAATTCTTCACGGAGTCACTTGAATACTTGTAGACTGCTCGATATGAGTCACCCTGATTTGTAACAGATCGCCTTGTCCAAAGCAGATATTTGATCCGCGAGCCTTCTGACCGCTTGACCGGTCTCGCGATCTTGATCACCTTTTTTTTACTGCCACTCTAGCCAACTTTTATGTTTGCGAGAGTCCTGAACGCACTTGGCCAGCCAATCCAGGTGCGATACTTAAATAGAAGAAAGGCATAGCTCGTAATTTCTTCGGGAGGCTAGAAAATATAGCCAAGAAGAGATAAGACGTGTCAATTTTTGAAAATTGAACTTTGTAAGATATTAGCCATCCATCTTACAAAATCTACGACCTCGCCCATACAAATATAAAGCGCTCGCTACGTGTCTTCCTATAATTTAATCTGTATCTGGTACATCGTAGGGTCCTTGATAGGTCCTCAGCCTCTACCTCAGGTCAAGATCTGATCTCACGTCGGGTTCCCGTTAAAAGCTTAACCACTGTCGGATCGGATCAGCTTTTGAATAAAACTCAAAAGACGTAATGCCCTAATTCGAACCTAATGTCTAGTCTAATTACCACCGTAGCCATTCTTCATTCCATTTTACATACTATTTTGATCCACCTCCATACCTAGGCATAGTAGTAGTTTTCAATTACCATTTAGCCTAGTTTAATTTAATATTTCATACACGTGTCGAGTTCTCTTTCGGATTGGATTACTCGCCATTCGACGTCAATAAAGCCGCATACTTAATTCGAGTGATGTACCTGGATTGTTTGGCCACGGATCAAGAACTATTAGTCTAAATTCCCAACAGCGATCGGACGAAGCTGCAGTGTAAAAGAAAATCTGCAATATTGCGAGACGGCTAAAGTGGTCAAAAGGTCAAGCGGTTCAAAATCTACGCATTAGACCAGGCACCCTCGTCGATATATAGAAGCTCATATCGAGTACCTATTGGTGACCTGTGATTGCGTGAAGCTTTTTACGCAATCACCCCTGTCCCAAACGCGGTCAAGTTTTATATCGACAAAAGTCCACCGAGAAGATTGCAGCCCGCCCTACCGACGGGTACACAAAATGTAGAAAGAAAAATGACGCGAAATGAGTATTCTATTTAACAGGACGTTCTTGGGCGCCAGTGGATAGTCAAAGTGACAAGAATATTTTGATTTATATTCCACCACACGTAGATATATACATGTCGTTGATATATGAGCAAGGGCCCCATCTCATTATAGTCTCTTTTTTAAACAATTCAACGCGGTGTTTAACGTCACTAAAGGGTCGGAAGCGTGTTACAAGGCCTATTGTTCGACTGCCGTTTATTACGTATTGTAGTCTAAAACGCTAACTTTAAAAATCTTACATTAAAGGCGTATTTTTTTATTTTCCCTTTTTCTTCATTGTGATTATACAATATTTTAAATTCATAAGAGCAAAACTTCTCGCTTTTTAAGAATGTGTATGAGATTTGGATCATGTCCTTGGTTTCCTGTCAGCTGCATTGATATAGGTCTCCAGTAAACAAAAATTTGTATCAGATTGAAATTATCAGTTCAAATGCATGTATTGCTTGTACTAGCCACTTTCAGTTTCGGTTGAGCAGACTCTTTTTATGGCAAAATCTCTAAGATCTTGCATAAACTGCCTAATCCTAAGTATGTGTTTAAGCTAAGGTAGTTGCGATAAAACTTGATAGGTAATAGTTATATGTAATTGTACACGTCTCATACATGCGGTCCGAACTTTAGGATGACTCGTTAAGGCCTGAAATATGTCTTTGCCGGATTTAAACGTATTTCAGACGCTTGTTGAAGGCCCTCAACAAATTTAATGCATACACGGTTCAAATTTCACCCGTAAGGCTTAAGGTTTGGCAGGTCCTGTATAATTTATATATCATATTGTATCTTTTAACATTTTTCAGTGCGATAATAAGATTTAATGAAATTGTCTGCCCCTAGAGGCAATGTTTACAAAAACTATTTCATAGAATGGATTCTCTATGGAGATATGAATGTGTGGCATATTGTGTAGACGTAAATGCACCGAACAAGACGCAGAAAAATAGATTTGCTGTATAGTTTAACATTCAATTCGTTAAGCATCATTTCCTTCGAACATGTCCTTTTTCAGAAGCTCACAACGGTGGCAACATATTTCGTTTGATCGTTTCAAGGTAATAAAAAATAAATTGGTTGTCGTGGCTTAAACATCGTCACTAACAAGAGCCATAACGATGGCGTGGTAAGTCGTCTTTTCAACGGAAATTTATTTTTAATACTACGTGAAGTCGCAATATATATTGTACCGAAACTGAGGCAATTGCACTCATTTGTAGTACACCCACACGCTTGTGGGCGTTCCAAGACGCTCATCAGATGGATATCTATTTAACAAGTGGTAGGCATCGTAACTGATCGATGCTGACAGCTCATCGTTGGCTCGTATCTCCTGAGCCAAGGTAGTCCTAGGATGACGTCAAACTTGTCAATCGGATCCAGTACGATGAAATCATCATCGGACTGTTAGTCTTTTAACGTGTAGTGGATTCCGGACTACAAGTTGTTTCACGGGAATTGATGCACTTGTCACTAGACCCACCTTCACCCTCGTCGGTAGGATATCTCGCTCAACAAAGTTTAGTCTTTCAGCCTCTAGTGACTGTCGACGAACAGAAATGTTCGACGCCTCACAGTCAACTGGGCTTGAAGCGACAAATCTTTTATTACTTTCAACGTCAACTTCATGAGGGATCCTCATCACCAGGTACAGAGACACACAGTGACTATGTGGCGGGAGCAACCATCTTCAAGCGGTTTCCAAATTCTCTCGATACTCCTGGATCAGTAGGGCGTTCTGACCATATTGACCCCGACCATTGTTTGGTGGTCCGTCTCGATGTTGCGGCTTTGCAACAGCGTCGGTTTCTCGTCCACCACTTATAACAGCTGGTATGCGGTCACTTCGATCAGTAGCGCGAGGTTCTGAGCCGGGGACACCGCATTCATATGCGTAGTGTCTTAACTTGGGAAGCGATGACATCGATGAAATTGTTTGTCGTTCGAAGAGCGAGGTTTCTTGCCCTCCACATACCTGAGGTTTATAGGCTCTGGAAGTCCGACCGCTGGTCGTCTCTGTAGACGATAAGAAGTCAGCGTAGCTTGGGCCTGTCTCACGCTTGAGTATTTCTACTCCGCAGCTGAGATCGCTTCTACAAGTCTCTTCATATCTCCGCAGAAAAAATGGGTACTTGACGGGACCATATGCAAGACCCTTAATAAATATCGTGATTTACACCGATTCGCTCACAGGGTTTGCTACCATGCAACTTCTATGGTAACGCACATGTTAGGTGGAATCGTGAAACTTATGCTTACCCTGATTGAGGTACAGGAGCTCTGATAGAGCTCTGAACTCTGCTCTGGGCGGCTCGAACATTTTGCTGGATAGGGGCTTAAAGATTTTTAATGACCCAAACACATCTGGGTCGTGCAGCTTCAGATTCAGGGCCCAACTTCTGGCATCCCCTGCCAAGTATGAAGGAACAAATATAACCCCCATTCTCTCATCGTCGATACGAAGGGCCTTGATGGTACTGTAAACCTCGTCGAACCATCTCAATAGGAAATCTTTCTCAATTCTCCGGTACTTGTAGATCTCTAGCATTAAAGTCTTCCGTCAAAGCGTTCGCGTTGACTCTGCGTACTGAGACTGTTTCTGTCTTAGTATATCAGTCTGTTGGCGATCTTGTTGTAGCAACAATGCCACCTCTGCTAGCGAATTATCAAGTTTTCGTTGCAAGAATTTTCTGATGACGGAATACTGACGGTCCCCGTCCCTTGAGGATAGCATGGCCCAGATAGCTCCTTCACCAACGGTCGAACTCATATGTCCGATTGCACTCCATTCGAAATTGCTAAAACGGGAATAGTTTTACGAGTTCCGTGAAAGCAGTAGCCTTCTATATCGCCCAATATGTTCATGTTGGGCGATGAGCTTGTAGCCCTTAAACGGACTACAAAGTGCTGCCAGGTATAACGGGTCACCAACGACTACGAACTGGTCTGCCATTACGGATCCAACTCTCACTGACAACGGTGAAGTTCAGTGGCCTGCTAGGCAAATACACAATACAGAGGAAGGTAAAGACTAAAATAAAGACTTTAGTCGTGGTAAAATCAACACTGCTATTTAATACAATTGAGTTTTATAGCTTTTTTTCTCTGTTTGTCCTGACTTAATTATATTGATATAACTAAGCGTATGATGACGTCTACTCATCACCCATTGCGTGCGTATAGTAGCGGTTGATGGGTTGCTATCATCACAATATGAATTAATCTGTAGACCCTTCGGTCATCCTAACGATATCACTATACCTAGTGATATAATAAAAAATTAACGTAAGACAATTCATTGTCAATTTCTTCTGAATGACATTTTCGTGTAACGGGCTATCCTGTTACATGAGGGAGGGGAGGAAAGACCCATGAACGATCTATCGTTGTCTTGGAGAAGAAGGTTTACGTGCGACACGGCTCTAGACGGCTGTCTATGACTTCTAGACGCCCTCGGAAGGCCTTGCATGACAGTAGTACGAGACCCGAAACATGGCCTGGGAGCGCGATTAAAGCAATCGGGGCGCAGTGCAGCAAAAGCAAAAAGTGAAGCGTCGCGCTCGCGTTATCCTGCACTTGCCTGTCACGAATCGAAGACTTTATCACACCGACCTGGAAAGGTTGGGTTCTGCACAAAGTAAACGCTCGAGTAGTGGAAGAAACTCTAAGGCATCGATTCTTCGGCAAAGTTTGTTTGTTACGCCCGACGACGCCCAGGATGACAATCGCAAGCAGCTCGAGTGCGTGCCGTTATCGGCACATTATCCACTTTGACAGCACTTATGGATGTGACCGAGCGCTGGTCACGCTGAACAGACGACAGTCGGTAACAGTAATGTCGGAAGTCGAAAAGCAGCACCGTGTCCTCAATCATTAAAACAATCACAAAAATAAGGAGTTTTAAAGGTACGCTTTCACCCTTTATGTCGTACACCCATATCCAATCCGGTGACTATAAACCTGTGCATAGTGATGCGCGTGCCGTATACTGATACGCAGAAGTCTGAAGATGGTATCATTTACCCAGGTGCCTTTTTCTAATATGGTATAACGCCACCCTATGATGCATGCGAAAAGTCTCCTCAGTCATACTCGATTTTGCAGTGTTGTTTAACAAAAATGCAAAAAATTTGTTCTTTTGCATTAAAGTTTCAGATTTTGCTTATTGATTGCCTTAGACGGTTTGACTAGTTGTGTAGATGTCACCCACGGACATTGGTTTTTGCAGTTGCAGTAAGAGGTATAATTAATACGTGACCCAAAACTTAAAATTTTATAAAAATTAAGAAAATGTGTAGTATCATGAGTACTTATAGGAGTGTGTACCAGATGAGAGCGAAAGTCATACGCAAGGTTATGTGCTGACACAAAAAAGACCTGTTTTACGGATGGGTGTGTACGCAGCGCATAATATTTATATGGCATTTTGTTATATAACTGTGAAATTCCTAATTTGGGAGGTTACGGTACTTAAAGAGGGGCCTCTATTTCAATGGGTGTGTGTACGTATTAAAGGGTGAGTGTGTATCTATAAATCTCCGTAATTTTATATACGCCACACTCACCACATCTATAAAAGTCACAATAGATATCTTACCCCATTTCTGGCATCTCAGGATATGTGGAAGGGGGCGGTTTATTGATTCTTCCGCTTCTAAACATTTTTTAAGGTCCACCTTCGTGCATCTATACTGGTTCGTGCACAAAAAAGATCAGATTTAATAATCATAAGTACTTTGTATTAATGATCGAATGACATATGGGACTTCGAATCCTTATCTTAATGGGATAATCTACTTCTCTACCCTAAGCTACTCATATACTCACTGATTTACCTTCCTTAATCTAATCATCAAGCTTATTAGATACAATGAATGTCAGCTAGTATCGCAACTAAATCAATATAATGCTCAATATAACTTTTTAACGTACCTTTGATGCAGACCATAATAGCACTATGCGTGACGCTTGACAATCAAGGGCATCCTCGTTGCGTTCGTTTTCTGCTGTGACAAAAATACGGCATCTCGATCCAAAGTGAGTAATGTCTGTAGTTAAAAAATATTGTATGTCACCCCTCGTTTCCACAGCAGATGGAGCCATCCCGGTAAACAGTGGTGAGTGCGCCTTAATTGTTTTGGGACAGCATACTGATATTAAGATGTTAGTTGGCGTCGATATGCGGTATGCAGGTGGGATACAATCAAGCGAAATAATGGATGCCGGGTGTAAGTGAGGTATGATTTTGCTCGGGTATTCTTGCCATTATAATTCGATATATTTCATTGCTAAGAGCTAATGAATTATGTTGATTATCAATTTGCTTGTTACTCTTTTGGATGAAATGTGTTGAAATTTTTAATGCGGGGTGAGAACGTTAAAGAACGCTATGAGCTTTGACGTTTATTTGTGGTAGTATGAGATTTTTTATAGGAAAGAAAAGCAACGACACGCTTTAGATTTCCATATCGTACGACGTCTTTTTGAATAATTGTCGAGGGTAGCATAGAAAGCTGCATCTGTATACACGACTTCACCGTCATCTGATAAATGTAGCTACGCCTGAAGCAATACTGCCGTATAAAATCTCTGACATTACATAGGTTGTTGAATTACGTTCGTTTACAAGTGTACTTTAAAGGAAGAAATATTTGTTAGCTAGACCATGATAAACTGATTGAGTCTGTGATGAAACATCTACGTTACTCGTCATAGCGACAGTCATAAGTTTTTACTATTCTTTCATTATTTTTGAGATTGACGCTAGCCATTGGGCTTGTCCAGCGCGAGGCAAGGTTTATTTTGGGTTCAAACATGGTGCATATATTAAGTAAAGAAAACTCCTGTAGGCTATCCTTAATAGCATTATACTGCGCAGTAGATCTACAAAGCATATGCAGATCCACTTTTTACCGCCAATGCTCATCGGCTTGGTACATGAAGTTTATATAAATATGTGGACTCCATTAAAATTCTATCGGCAAGCGATCCTTGAAACCGATAGCATTGCTAACAACTTTGCTTGCTGTAGTTGTTAAATTTTAATCTCCAAATTTTTACGATATAATATAGAACTTTACTATTCAGAAAGATCCACATGGACAGATGAAATACGAGCGTCCCTTTGATGTTACTCGTTGTTACTTTCTAATACTATTGGGTTTTGATTGCGGTCATACAAGATTTGATATTGATGCCTCGACCAGCAAGTTGACAAGTTCAAGCTCTGTCATAGCCCTTGTCGCACACAAGAGCTGTGAATGAGCAGTGTTCTTTCCTTATACAGGTGTAATTTACGATTAAAGAACATGTGACCAGTTGCTAGGTCGTGACGGCATCATACTCAATATTAATAAGTAACTATCCATTCGCTTGTGGATAGGAGTAGACTAAGATGAGATACCATCTACAAACGTAGGATTACTTTTTGTTCTACAGTAAGCTTAAAGATTATTGTATTGCAACAACAGCGTAGAGATATATAATGCTCTAGTTTAATATTGCGCGCTCTGTTTACAGATCATACTCCATTTGAACGATGATTGGTACTTCTTACTTTGAGGCACACAACCGTCAAATTATACTACCTACGAGAAACGTCCATCACCTATCTATAGAATTTATCTACATATTAAGAATTGTACCATCTTTGAATGAATGGGCGTGAACAGCAGCATACAAACCCGTAGCCATGTGTAAAAAGGGCTGGAAGAACCACTTCATTTCGCACTTAGTACCTTCTAGCTCTGTACATCAACGACGTAAGAAAGCCAAAAACGTGTATCTTCATTTTTACATCGCAGTTTTCGTTCATCACCTACACAGGTGCCTTTTATTGCCTTGCAAATCTTACCATTTCAACGCAAATAGTTAGTATAGTTGATCGGCTACGCGAGTCCAAGTGAAACCCTACGCATGCCTCAAGGTGAGGCTGATCACATTAGGGTAACAAGTCGCGTGGAGTCTCGACGGGAAGTCGACTATTTATCAGTGTCAAAGGTGAAGGTAATGAGGACATGTTGATCAGCATTTAAATTAGTGACTTCGCCTTAACTCGAATTTGCATTGAAGACCCACACGCTAGAGTGCTGACACGACCAAAGTATGCCCAAACATGCTCGGTAGCGACAAAGCTTCGTCTTTGTCGCTATTTAGTCGGTAAAGCTAGCGCTGGCAGGGTATTTCATAGTCGCGAATCCATTAGCGGATGTCTTCGCACGTAGCATTAGGCACTAATAACACAAAATTTATGTTACTTTGAATTTGGTTTATAAGATGTTTGTACGTTTTTCCACTCCTACTATCCAGTATCTCGTTGCAACATCTTATAAGATAAACCAACGAAGCTTTTCATAACGCACAAGTGTTGCTGTTGTATTGGTAGGCATTCTCTACCGAAAATTTATTCAGGGCAATAAGCCGCTCTGGTAGTTCATAGCTTGCGTTGCGCCTCACAGCGGCGGAAGCTCACATCCACATTTATCTAATGCATAATGTTCACTCAACGACATTGCCGATGCGGCAATAAAGGAGAAACGCGTCAGCCTAGTAGATAAAGAATGTCACACGTCGTGCCGAGGTGACTTCTGCAATAAAGACAATGTAAAATTCCGAGTATTTTTGAGAAAGAATTATTATTCCATAATATCGCTAGTAGCAGGCTATGTTCATCGAACGGTCCACGCCAAGCGGTGAACAACATCAAAACTCGCATCATATTTTCGTCAAGTGTCACTTACAATGGAAGGCAGCAGTACATGTGGGGAAGTACTGCCACTTAACACGGAATGAAAACATAAAATAATAAAGCACGAATCACTATCTATTGACACCATCAAGGGCGGTTTTGCCGACAAAAACATACCGGTAGAGTGCAAGCCCGTTGGGCGAGTGTCATTATTGATGCATGAGCTGATAGGTCTACCAAGTGCCGTGTAGGAGGTATGATATTTGATTTCAGCGAGCCTGTTCAACCGATGCTCCTAGTCGTCTGTAATGGCCCAAACTACAACTTTTTTTCCTGTCATTTAGTCTTATACTAAAAACTGATAGAAATAGTATTTCACATCATAAACGACGTATCAACACAGTTTGGAGGGTAAAAGTAGCCATAAATGTATCAACGAAATGCCCAAGGCATCCGCCAACGTTGCGAATATACGATATAATCGACGACATTATAATCTACTCACGCTGCTTCTGGTCTGATTTAAAGCTTGCATCCGGGTTCTGAGGCACAGCATGTAGGAAGGGATTGTATGAGCTAAAATATCATTCGCTCGCAGAGGGGTATATATACAAAAGGCCCGTAGCTGGTAGAGATGCCGCTTCGTAACTTGGTATAATGACAAGCGAGATTAATGTTTGTTATCTTGATTTGCTACTCTTTTACTCGTACTAAAAGTGTTATTTTATACCTTTTCTGATTCTCGGATTCCCGTCTGCGGAAGACCGTTCCGTTATCCGCCAACTGCAGGACGAACACACACAAACAAACGGGACTTTGCATATTAACACATACTTTATCAGTTGCGCATGTAACTCTTGCTTAGAATAGATGAAGTACATGCAGTAAGTTGCGCTGCGTAAACAAGCTGTGACTAAGTGCTCGATCACATGGCGTCTTAGATGCCGTCGACAAACACTCGATTAAACGACGTTTATGAGCGTTTCATGCCTGTCTATTACCCTTAAAATTATATGAAAGGTGTCTGACACTCCCAAGCCAGGAAGCCAGCCGAGTGTAGCTGATATTCGTGGCAGGCCGCCAGAGGTAGCAAGTCGTTGCTAAGAACTGTAATGAACAGTTCGAGGCAGGCGCGTAAACGATCTGTTTGAACTTCGGTAGTGACGCGCGTATGGCCTGAGGACAAACGCACTGAGTTGCTATAAGCTAGACTATAAAGGCGATGGCTGCTGGAAGACATCGTGGACCATACGACTCATAAAACGACTTCGTTGCGCTCACCTAAACCACCTGTGATGCAGATAGAGGTCATTAGAAACCATGGGTATCCTTAAACCCATTCCTTCGCGTCAAAAATGTCTTTAAACCTCTCGAGCAGCCTATCCCGCATGAGAGCCGATATCGCAAGCTCTACTGTTCGCTCAATTAAGAAACAACTTACCCTGCTAGGTGGGGTCAGTAGCTCCCGTCTATTGACTGAGGAATCCACCCCAACAACCGCGCGTCTTCGGACCAAATAGTTTCTGTAGACCGCGTAATGCAGACAAAATTACCTCGGCGCTCGGTGGACAAGTCCTAATTATTCCAAAACAAAGGAGGTTTGACGATTCGTCAATTTGGGCTCCGGGCCAAGCTCGACATAATTGGGAAAGAGGGATACGCCAGCAGTATAGAGGTTCCTCATTTTTAAACAGAACGCTTGTTAGTGACGTCAACATATTCGATGAATAAAAGCCGCCTTACTGATGGCAAAATATTGCTTAGACATGACAGCGCTTAGTCGTGACGTCAACACGATCAACGGATAGAAAGTCATGGAGACTGCCAACGAGATATAGCTCCATCTACTCAACGTAAAGTCAGCAGCTGGTAGGATCTAGGCACTTAACGTGCGGCCGTATATACTCTTTCGAAATGGTACATATCAAGCTACAGTGTACGGATGTATCGTTGTATCGCCGTTCCCCATCCTTTCGCCAGATCCCGAATGCGTGTGTAGCGCAAGCGTTTGTGGTGTGGGAGGCTTTGTGGAATAACATGTGCTTAAAGTTTAAAGTGCCACACGAGTAGCCGAGATCATGTGACAGCATGTTGGGGTGTATATAACGTATTACACACAAAAAGAAGAAATCGGCAGCGCTTTGGGACATGCGCATCAGCTGCACACCATTAGACCATGGTACAAACAGCTAAATACATGCTCAGCGACAGAAATGTGAGGGGTGGATATGACTTTGTTTGGTCATCGTACTAAGCGCTAGTGTATTGAAGTGATCGCGATACATTAAAAAACTGATAGAAAGCATAATTTTTGAGTATTATCGATTATTATAATATTCAATCACGGTCACTCGATAAGAGGTGATGCTGTCAGAATATTACCCTCAAGGGTTTCATTCGTGGGTGCTCCACGTATTTATTAATGTTACATCTACATCAACCAAATTACCCACCAATCGCTGCTGGACGCGCGCAATGGGTGGTGCGAAAGAGACCCCCATAGAAGATGGTGGTTTGTTATAGTTAAACTAAGACAACAATAGTTTATCGAAAGAAGCTTAACGTATATTAAATACAGTACTAGTTTTTCCTTTGACAGAGCGTTCGAGTTCTGCTTTCTTCTCTGCGCTTCCTCGCCACGTCTAGGTGACGTCGGGTGCATATAACCTCGTGTCACACTGCCACAAGGCGTCCCCGTTACAGCTAGAAAGCTTTTAATGTTCATCGACGAGAGTTGACATAAACCCCTTATTGAAAATCGGTTGCTAAGAAGACCTATACACACTGCATTAGTCAAATCGCCGCATGCAATAGGCTCTTTCAGCGATGGTACTTTCACCCTACAGTGTATATTTGTAACGTAGCATCGACGTACCACGTTCAGTCTCTACGTCTCGTCTGATAGCGCGGCGCCTTTGACTCTCTGGCATTGCCTCTGCGCTATTCACTATAAACTTTCGGCGTACAGAGCACAGAGCAGAATTCAAGACTACCACCCAGCGACATAAAATCATATCCAGCAGCTCCCTCATCATCAGTTAATGCCTTCGTCTCCGTCTCTGCTCATGACATGGTGCCTCCCTCATGCAAGTATGTGCCAAAATGGGTCATTCATCATGGTCCTTCGCGCAATCGGTGTACAACAACTTGCTATGAGCTGTATACATTTCTAAGATCTCACTTGCAGATGGCGAATGCTACAGAACGGCCTGCAGCTACTAGATATTGAATTGACATACTGTTGTCGCACAACAATGTGAGACCCCTCCTTCGTGTTTTATGCTCGCATAATTGTCTCGTCTGCGCGAATCTCTATCCAATTGGTGGCTGCACCGTTACACGATAATTTAAATTTTGACGGCAAATTAGTTTTCCATTGCTTCCTAGAAATTCCTTTGTTTTAGTGCGTTTTGTTAGATTGTCGTGTTTTAGTGCCTAATAGAACTGTTGTTTTGGTGACAAATCCCGCTTGCTACTTATGTACCTTGCAGCCATTTCATCGTACTTGTAGCGCAATGTTGGTTGTAATCAGAAGCGTGCTCATCCATATCGCGCAGCAATCGATGCAGCCTTCGTAAAAATCTATGAACTCATTTGATCATGATAAATTTTATGACCTCCACGAAGATAGTCGTCCAAGCATACAAAATTTGTAGGAGCTGCCAAATTGAAATTACTATGGCTTTGGCGAGCCACTACTGCTCATGACAGGAAATTACTTTTGATGTACGTCATATGAGGTCAATTTGGATTGCAACCTCTCTTTTTAATCGATTCAAGCGTCATAAGTCACAACAGGTATACTAAAGGAATGCAATCGTCAGACATAGTCCCTCTTTTCCACCACTTGTGCAAAACTCAGTCATGGTGTTACTAGATGAAGTCAACGGCCATCGTTCAAGCTCATTTTGGATACATACCGGGTAGTCAATATTAAAAATATGCGCAATAGACTCCTATTAAGATTAAACACAATGTTGATAGCGTTATGTCTACGCATATCGACACCAAAATGTGTATGTTCAAATAAAGTATAACTCAATATTATTAAAGGCAGCGCCTGCATGTATCGTTCTTTTTGCTAGAATTCCAATTAAACATGCTGTCAAAATGACAGCGCTGTCAAGAATGCACATCCGTAAATTGGGATTACTGGTCATTCAAAGGCTATAATCGGGTGACACGTCGATCGGTAGCCGACACGACACGTGTGTTTTACAATAGGGATGAAATCCCATCAAAGATGATACCATAACACCGTACATCAGTTGTTGGGGCTGACGTGTGTCAGCCACCAAAATAAGAGATCTTTTATTAAACGTTCAAATTCGAACATTCGTGGCTGGAATAAGCTTATATCGTCTGAGGTGATTTTTTGGTAAAACAAAAACGTTTTGTGTCCCTTCTGATCACCATTTGACACGTGCCTTTTTCAAGGCGCTTAAGATCGTTACGAGTTGATCAATGCCTTGTCACGGTAGTTAATCTTGAGCACTCGGTATTGTATATCTTTAAATTGTTTGGTCTCCTTTGAGAGGCCGTAGGCTCTTCGAGAAAATCAGTCTAGAGATCTGAGTTGAGTTCTTCGAGCTTAGTTGCTCACTGGGCGGTAACGCTATCCCTTGATCAAGGTGCGGAGCAGCTTCGCTACAAACGGTGACATCATGTTTCTTAAACAACGGCCTAGCAGAGCAAACTGTACTAATGTCTCCTAACATAAATGATCACAGCCTAATAGAGGTGGTTTAAGCTATTCTGCTTCTGCTAAGGATGTAAAATTTGTTTAAAAGTGCAGCTGACATCATCGGGCAAATCATGCTTAAGACCTTTGCACTCGATACATCCGTTAGGATCATCAACAAACGTTGGAATTTGGTGATGCACTGTATCAAAAACAGAAATAGGCTAGTCAGGCGTCGCGGAAGATTTTCTTTGTGTAGCGACCAGTATGAGCTGGATTCATAAAATTTTACATTTACTCTACCTTTTGCGCCTCAAGCAACGTGTTAGATGATAATTAAAGAAGCCAGTGATATGAACGAAAATCGTTCCGTTTACCAAGAAGTCGACACCTTACTATTATCGTCTGCCTGATGTAGTGGTCGTAAAGAGTGTTACCTACGAGAAGCGATCAATCTGTGCTAGAACGCCCGGTTGCTAGGAAGTCGCTTTTCGAAGACAGATATTCTAAGTGCTTTATATGCTGCTTTCATCAAAATTGCGCAACATTCCTAAGAGAGCCTGAAATTGGTTTTGCTGGATTGTCTTCGCCTTGCATATTTACTTGTCTCGATCGATTCACTTATAGGAAAATGGAAGAGTCATGTATGTTTTGCACCTGCGCGTTATCCAAGCTTATCGAAAAAGGGTCGGACGACACGCTTTCTGAAAAGAAAGCAACAGTATAAATGACTGTGGCATGGATCTGGGTTCCCTATCATTTCTTCCAATGCTGAATGAGCAGCAATGTAGGACGAAATATATCCTACAATAATACTGTGAAGAATATTGCTTAATTAATCGTAAGGAGGCATCTGCTATCTGTATGAGCTACCGAATCTAAGATCGAGGCAATGAGCATTCCATGTTCACAATCTTTGCAAATTACTGTAAAATGGTTGAAGCCAAGGTATCTTGCGCTAGAATGAAGTGTGTTTATAAAAAGCTTTGCTACGCGTCTACCTCTTCACTGCAACACTATGCATCATATGTCAAAGAACAAGATGCGAGGCATTTCTGCTAATCAAACGTTTCTTATGCATCACACAGGGCGTTAGCGCGCCTACGACGAAAACAAGCATGTGTAAATCGATGGCAGAGCAAGCCACTCGCCCAAGCGATGATGTAACTTTCCGTGTTGCAGCTCTTCAATGCATACCATACACACTTAAACGAGTCCTGTCTCCGTTGATGAAAACACGTTCCATCTGCCGACGAGAGGCTAGACGTAGAAAGACCACTTTTTAAACGACAGCAAAGTTCGAAAAGGATCGAGGCAGATCTTCGAATAAACCAGAGCCCTTTCTCGTAAATCTGACGGTTTTGCACCCATACTGTTGTCAAGAACAGTTTTACTACTATGCGATTCCAGCTGATCAGTGTGCACATGTCCTATATTCAGACGTGGTCTTTAATTGCTTTACGACGCTCTGCAATGCAAACGCATACATTATATACTACCACTTCGTAGCCGACCAACATAATGCCGACAACGTGTAAAGATACTCGCTTTAAAGGCTACACGATGTTATTATATCGCTAGCTGCACTACTTATACATAGAGATTCCACGGCCTTATCCATTAAAAAGTGGTGTCGACCCGCTGGCGATACGTCGTAACCAGACAGATGACCGCACGACTCTCAACAATGCGTTAAATGTGATGGCGTTCGGCCAATACACATATTTTTGTAAAGAAAAATCAGTAATGGACATTGACTATTCGATTCAGGGGCACACGGCGTTTATAAAGTCATCCGAAAGTACCATATTTGAAGCCCGGATACGCCGCTTATGCGCCCAGAGAGACATTATACTTAAGGCTCATCGATTACTAATTGACAACAAGGAACATGTATTTAATATCTGCAAACCTAATAATTTTACATACACAGATGATTGTGTAGGCCTTTGACTTTTCTTTTGCCGTACTTGCCTTGGTCCGGACAAATAAAGCGAGATATAAATAAATAAAGCGTGTAATTTAAAGAGATAGCCCATTGATCGAAACTGTCATTCAGAAGAAAATGACATTGAATTGTCTTACATTAATTTTTTATTATATCACTAGGTATAGTGATATCGTTAGGAGCCGAAGGGTCTACAAATTAATTCATATTGTGATTATAGCAACCCATCAACCGCTACATTTCGCGCGCAATGGGTGATGAGTAGACGTCATCATACGTTTAGTTATATCAATATAATTAAGTCAGGATAAACAGAGAAAAAAGAGCTATAAAACTTAATTGTATTAAATAGCAGTGTTGAATTTACCACGACTAAAGTCCCCTCTGTATTGTGTATTTACCTAGCAGGCCACTGAACTTCACCGTTGTTAGTGAGAGTTGGCTCCGTAATGGCAGACCTGTACGTAATCGTTGGTGACCCGTCATACCTGGCAGCACTTTGTAGTCCGTTTAAGGGCTACAAGCTCATCGCCCAACATGAACATACTGGGCGATATAGAAGGCTACTACTTTCACGGAACTCGTAAAACTATTCCCGTTTTAGCAATTTCGAATGTAGTGCAATCGGACATATGAGTTCGACCGTTGGTGAAGGAGCTATCTGGGCCATGCTATCCTCAAGGGACAGGGACCATCAGCATCCGTCATCAGAAAATTCTTGCAACGAAAACTTGATAATTCGTTAGCAGAGGCGGCATTGTTGCGACAACGAGATCACCAACAGACTGATATACTAAGACAGAAACAGTCTCAGTACGCAGAGTCAACGCGAACGCTTCGACGGAAGACTTTAATGCTAGAGATCTACAAGTACCGGAGAATTGAGAAAGATTTCCTATTGAGATGGTTCGACGAGGTTTACAGTACCATCAAGGCCCTTCGTATCGACTATGAGAGAATGGAGGTTATATTTGTTCCGTCATACTTGGCAGGGGATGCCAGAAGTTGGGCCCTGAATCTGAAGTTGCACGACCCAGATGTGTTTGGGTCATAAAATCTTTAAGCCCCTATCCAGCAAAACGTTTGAGCCGCCCAGAGCAGAGTTCTGATCTCTATCAGAGCTCCTGTACCTCAATCAGGGTAAGCATAAGTTTCACGATTCCGCCTAACATGTGCGTTACCATACAAGTTGCATGGTTGCAAACCCTGTGAGCGAATCGGTGTAAATCACGATATTTATTAAGGGTCTTGTATATGGTCCCCTCAAGTACCCATTTTCTGCGGAGATATGAAGAGGCTTGTAGAAGCGATCTTAGCTGCGGAGTAGAAATAATTAAGCGTGAGACAGGCCCAAACTATGCTGACTCCTTATCGTCTACAGAGACGACCAGCGGTCGGACTTCCAGAGCCTATAGACCTCAGGTATGTGGAGGGCAAGAAACCTCGCTCTTCGAAAGACAAACAATTGCATCGATGTCATCGCTTCCCAAGTTAAGACACTACGCATATGAATGCGGTGTCCCCGGCTTAGAATCTCGCGCTACTGATCGAAGTGACGGCACACCAGCTGTTCTAAGTGGTGGACGAGAAACCGACGCTGTTGCAAAGCCGCAACAGCGAGACGGACCACCAAACAATGGCCGGGGTCAATATGGTCAGAACGCCCTACCGATCCAGGAGTATCGAGAGAATTTGGAAACCGCTTGACGATGGTTTCTCCCGCCACATAGTCACTGTGTGTCGCTGTACCTGGTGATGAGGATCCCTCATGAAGTTGACGTTGAAATTGATAAAAGATTTGTCGCTTCAAGCCCCAGTTAACTGTGAGGCGTCGAACATTTCTGTCCGTCGCCAGTCACTAGAGTCTGAAGGACTAAACTTTGTTGAGCGAGATATCCCACCGACGAGGGTGAAGGTGGGTCTAGTGACAGGTGCATCAATTCCCGTGAAACAACTTGTAGTCCGGAATCCACTACACCTTAAAAGACTAACAGTCCGATGATGATTTCGTCGTACTGGATCCGATTGACAAGTTTGACGTCATCCTAGGACTACCTTGGCTCAGGAGATACGATCCAACGATGATCTGTCAGCATCGATCAGTTACGATACCTACCACTTGTTAATCAAATATCCATCTGATGAGCGTCTTTGAACGCCCACAAGCGTAAGGGTGTACTACGAGTGAGTGCAATTGCCTCACTTCTGGTACATTATATATATATTGCGACTGCACGTAGTTTTTAAAAATCAATTTACGTTGAAAAGACGACTTTTAACCCCATCGTTATGGCTCTTGTAAGGGAAGATGTTGATGCCACGAAAGCCAATTTATTTTCTATTACCTTGACGCGATCAAACGAAATATGTTGCCACCGTTGTGAGATTCTGAAATGGGTCTTGTTTGAAGGAAATTATGCTTAACGAATTGAATGATAAACGATACAGCAAATCTATTTTTCTGCGTCTTGTTTGGTGCACCCACGTCTACACAATATGCTACACATTCATATCTCTATAAAGAAATCACTCAATGAAATAGTTTTGTAAAGATTACCTCTAGGGGCAGACAATTTCATAAAATCTAATTATCGAGCTGAAAAATGATAAAAGATACAATATGCTATTTAAATTTTATAGGACATGCCAACCGTAGGCCTTACGGGTCAAATTTGAACCGTGTATGCATTGAATTTGTTGAGGGCCTTCAACAAGCGTCAAAAATACGTTTAAACCCGGCAAAGGCCTTTTTATCAGGCCTTAAAGTGTGATCCTAAATTTCGGACCGCATAAATGAGACGTGTACAATTACAATTAACTATTACCTATCAAGTTTTATCGCAACTACCTTAGCTTATAGACATACTTTAGATTACGCAGTTTTTGCAAGAGCTTAGAGATTTTGCCATAAAAAGAGTCTGCTTCACCGAAACTGAAAGTGGCTAGTACAAGCTATACATGCATTTGAACTGATCGTTTCAATCTGATACAAACTTTTGGTTACTGGAGACCTATATCAATGCGGCTGACAGTAAATCGAGGACATAATCCAAATGTCATACACTTCTTAGAAAGCGAGAAGTTTTGCTCTTTTAAAATTTAAAATCTTGTATAATCGCAATGAAGAAAGAGGGAAAAAGATAAATACGCCTCTAATGTACTATTTTAAAGTTAGTGTTATAGATTACAATATGTAATAAACGGCAGTCGAACAATAGGAATTTTAACACGTTTCCGACGCTTTAGTGACTTTAAACACCGCGTTGAATCGTTAAAAAAGAGACTATAATGAGATGTGTCCCCTTGCTCATATAACAACGTCATGTATGTATCTACGTGTGGTGGAATTTAAATCAAAATATTCTTGTCACTTTGACTATTCACTGGCGCCCAAGAACGTTCTGTTAAAAAGAATGCTCATTTCGCGTCATTTTTCCTTCTACATTTTGTGTACCCGTCAGTAGGGCGCGCTGCAATCTTCTCGGTGGCCTTTTGTCGATATTAAACTTGACCGCGTTTGGTACAGGGGTGATTGCGTAAAAAGCTTCAAGCAATCACAGGTCACTGGTAGGAATTCGATATGAGCTTCTAGATATCGACGAGAGTGCCTGGTCTAATGCGTAGATTTTGACCTGCTTGACCTATTGACCATTTGAGCCGTCTCGCAATCATGCATATTTTCTTTTACACTGTAGCTTCGTCCGATCGCTGTTGGGAATTTGGACTAATATTTCTTGATACCTGGCCAAACAATACAGGTACATCACTCGATTCAAGTATGCGGCTGTATTGACGCCGAATGGTCAGTAATCTAATCCGAAAGAGAACTCGAAACGTGTATGTAAAATTAAATTAAACTAGGCTAAATGGTAATTGAGAACTACTACTATGCCTAGGTATGTAGGTGGATCAAAATAGTATGTAAAATCGAATGAAGAATGGCTACGGTGGTAATTGGACTAGACATTAAATTCGAATTAGGGCATTACGCCTTTTGAGTTCTATTTAAAAGGAAATACGATCCAACAGTGGTTAAGCTTTAAACAGGAACCCGACGTGAGATCAGATCTTTACCTGAGGTAGGGGCTGAGGACCTATCAAGGACCCTACGATGTACCAGATACAAATTGAATCATTGGAAGACACGTAGCGATCGCTTTATATTTATATGGGCTAGGTCTTAATTTTTTAAGATGGTTGGCTTATATCTTACAAAGTTCAATTTTCATAAATTGACACGTCTTATCTCTTCTTGGCAATATTTTTAGCCTCCTAAAGAAATTACGAGCTAATCCATTCTTCTAACTAAGTATCGCACCTGGATTGGCTGGCCAGGTGCGTTCAGGACTCTCGCAAACATAAAAAGTTCGCTATAAGTCGCAGTAAAAAAAAGGGTGATCAAGATCGCAAGACCGTTTAAGCGGTCAGAAGGCTCGCAGATTGAATATCTACTTTGGACAAGGCGATCTGTTACAAATCAAGGTAACCCAAATAGAGCAGCCAACAAGCATACAAGTGATTCCGTGACGAATTCCACGAATTCCCGCCAACCTCGATCGTGGTGTGAAGATTTCCACACCGCGATCGAACCTCGACCCCATCGCAACCACGTTCAATTTTTCCATTGACATGAGTCTACCAATTGAAGAGTGCAACCCGCCCCACCGACGGGTAGACGAGTCAAGTTATAATTAAGCACGGAAATGGAATACACCTCCGTTAGTCGGTCGCCTGGGTGCAAGTGAATAGGCGGGATCGAATCAGCACATGTTTGAATTCCTCTCCATCACGATTTGGTGCGTTCCCGGTTCTTGTATAAAATCGATAATTACCGTGAGTTATGAGTGAAGAAAAACAGAACTTGGGATGGAAGCGCCAAAGGCTGAGGGATCGTCATAGTCGCGAAAACTTTTATAATCCCCGGTATTTTAAGGTTTTGAATGGTTTTGATGATGAAAAATATAAGAGAAAGATCGACCTGTCTATCTGGAAGGTAAACCTCCTCCTCCTCTTAAGGTCTTCTTGGGGACTAGCGCGGGTCATGCTACAAAGCATGCTTTTCAGGATACATCTCTTTAAAGAATCATGGACATCACAAAACCCTTCAACCAATCTCAAAGACGAAGATTGTGAACCTGAGTGAGTATTGAAAGACGTAGCTAGATAAATACCACACGATCTCAAAGCTGGATCAGATCGACAGGACCGCAATGTTTGATCAGATCCAAACAATCGCGCCATGACAACATTTGAGCGGCGGATTAAATTTATGGATAATGAAGACACGATGACGGGATGGCTCGAAGACTGGCAGGTAGAAATGCTGGCGAAAGACTACCACTGGAAGGAGTTCAAGAAGCTATTAACGAGTGATGCGGTGCTGAAGATCTTCAAATCACTGCTAATCGGTCCGCAACGAATGCCGACATTACCTCATGTCTCACCCTCAAACCAGCTGAAGTGACCCGTAGTCTGATGCAGTTGCTAAAAGACGCGGTATTTACAGTTGTATCTTTCGATGCGTATACGCTATTGTAATGCGATATCTACCAAGTAATTATAGCAGACAGGTCGTTTCGTTTCGTAAAATTTGAAGAATCGTAGTTGCGATAGAGCAGATAATAAAGATTGACCTGGCCATTGATGAGTAGAACTATTACAGGGCATCGGATCAAGCGACCAGGCCGATCTTGGTCACACCGAGAAGTTAATATAGTGGATTGCCTCCGTACGCTTAAGTAATATTGAACTTGGAATAGGAAGATTCGTTTATCTTTAACGGATGCCATTTGGGACCGTTCAGCGCTGCATTAATTTGTATCAGGATGACCCTGATGGTGGCGAGATCGACTGAGGCGCCCAAGTTGCCCCATTTCATCTGGAGTCGTACATTGAAGCAGCCATGAAGATGTGGCAAAGCAACCATTAGGTTTTACCATTGAGTTGGGGCGTAGGGGCCAACAGATCGCAAGCGTCAGCAGATTTCGATAAGGGTACTGAGCATAAGAATACTAGCCGGAATGAGTGGCTCACGATCCAGTACTCTAATGTGCTAGTTCGTAAGATCGTGTATGACAAGGGTGGGATATGTCGTGATGCTGAGATGGTTACCAAAGCTAAAGCCAAATCTAACCGAAAATCGCTGTCCCGATTCGATCTCGCGATCTCGATCCGATCTCTCGATCTCGATCCGAGATTGCAAGCCTCAAGTCAGTTTTGTGGTGTAGTGATGATCACAAATATCTTGTGATCCCGACCTTCCATTTACGCCCGGATGACCGACTAACGGAGGGAGTACCCCCGATTCCGTGCTCTGTGTCTTCTTGCTCACCTTGTGGTACCCGTCGGTGGGGCGGCTTGCGCTCTTCTTCGTGGACTTGGGCTGGGGATGAAGTTGACTATTTATGGCGATACGGGTTCATCGAATGGTAATTTTGCATTGTTCAAACGTGGCTTAGATCGAGTAGAAATTCTTGACCCGATTGCGTGTATGCTTAGCGCTCTCATAGAATAGCCTTTATCAAAGGTGATGCTTAATCCGCGATCCTTCAGACATCTCAAGCCGTCTCGTGATCTTGAATCCGGACCGTAAGGTTCTCTGCGTCCGATCGCAGTTGGGGGATGTGAGAACTGATGTTCCACCTGGCCAAATAATCCAAAGGCGAAGTTTGTAAAGACGCGGGTGACTCTCTATTCAACGGGAGGCCAGATTTTTTACCCGAGAGTAGTCGACGCGTGTCTTTCGTTTCAAATTCATTTCTGTTTAATGCCAACCAACCAGGACCAAAACCAAAAAAATGCAACCCTGTTTGCTAGGGATGATGTTGCGTGTCGCCTGTCTATGTAATTTACCAAGTGTACCATGTGGTTCACAGCAGATACTCTGTAGTGGATCGCAGGGTAGTGGATCGCGGAATAGTGGATCGCGGGGTAGTGGATCGCGGTATGTGATCCACCCGAATTATGTGTTCACACCAATTATGCGTCCACGATAATTAAGCATTACACACCCAGGACGGATCGTGATCAATCTCTCGAGTTTTTGATGAAGCATCCATCGTCGAATCGCCATTACTTTTAAGACCTAGCAATTTTGATGATCTTGACGATCTACGCTTCCAGCTTGCTTCCATATTCACCTATTATCCATTATAATTTGCGATTCAGTATTCTAGTCGATATTCATTCCTTGAGCGATCCGGTTCTTGTACCTTGGTGATCCAATCCCTCGATCGCGGATCGTGATCGGTGAGTCTTAAATCCTTGATTATACTCCTTCAGGAGCGTTAGGTAGATTAATCGGCATAATTCTCACAGTCATTTCGTGTCACTCAGTCATGTGACGCTATCATTTGTGCCAACGGGCCTATCTCCGAGCGCAATCCACCAATTAAATCGATCTCGCACCTAATGCGGTACGCGCAATTCACACTTTCCATCATTATTCTTCTGCGCTTCTCCACAATTGTCCCCTGCACCGGAAGTCAACATACAGTGTCAATCGACTGTGCATCCACAACTCCCATGGATTCTGCATCGTCTGCACCTTCTAACTCGGAGGCTACTTACTCGATCCGGCCTTCCGTAATACTGCCGGTTTCGACTGGCGGAAGGCACGCCGTGTTGCAGTGGTGGAGCGGGGTCCAAAAAAATGCTGATGTGATCCCGCCTCTTCACTGTAATACAGACACCCGACTATCTGAGGGGGTACTCCGATTCCGTGCTATGTATCTTCTTGATCACCTTGTGTACCCATCGGTACGGAGGGTTGCACTCTTCTCGATGGACTCGTGTCGATACCTAGCTTGACCGTGGTTGGGGATGGAAGGATCGCTTGGGGATCCTCACTTGGTCACTAGTTACTTGAGAGCACTAGATATGAGATACCCGGATCTTGTTCATATTGCCCTTTCCAAATGAAGATCTTGATCTGCTTGACCTTCTGGCCACTTGAGCCGTCTCGCGATCTTGATCCCACTTGAGTTCTTGCTGCGTCATATCGTAGCTGGCATGTTGTTTGTGAGAGTCCTTGTATGCATCTGGCCAAATAATCCAGGTGCGATACTTGGGTAGACGGAACGTGGCTCTTGATCGTCGAAAGGCCAAAGACCCTTCCCGGAAGAAGCGACGCGTGTCTTGTAAAGTAAATTGAACTCTGTTTGATGTTAGCCAACCATTCCGCTAAAGCTACGATATAGTCTATCTATACAGGAGGTACTTGCCATGCGTAGCCAGTTAAGCTTATCTATAGAGAAAGTACTTGCCAAGTGTCGCCAAGCAAGCACCTCTGTCTCTTGCACACCGCTGGTCCTTTGATTTATCCCCTACCCCTGACTTGGATCTAGATTATGTATCCCACTCTTGATCCGGATTCACGTTGGCTAGGATCCCGATCCCGGATCCTTCGATCGTGGTCTCTGATCCTCTCTTGATCCAGATGCTGGATCCACTCCCAACTCGATCACCTCTCAAATCGAATTCCTTCTCAGACCAGATCCTGAAAGGGGTCAGGTCTGGCAGTTGTGATTTACCCGTCCAATTTGTACTTGATCGGAGTCTGTTGGTGATTTTCCTTCAGCTTTTCTTCATTATATGGTTTGCTCCTACACAATAGTCCCCTGTACCGTTAGCTGATAGGCAGCATCAGTCTAGCTGTATACCCAACCCGCAGATAAATGGATCATGAACCCTTGGTCCACTACTTCTTCGCCACAGAGATCTGCCTTGGACTCGTCGGCATTAACCTGTGAGGATCTTCCCGACACGTTTTCCCCTTACCCGAATCTACTGTTCTTCAATATAAGGTCGACGGATCCTGACTTGCCGGATGTTGTACAGGCAGATGCGACGATCCCCACAACGCTGGTCGCCCGTCGGATGTCGACGGATCCTGCCTCGTATCAAACTGCGCAGGCGAATTCCGAGATCCTCTCTCAATTCGCGTGGTGATCTAGTCGCGGTTCCAAGTCGCCAGGAGGTTTCGTAACCGTTACCCCGCTTGTTCGAATAGATCGAAACCCAGCAAACGATGATGGAACAGTACCGATTGCTGGAAGCACGTTTGAGAGATAAAAGATCCCGCAATGATAAGCTTGAAAAGAGATTGCGGGATCTACATACGTCCGCGGCTCCATTTGTGCTTCACATCCAAAGAAATATGATCAGTTGCGTCAGGATATTCTCAAGGCGGCTCGGAAGCGTAAAGGCTAACACCAAAAAATACTTTCGCGCCCAGATCTGGCCGAAGAGATAATGCAGCTCAAAATTGCGCTCTACAAGGCCAAGATCAAGCGGCACGTAATCCAAGACAGGCTCCAACTGCAGATGGCATCAGCGCATAAAAATTTGGCTTCCGCTACAGATAGGCTGAGTGTTTCTAACCAGTCTCAAGCTTAGCTTCGGCGCCAACGTGCCGTCACCGCCAAACTTACGAAGAAACTTTCGATCCAGAACAAAGAGCTCATTCGATATTAAGAATTAGTCGGCTATCTGGAGATTGAGCGGGCTCAAGCGATTCACGACCGAAATTCGATCCTTGATTCGGTTGCTCGCCTAGCATCCCCGGTACTTCCATCTACCACATCAGATCCACCGGTTACGACAGCAGATGTAGCTGCTTCTTGACCACTCGTTCCGGCAAACGCGTTCGAGGTAGCGTCTCGACGGATCAACTCACGCCCACTTTTTCCAAGCGATCCCGTATGGAATATCTATCGGATCCATCTACCATCAGATCTACTAAGAGGATTTAAGGAGGGAGTACGCCGGGTTTTCCATCCTCCAGATACAGCAAAACGTCGTCGGGTGGGAACCCGTCAGATTCAGCAATCGGCGGATTAACTAAGCGTCTCCAGACGAAGGGTCAGCCGGATCTAGCTACTGCCGGATCCACTAAGCGATCACAAGATCCACCGCGGCGATATCCTTCCTGCGGCAAGCGGAAGTCGCGTATACCGGCGTCGAAGGTTCGGGAAGACTCTGCTGGATTATCTGAAGCTGAGACGTTGAACGCTCATTTGCGGTCTCGTTCTTCGGCCCGTCGATCTATAATTACTCCTGCGATCTCAGAAGTGTCACGATCTCCCATTGTCGTAGATTTCTTGAGTTCAACGTCTTCCATCTCTAACCCGGATCCACCACATTTTGTTTCACCATACTGTGGAAGGTCCAAAAAGCTTTTTTTACAAGTGGATCTGGTTGTTGAAGCTTCTAGCGATTCGAAGGGAGCTATCAGCGTAAGTTACGGTATTAGCTGCGTAAAGCATGGGTTCCATCCTTGGCTATAAGTCACAGGATTTGTCTAATTTAGAAGCTGCTAAGCTCACAAATCTTCTGAAGGGGGTTTAAGGGAAATGGTTAGGTGAAATTTATAATCTAACCCAAAGTGGCATACGGCATGGAATATCATTTGATCTCAATGCATCGGCTGCACTGGCCGACTTGTCACGGCAATAGTGTTGTTTTGGTGGGTGAAAAGTACATTTTTGCAGATTTGACCACCAATAATGCAACATCAAATACGAACTTGATTTGTCACCTTGCACTCAGAGGATCGCGCTTTATAGCGCAGTTTACGGTGATTTGGCACTTGCAAAGGGTAGATACTGCCTTAAGATCAACTTAACGACCTTCTTCCTACATGTTGCAATAAAATCTCATCTCATGATTATTTATTTCAAGATAAATTAACTTTTACGCCTACAACGATCCCTCTTCGGCTGTTACATTTATCCTCAACTTTACGACTAAAATTTACCCATAGTTTTCCCTTTAGGCCAGTGGCTCTGAAGTAATCTTTTACGCTTCTACTCTAATGGTTTAGCCATAACGGTTACATCTTTCCTTACTTGGATGAGTACGTCAACATAATGGTCGTAAACGCTGGACCATCAAATAATTATCATATAAAACCGGTGTGATCCTCTCGCTCGGTGCAAAATATCTCCGTGATGAGATATGATGGAATGGGACAGATCTAATTTTATCTAAATGCTCTTGATGTTAGAAAGAAGTATACGAACGCGATCGAAAATGTCATGCGATCGCACTTGCGATTCACTAGCTACAGTTCTCTACAATCTATAAAGAGACACGGAAATCAGCAATCGGCTAGGCTAAGGTGTTTATCTGTATCTCTGAGGTCGATAACCATAGAAACGACGAGGTACTATCTTTGACGCGATTCGTGGTGGTAGTTCTGCAGCGTATACGACTGAGTGCTATCCGACTGGATTTCCGCTACCAGATGAGACAATGGAGGAATAGCCTAGTGTACCCAACTGACCCTATTATTCTGCCAGTGGACGTTAATAATATGAATTGCATGTCCCGGGAGATGTGTGAGAATAGAGAGCGCGAGTTAAATAGGTTTCTCCACTTATAGGGATATATATATATCGGTATAAATATCTTATATGAAGAGCGATCAGCCTTGTCGTGCTCTTTTACATCTTTTAGCAAGCAGGAGACATGTTTGTGCGTGAAGCTCTTTTAAACATTTCAGAACATGTTCTGATATCATGTTAAAATTTAGAAATCTAATTACACGGCTGCAAACATGTTATATGACAGCAAGACTATCTTTTAAGTAATTGAACGTGGCGGATACAATTATTTTCGGTTGTGACCGCGTACCGATTTTGCAAGAAAGAAATATAACCTTGGCCTTTGGATTCTTGGGCACCCTAAGCGGCATCTAAAGCGCATATGAGTTTCCTAGGATCCTTTACACGCGTATAAGGATGATGTTATCATGTCAATGCCTAAATCTTCAACTCTATTTTCCACTTTGTTGATATGGTGTAATACATGTGGCTTGTAAATTTTTCTTGCCGTGAAAATAATGCTTTACTAATTCAAAATTTAATATCTATCCATCAAAGGTTCTTCTATGTAATTGTTAACGAAGATGGAACAACTTCCTTAATTTAGTGGTCTTCAATTTTCCAAGATTGCTGTGCTGGCTGCTGTGTGCATCTGGGGTACCACATATACATATTTTGTTTCTCGCCATAGATAACTTCATCATTATCGCCGTTGCTGCTTGTCTAGTGCTAATGACATAACAATACCAATCGTCAAAGCGTCATTCTTCTGAATTCGCAATTTCTAATTGCTATTGTGACCATCTGTGATATCTGTCGCGCCGACGTTTCGGTTGGTCCGTGATGGGCGAGACACTCACATTATTTTGGTAATAGCGATTGTCCTAATACAAATAATAAATGAACATACATACCAATGTGGATACGCAGGCGTACCACACCTAAAAAATTTACGGAATTTGCTGTTGGATATCCTCATCCACAAAGTCATCGAGAGCATATTTTGCGATCTCCAAGCCTTAGTTCTAGCTCGCGATTGATTTCAACCTTCCATTGTCGATAATGCAGCTGGTGCGTTTCGCCGAACCATCGGTTTATTGATGGATAGATGTGGATATTGTCTATCTTTTTTACGTATCGAGACAAGAAATATAGATCATATTGGCAAATGTGGACCCATGTCTGCGCTGGATCATGGGGCAAACTCTGGAGTCTAAATATAGAGTCGATAAAAGAACGAGCAAAGGGTTCTGCTTTAATTTACTCAGGTAATGCAAATATCTGTTTCATCTTGCAAAAGTATTTGGAAACAAAACAATACATGTATTCTTGCGACCGTCTTCCGGAGAGACAAATGCAACATCTGATCGGAAGCACTACTAACTCTCTACTGTAATTATTAGAGACCTTACTTATGCACAACAAAATCTTAACCATTGGCACGCCTTGCAATCAACGACATACCAAGAGGATAACTAAATGGTACATCGTGACACTTCTACATGATCTGCGATCGCCAGTTATTTTACATCGAGTAGAACAGCGACACGTGATGAGTTTCCGGTAGCGAACATGTGGAAAAGGAAAATCGTCACGTGGTGTGTAGCGATCCGATAAGAGCCCATACGTCACCTTTGAGGTCTTAAACTCTTGCATGGACGCATTTCAAAAATATCCATTTTAACTTACAATACTTATCATTTTTCCGTAAGTCTTTAATTCTCAATTCGTCATGCAGTATCCAAGGTGGAATACCATAAGTCACGCTTGCAACGATGGAGGCCTCACTATTATATATTATATAATTTTCCAAATCAAGCTGATACATGTTTGAATCATAACGACGCTTTTCTGTATCAATTAAAACTACGCGTAGAAAGTATATTCAGCTAAGATCAGTGGAAACGATGACATTTATCAAAATTTGGACTATGTACGATCGTGTGTAATGAAGCATGGTCGATACAGGTAATAAAAATTCATGTTGTGGTGAAGTAGTGATCACAAATTGCTTGTGATATCGACTCTGCACTAGCACCCAGACGTCCGAATATCGGAGGGGTTACTTCGCTATCGTGTTCAGTTCTTTCTTCACCTTGTGTACCCGTCGTTTGGGCAGGATGCACGCTTCCATATGGACTCGTGCTGATGAAAAACTTGACCGCATTTGGGATGGATTAGTGGTTGAATGAAAGTCTTCACACGATCATAGGTCATTTTAGGGTGCTCGATACGTGTCACCCTGGTTTATACGAGATTGACTCGTCCAAAGTAGATGCTTCATTCGTAACCATTCTGAATACCCGAGCTGTCTCGAGATCCTTCACTCTGCGTTCAATCGCAGTCGAAGAGTTTGGAGATATCTTGCACTCCTGGACAAATTATCCAGGAGTGATCTTCGTAGTTGTGGGATTCCAAACAATCCTACCCGCAAAGAGGAAAGATACGTGTGCACTTATAAGTAAATTGACTTATCATTAAATGTTATCCTACCAAAGTCTAGACCTCTGGATACTCTTATTGCATTCGTTAGGATAAACCATTACGTGTCGCTATGTGCTGTCGAGATTTGATCTTCCATCGTATTCGGTGGTTCACACCATATTACCAAAACATAATCATCGAAAGATTGCGGTTCACGACATCGCGTCACCCGAGACCACGTCACCCAATACCACATCCTCTAACATCACGTTACCCAACATCACACACTTCCAAGATCGCATCATCCAAGATCGCACCTTTCAAGATCGGGGTTGAAAATTTCTTCACCCGATATCGCGGTGTAGTGCACCCCATT
Organism: Hyaloperonospora brassicae; assembly: GCA_947650285.1. NCBI lineage: Eukaryota > Oomycota > Peronosporomycetes > Peronosporales > Peronosporaceae > Hyaloperonospora > Hyaloperonospora brassicae. Next base: position 265,522 of record CANTFL010001448.1, read on the forward strand.
GTGTGGCTCACATCAAAGCAAATCCGTACTTAGTCAGAGCGTGATCTACGGTCCACACTTCTTTTCGCTACGCTTCACCACATTTTCCTTATCGATAAGCCAAGAATTCCACCTGTGCATACTTCACGTAAATTGATTTTATAATGCGCACTGAATGAGTGAGCTAACATTCTTGCGTCTGGAGAAATGGTAACAGACAACACTATGCCGACTTTTGTACCACGGTGCGTCGACACACGTCCAAATGTTATAATGCTGACTTCACAAGTTACGTCAAACGATCCGTCTTGGTCTTCACTCGTCAACACTTTCATTTGCATTCTCTTTGATTGGTTTCATCAAAGTAACATGATTCATATTCAATAACCAATGAATGATTTACAGTGTTCAAAATCATACACGAATTAGGCATGTCATATCGGTGTTATCGCGCAGTTAATTGTTTAGGCATGCCAACTAATAGAGAGGATTCGACTGATGAAATTACCGTATTTGCATAGAGAGGATTCGACTGATGAAATTCCTGTATTTGCATAGAGAGAATTCGCATGACCAAATACAAGTATTCACGCGTACAAATCTTAGCACAAGTCTTCCATTCGATGTATCTGTCTTTTATCAATTTACTGCCGTGAACTTGCGTTTTTCCATCAACTACGACCATCGAGTAAACACGTGTAATCTTCTCTGCAATAAATACAATAGGTTTTTGATTGTTTCGCTAATCATATCTTCAAAGAAATTCCTAGGTTCTAGCATCGTCAATCAAGCTATCTCCGGAGACAATGTCGTGGTCAAAATTAGACCAAGCGTGCACCACCTACGATAAATCCGTTTCTCATACAAGTCATTTGACATATCATTTACTTCCGGGTATCATCCCTTCAGTCTCTCGGGCACTCATTGCCTCGTCATCAGCAAGATGTGGTCACGCAACCAGAGAGATGTTCTATACTATCGACTCCCAACAGATCTAGGATGGGGATGCTGCCATGACAAAGAAAGATTAAACTATTTTTTTCTTTATAAGTGAATTTCGCTCTCGAGCTGATTCTCCAGGTCATGCGACGACGAATGGAAGTGGTGCATCTTTTACGCCATTTAGGCTCCCGTATCGATGTCTATATAATGCGTTTAGGCAAAACACTTTCCTGAATTGCATAGATGTCCAATTATGGTATTAATTAATTTACTACTGACTCCATTTCACCTAAAAAGGATAACAACACGTTTGGGGATTATCTACCCAGAAGATTTAATTAATTGAAACCATAAGGTGTCGTCAGGCGTTTATAAAAACCAACTTTGCCATATTACTAATGCCTCGTTTATTTTAATGTTAAGGTCTCAGGTTGTCATATGACCATTACTATCGATAAAAGCATGTGATAATAGTGGTAACATAAATATACAATGTTTATGTGAAGCCTTGATATCGATTACTAATATATGTTAAATATTGCATGGCACATCTGAAACATCATTTGTAAATTGTTGCGCTCCAAAAATATCATTTGATCGTGCGGCCAATATATTATGAATACGTAAATGACACTCCAGTTGATGAAGATGCGTAATATTTACTTCATTCTGTAATTTGACGTAATTGCATCATTGTCCAGATTATTCTTACGAAAGGATATATGCAGTAAAGATAGACTTACAAGGGTCTAGAAACACTTTTAATGCTTTTAATGACGAAAAAAACACCGCCTTAGCTAGACTTGGTCATTTTTTCTGCATTTATATTACATTAATACTTCACTTCAGCACTTCATTTGCGTCTTTGTCCTTTGTTGCCTTACGGTCGATCGTTAGGGTTAACTTTCGACATATTTAGCAAATGGATCCGATACATACAGGTGGAGGCGTTCTATCCTGTAGATAAGTCGATAAGTGGCTGTAGATTGCAGTAGGTTGCAATCCTCTGATCAAGTGTAAGCTATAGGTATGCTGCCTTCGAAATGGTAAATGTTAGTATTCCATCTCTGAAAAACACATTTTTTATCGTCTAGTTAATAGTATAAATGGTCTAGGAACGAGCCCTTTATTTTAATCTCACGTCACCTCGTAATGTAATTTCGGTAGAGGAGTATTAAAACATATGTTTACAAGTCTACCCGACAAATATTTTAATAATGGAATAAATTGCACCTTATTAAATGGCACATGAAAAAAACTACAAATTATTGCATACGGTTAGAAAAACGTGTAAGATCCGCTGCACGCTTTATAATACAATAACTTCTCTCGACGTATATTTTTGGCACGCAGCGGTTGTATTGTTTGATAAATACGCGCCTTCGTCTTTACGCTACCTATGATTATTTGGGTCGTGAAGCTAGATCTACTAGGTTCATACTTGTTATCGTCCCGCTAGATTAAATTTCGAAGCATACACTTAGTCGAGTAATCATCATAGCGAATAATATTTAATAATGTCATCGAATTTAACAAAAGGTGATAATTTTGTCTAAACATTTGCGATAAAATCAAAGATGCAGCGAGCCTTAAGGTGGCGTACAGGAGTCGACCTGAAATTAGTGGCAGCTTTTCAACGTTATGCCAGAATATTTACCGTCAATAAATACATATGAACTATATGCTGGTTATAATATACGTTATCAAATTTGTGGAATGTATACTCGTTTATTGTTCCACATTACTCGTTCCCCTTAAGTATAACATCATGGTACTAAGAGCTATCCTCCGAAGTAAGAACTGGTTTACGGCTTGCATTAGGAGTCGCTAAATCAGGTAGATTGTACGCAAATGGTGATTGCTTAATCCTCATAATTTTTATAGCTATTAAGTCCCAATAATTAGACGCAGACAAGTGATCCCTATTGTAATAAGGCACTATGCGTGTCCCTGATGACAATTTGCAAGGTTTGGACACTTACTCCGGTACTAACCGTATACTTATGTGGACTAGGGAGCACAGAAAGATGTCGGTAATATCATTTGGTGATAATGTGATGTGTATATTTAATAATCTTACATCATTTTTCTATAAATTTAGTGCACCTAACTATAAATACATTTTCAATCAGATGTAAATCTTACCTATTTTCTCACCACTGATGGAGTGTCTCCAACATTTGGAGCCACGATGGCATATCGCAGTCTATGTTTAAGTAAACGCGTTCAGCGGATAATAGTATTCTTCATCAATTTATCTTACCGGTAAAACCATTCGGGTATTTTAAAGACTCAACTATGATTAGTCAGATAAATGTGATAAATATAGTGTGCCATGACAGTTACATTATGTATTTCTCAATTATGATGTCACACGAGAACTCTGCTTGCTACAATATGTGTTTGTCGTATTGAATGTGTAGGGTAACTCTTCGACAATACCTCTGACACGTGTACAACAGCAGACTGTAATTATCACCTTCTCTGCTATTTTACATCCTTGTTAACTTGTAAAGTTCTATAGATATGATTAGGAAATATACTTTACACTTTGTGATAAAAAATCTTGGAAATTGAATGGACACGTGGCTTCCATTTGATCAAGTTTAGCATCATGCCCATCAACAGTCCATTCATAGTATCACGAGATGTGGAAACATTTTCTCCTTCATCATTGATTAATAAAATATTGTTTATTCTGCCCGCCATCTTCCGTACAAAATCACTTGCGTATGTCATCGCATGACCTGGAGAATCAGCTCGAGAGCGAACTTTACACATAAAGAAAAAAATAGTATAACCTTTCTTTGTCATGGCAGCATCCCCATCCTAGATCTGTTGGGAGTCGATAGTATAGAACATCTCTATGGTTGCGTGACCACATCTTGCTGATGACGAGGCAATGATTGCCCGAGAGACTGAAGGGATGATACCCGGAAGTAAATGATATGTCAAATGACTTGTATGAGAAACGGATTTATCGTAGGTGGTGCACGCTTGGTCTAATTTTGACCACGACATTGTCTCCGGAGATAGCTTGATTGACGATGCTAGAACCTAGGAATTTCTTTGAAGATACGATTAGCGAAACAATCAAAAACCTATTGTATTTATTGCAGAGAAGATTACACGTGTTTACTCGATGGTCGTAGTTGATGGAAAAACGCAAGTTCACGGCAGTAAATTGATAAAAGACAGATACATCGAATGGAAGACTTGTGCTAAGATTTGTACGCGTGAATACTTGTATTTGGTCATGCGAATTCTCTCTATGCAAATACAGGAATTTCATCAGTCGAATCCTCTCTATGCAAATACGGTAATTTCATCAGTCGAATCCTCTCTATTAGTTGGCATGCCTAAACAATTAACTGCGCGATAACACCGATATGACATGCCTAATTCGTGTATGATTTTGAACACTGTAAATCATTCATTGGTTATTGAATATGGATCATGTTACTTTGATGAAACCAATCAAAGAGAATGCAAATGAAAGTGTTGACGAGTGAAGACCAAGACGGATCGTTTGACGTAACTTGTGAAGTCAGCATTATAACATTTGGACGTGTGTCGACGCACCGTGGTACAAAAGTCGGCATAGTGTTGTCTGTTACCATTTCTCCAGACGCAAGAATGTTAGCTCACTCATTCAGTGCGCATTATAAAATCAATTTACGTGAAGTATGCACAGGTGGAATTATTGGCTTATCGATAAGGAAAATGTGGTGAAGCGTAGCGAAAAGAAGTGTGGACCGTAGATCACGCTCTGACTAAGTACGGATTTGCTTTGATGTGAGCCACACAATGGGGTGCACTACACCGCGATATCGGGTGAAGAAATTTTCAACCCCGATCTTGAAAGGTGCGATCTTGGATGATGCGATCTTGGAAGTGTGTGATGTTGGGTAACGTGATGTTAGAGGATGTGGTATTGGGTGACGTGGTCTCGGGTGACGCGATGTCGTGAACCGCAATCTTTCGATGATTATGTTTTGGTAATATGGTGTGAACCACCGAATACGATGGAAGATCAAATCTCGACAGCACATAGCGACACGTAATGGTTTATCCTAACGAATGCAATAAGAGTATCCAGAGGTCTAGACTTTGGTAGGATAACATTTAATGATAAGTCAATTTACTTATAAGTGCACACGTATCTTTCCTCTTTGCGGGTAGGATTGTTTGGAATCCCACAACTACGAAGATCACTCCTGGATAATTTGTCCAGGAGTGCAAGATATCTCCAAACTCTTCGACTGCGATTGAACGCAGAGTGAAGGATCTCGAGACAGCTCGGGTATTCAGAATGGTTACGAATGAAGCATCTACTTTGGACGAGTCAATCTCGTATAAACCAGGGTGACACGTATCGAGCACCCTAAAATGACCTATGATCGTGTGAAGACTTTCATTCAACCACTAATCCATCCCAAATGCGGTCAAGTTTTTCATCAGCACGAGTCCATATGGAAGCGTGCATCCTGCCCAAACGACGGGTACACAAGGTGAAGAAAGAACTGAACACGATAGCGAAGTAACCCCTCCGATATTCGGACGTCTGGGTGCTAGTGCAGAGTCGATATCACAAGCAATTTGTGATCACTACTTCACCACAACATGAATTTTTATTACCTGTATCGACCATGCTTCATTACACACGATCGTACATAGTCCAAATTTTGATAAATGTCATCGTTTCCACTGATCTTAGCTGAATATACTTTCTACGCGTAGTTGTAATTGATACAGAAAAGCGTCGTTATGATTCAAACATGTATCAGCTTGATTTGGAAAATTATATAATATATAATAGTGAGGCCTCCATCGTTGCAAGCGTGACTTATGGTATTCCACCTTGGATACTGCATGACGAATTGAGAATTAAAGACTTACGGAAAAATGATAAGTATTGTAAGTTAAAATGGATATTTTTGAAATGCGTCCATGCAAGAGTTTAAGACCTCAAAGGTGACGTATGGGCTCTTATCGGATCGCTACACACCACGTGACGATTTTCCTTTTCCACATGTTCGCTACCGGAAACTCATCACGTGTCGCTGTTCTACTCGATGTAAAATAACTGGCGATCGCAGATCATGTAGAAGTGTCACGATGTACCATTTAGTTATCCTCTTGGTATGTCGTTGATTGCAAGGCGTGCCAATGGTTAAGATTTTGTTGTGCATAAGTAAGGTCTCTAATAATTACAGTAGAGAGTTAGTAGTGCTTCCGATCAGATGTTGCATTTGTCTCTCCGGAAGACGGTCGCAAGAATACATGTATTGTTTTGTTTCCAAATACTTTTGCAAGATGAAACAGATATTTGCATTACCTGAGTAAATTAAAGCAGAACCCTTTGCTCGTTCTTTTATCGACTCTATATTTCGACTCCAGAGTTTGCCCCATGATCCAGCGTAGACATGGGTCCACATTTGCTAATATGATCTATATTTCTTGTCTCGATACGTAAAAAAGATAGACAATATCCACATCTATCCATCAATAAACCGATGGTTCGGCGAAAAGCACCAGCTGCATTATAAACAATAGAAAGGTACGTAAGGATCTGCAATCTTGTTAGTGAAGGCCAGGCGCAATCTTGAATAGATTGCTCCAACGTGTGGCGCTCATACCACGAAGTTTCCACCTGTCGGCGGTAGAAGTTCGAAGCATTACTAGCAAGGTGTTGGCCGAGAACATCGATCTTAATTTCATAAGGCCGCAAGAAACCACAAGCACTCTTGGAACATAGAACCTTTTTAAAACTATATTCAACCCACTCGAGTGCCCGCTATCAAGGCCATGGTATAGTCCTATCTACCTAAAGGTTGCAGTGCCAACTTCCTTGAATACCATTCGGTATTCCTTCCCGGACCTGTCCATGTTGGTAACACACCGGATCTGGCGTTTTTATACTCGCATACTCCCGTGAGTATACCCTGCTCATAAAATAAAGGCTCAGGTCTTTAAGCCATACCAAGGGTGATAAATACCTCCTCTGGCGTGTCCACCATGTGATCCCCAGCCAGAGATGGCCGTCAGCATCAAAATAGGCATACGAAGAAACATTTATTACACAATACGGAGGCGAGAAATGCTTAAATTCCTAAAGTAAATCTTGTCCCTTGATACATGAATCAACTCAAAAATGCTTTTTTCCTTAAAGTCCTCGCGTTTACAGCCAATTTTCCGGTTTGATGGAATTTCGTTCTGACCATCCGCTCCAAGCAGTTGCCAGTCATGGCGAGCATTTTGTTCAGTGCCACCTCGGGTACAGCCGAATTTCCTGCCTATCGGTGATCTTTGGTAGTTTTTTATCGTCTGCCACCACTGAGGTTTTCGCATACTAGGCTGCGCCGCCAACACGTTCCGTTGAGCTTATTGCCCGTATCAAGCGGTTGTATTGAACTCGTACAAGGTAGGTAAAAAGTAAAAGTAAAGAATATTATGTGATACCTTATTTCGTTCACACTATCCATAATGTGATTTTCTATCACTACAACTTGACATAGTCAAGTTGCAGATGGCGTACAGTCTCATCCGCACGTCTCAAAGTGCTGATTTTATATGTTTACCGTATCTATCGTCCCATTCCCATTGATTTATTGACGTTTCCACATATCGTCCGTCTCTAATCTTTACATTTATCAAGCTGTCATGGTTGCAATAAATGGGGTGAAGTCGAACCGTACCTGTAACAGTCCTTTAAATTACACTTAAAATGCTTAAAACCATTGTTAATGAATATATTAAACAAGACGTTGTAAAATTAAATTAATGCTATGCTTGGCAACGTACATAAAAAAAATGAAATGTATCTAGCGCAAATAATCACTGCTTCGAAATATTTGTAAAGTTACGTCGAAATTAAATTTGTGAGATCTTGATGAAGGTATCCGCCCACTACCGATTGCTCGCTTCAAGAATAGATTGGTGGTAATTATGGTCACAGAATAGACTTTATACAATGCCGAATATACCATAGAGGTTTCTAATAATTATATACGTAGCATTGAATTTTTTTAAGATTATTACAATATTAGTGTAACCCTTCTCCGTCGTCTCTAACATGCAACGGACTCATCCCCACCCGTACAAACAAAAATGATATATATTGTTTGGCTATTGAATTGAGATAGATTGATTACAAGAAGTTATTCCGACACAGAAAAGTGCTTGTTAATCTATTCTAACCCCCATTTTCGATTCTCATCGCACGATTCGCAAGGCTATGTGGCGTGCAGCCAAATTTGCAAAAAACGCGTCTACACGAATGCAATCAGCTGAGAGGTCATATAGCTATCAAGTAGTAGTATATTGAATCTTCTGGATTGATATCGAACAGACTTCAAATTTAATGGTTGTAGGTGAATGTGGTGACAAATTACGTCCAGATAGTGCACCTGCTTCACCATTCACGGGTGCAATACATAACAACGATAATTTTGACCCTCAGAATTATATCTCGGAAATCCCTTCAAACGTTGCATCCAAATCATAACCTTATTCTGAGCCTGCCATTTATGCCGAGCGGTAGAGTTGACGACTCAAACATTGTATAACGGTGGCGGATGTGACGCCGTGATCACAAAGATTCTAGGGCTGTCTGTTTATTCATATGAAATACTTTCTGAATTGAGCCAATTATAATTATTCAAGCGCGACCTAAGTTAGATTCACGGTGACAGTCGACCTCCTGGTAACATCTCGTCTCGCTTCCACGAGCAATTGACACCCCACTAAGTTTAGATTGATGTTATGAAATATATACAGCTTGGTATGGAGTCCTTTTATTATAAATTTCAATAATTTTTCGCCTTGACTACGGTGTCTAGACTATAGCATTCAGCACAATTACTGCGCCAAAATATTCTTTCGAAAATAATGGCACACAGAATCATGACCGCGACGGTCACATACTTGATCAAATATTTAATGAATGTATCGACAAAGTTGAATGAATTAAACGTGAAGTATACATGAACGAAATTGTACAAGCTCGCAGCAGCAGCGAGAGACGTGCCCTGATCGGAGCGCGATAAAACTTTCGCCGGTTGTCTAAAGAGGATGTTTTGCCTTGTCTCCAATGAAGACATTAAATATCAGAGTTGTATTGACCAACACTTCCGTGCTCTTAGAATTTCCTTCGTCTTGAATAAGCCGTATTGTAGGGTATGGACCTACTTAAAGATGTACAAAGGCATTGTGACGTTACGATTTTTTATATACGCATGGGGCATACGTTTTAAGATATACATAATTGTAAAATGAACCTTTTAATTTCTTGGAAGAGGCTTTATATGTGCGCACGACAAACTCACAACTCTAAAAACGTCGTTACTGCAAGAGGTAACTCCTCCGGCTTGCCTCCATGAAACTGGCACGGATGTCAACCCGCATCCTTTTTAAGAAAAGTAATTTATAATCCTTCAGCTACGCGAGAAGATTGAACATGAGCAAGACAGGCGTCTGACCTGACTGTTACTTTGCAGAAGTATTAAAATGGTCTCTAAAAGGATTACACCAAGTAAGATTTATCGTGGTTGAATTTCGAAGTACAATCTTATATCGTTAAGACTACATCGCGTGGCCAAAAAATTAGTTTTGAGTACGAAGGGATGTTAAATTCGTTACAAGACAAGTTAGTCATTTAAAAACTGATCGCAAGATCTGATATGAATTTTGATAGTGGTGGATATTCTCGCCTTTAAGAGATTATTCTTTCTGACAGTGCGGAAGGAAATTACCCACTTGTAACATAGGATGCGTGCGCGTTTTACGTGGCAGATTGTATGCGTTGTATTGGTGACGCAACACAAGAAATAGACCGATTATTTTTGCCAGTAGTTTTCTGCTTCCAATACTATTCCATTCGCTTCCAGTCAAGTTAAAGGTGGAAATTGAAAGTGAATCCTCGACGTTGAATGAGAGAACGTTTGACCTTCCATATTTTTAGTATTTATTTTTTAATTCTATTAATTCCTAGATGTAATTGAAGACAACATTGTGAAGAGTCGTCAGCCGTGCGGTATGACACATGACCCGCATAAGCAAAGAACAGTCAACCTCCCGGGAGACAGATGCAAACCTTTTGAGTGCGTACGTCTGGCCAAGTAGTTCCTAGTCATTCTCTGCCCAAATGTGATTCGTCAATTGCACACGATTTGTGGTATAATAAACGACTTGCTCTTCACCGTCTCTTTCGAATCTCATTAAATTGCGGCCGATCAGGAAATCGTTAGCTTCACATACCATATGGAAAGGCATATATTACAATACTCATATCGTTTTTAATCTTGCAAAACTCTTGCCGATACATTCAAATATTTGCTAGCAATTATCTCTACATGACAACATCTCGTTGTATGGTGACAAATGCTATTATAAACGGCCTACTTATAGCAGTTGCACGAATACTTGTGCAAGTACACCGCAAAGCCAATATTTTTAAATGCATAGGCATTGACTAGCACCACCAATATGTTCTTGGATTTTTACAATATACGGTTAAAGGCGTACTTCCCCTAGACCATGGCGTACGCCATTTTTTACAGACGATGCAACAAAGAAGTGGTATTTAGATGGCTGCGAGTATTTTCTCATTGCTAATTTGTACAGATGATGACCGCGCGTGAGTGCAAGAACATCCCAGACGTGGGGTAGGTGGACTTCTACATCTGTCTATCCGTCCATCGCCCGGCTACAGATGAAGACATCGTAGAAATAGATCGGTGCTTAATCTCGTATCGACTGCAACATACTCTATAACATCTTATCAATATGACAGGGTATTTACTCATCCCTTGTGTTATCAGTAGCCACTCTTAGAGTACACTACGAAAGGCGTTCATTGTTACGTACGAAATGCTTCGTCACACGTACAAAAGTTTGATAGATATAATCATCATACCCATGGAAAAAAAGATGGTACTCTTTCACATATCATCTAAGAACGACTTTCTCTCTCGGTATCGGCCTTTGAACCAGTACCGATCTAGCAATCAATATGATAATGCATGCATACCCTCAATCATTTGGTAGTTACAGCACACACGAGGTCGAAGAGCTTCATGGGAAGATAAAAGTTTCTCACGTTGATCGCTACTACACGCTTGGCAATAAATTGTCCATCTTAATGACCTGTTTACGAACCCGTGACCAATGGTATATGATACACGACTTGTAATCAATTTTTAGGTCAATATTTCGTCAAGTTCCCTTACCGTTCAGCAACTCTGACGGCAAAAGACTAAAAATAGGTCCTTGGTGGAGATTAAATTCATTTATCAAGAATTAATTTATACACCTCTCATAAAATTGAGACTTTATCGCTCAATTTGAGTCTTATCGTCGTCTACACTTTCGTAGATCGATGCGCTGCTGAGGATTCGTTCGTTATTATCAAATATAACCACTAACCATGTATTAGAAAGAGCCTCAATTTTAGCCACTAATAAGCATGTATGCTTGACCTTGACGTTCCGCATATAATGCAAGAACCGATTCAGTTCAAGCAATTGCAACTAATTTTTTACATACTAAGACCAGGGAAAATTTAGCATTTGCATGGCCCAACACTTAATCCGCCATTACCTTAAATATGTTATGGCTCATTCATGTCGCGGGAAATTGTTGCTTTTGTTAATGTGTACTTTCCATCTGGCGCCGATTGGTTCGATAATATATCTATATAAGCTGAAACTATATACACAACCTCTTTTCTTAGCTGTATTGTTGTTTTCTGTATCATAGCCAGTTCTTTACAACCATCAATCCAGTCGACCAAAAGCTACCTTATTTCCGACGATATGAAACAATTTTTTCTTTTATCTGCTTTCCGCTTTACATCCACGTCCCGGTTCGCTTGACTAATTTGAGTAGTGAACCTTCGGCACTTCTACGTTTACACAGCTGTTAAAATCTTACGTTACAGTGTAGGTGATCACCTTCACCGAGGTCTTGTGCAGTCTTTCTAACGCCCCGACCACAAATAAAGCCATCGTAATCACTCTTAGATCATACACGCTTGTAAACTATTTAAGGCGTTCGACCGACGGTCATCTCATTAAGAAGTGACAGGCACCCTGGCGAATCGATGCTGTCAGCTTACCCATGGAACGTACCTACTTCACGGGCGCATGTAAGACGGTATTTAGGATACTACATATAAAGGCGTATTGGCTGTCGTCTCGAATTGGCTTTTTTGCAATCATTTCTATCTCGATACACTGATTTTTTGCTGTCCACGTCGAATAAATACTTAATTTTTTGGGTACCTCCACTCTCTTGCCGTCAAGAGAGAATATAGAAGTCCGAGTTGGCGTTTGCTTGTCTCAGACGAAGGCACCATGATTCACCATCAATGTAGCTTTATCGAGCGATTCAGCTCCAGGCGGGAATAATAGGACTTGACAAGGACATCCGCAATACCCTGCATAATTATTGTGATTCAGTGCTCACAGTAACTAGTCTGGCAGAGATACGAGGATTAAGATGGCCAAAAATGCTAGTCGAAAGCGTGCACGTTACGCCTACCCTGCCTGCGTTTCAGGATCTCGGAACTCAAGCCTTGAACCATACCCTTGAAATCAAAATGGTCTATTTGATCCGGGTATGGAGACTTCCAACTACCTAAACACATATGTGCCGTGAATCTTACACCTAAAGCTTAACTTCTAGCACGACCAGTCAAGTTAAATATGCAAATGCGACCTTTCTCTTTTCTTCAGAGATACGAATACTCCAATGGTGTCGTCTTCGTAAACGAACCATCTCTATATGGAGTCTCCTTCGACTCACTTTTGCTTAGATATGTCAGTCTTTCAGCTTTCAGATAGACTTGAATTGTTCAAGCTAGTAGCGGCAGCCTAAATTGTTGCTGTCTTGACATTTTGAGCGGTTGGGCAATCCTTTCCCGTATTGTATCTGCCTGCTGAGAACCTTGCTGGTGAAGCAAGAAGTTTTTTATCGCTTGGCGTCAAGTTCATACTGGAATTAACTCATCGATAGCAGAATTTAGCTCGTCTCCTGTCACAGAAAACAACAGAAGCGCTTAAATTAGGTCCGCAATGTGAGTGAAATCGTGGACCTAACATCGATTGGACTGATGTCAAACCCATACGTTCTACGAAACGTCACTCGTGTCACTAAATTGGTGTATTTTTCACGCGCGACGTGGAAGCAATTCTCTTATTCATCCTTTTCAAGCTGAAATGGAATATCCATGGTTATTGGACAGACCCAATAGAACTTACGGGTATAACGGGACACACTCCCTTTGAGTTATCATATTACGAGCTAACTAACATGCGACAATTTCGGCAAATGTCTCAATTTTTTACGTACACTGTACTCGCAAAGGAAGATAAGTCTACTAAACAAATGTACTTGGTAGAAGGGAACAAGCAAAAATGTATACAGACCATAGAGGTAGTCATTATATGATAACGCTTTTTTTGATCGTACTTACTACACTGAATTACGAACGTCAAAGTCAGCTACTCGCTCACCACTCGTTGCGCGTGTCTATCAGTGAATGGTGTTTAAGTTGGTTGATATGATGGTCGATATCAGCCAACGAGTGGAGCGGTGTCAAAAATTACCTCTACAGTTACAGCAGTACCTTTAGAGCAGTATGTCCTCACAATATTTGCTCATGAAGAAAAATTAGCGAAGGAATTTTTCGTTTATGATAGATTTCGCGTAGACCCAGTTTGGTGCAGTGATATGTAACGGGCTCATACTACTACAACTAGCGCTTCTGTAAATATAACTTTTGATTGTTTTCAAACGCTTGATCACCTCAAGTTCTGATCCCGCCGTTTGGCCAACGTCGGAACAGTCACCACTATATAGCAACATGAAGTGCAGTGGGCGACCGTGAACGTATCCGTTTTTGGCATTCATTGTTGGGGGTAAAAGGTTGATGACAAGGTGTCCAGCCGTCGCAGTATCTGTAAAGGGGCACACCTCTTGTGTGAACTTAACGCAAGGGTAACGTGTGCTTTTAAGCGTACACAGGGCAACCTAGGAAGCGATAGACAAAACCGGACCCGAAAGCTATATCTTGAGGGGAAAGTAGAACTGTTTATTTAATATAGTTAAGACATTAGATAAATCATCCTATGACTTACTCCAACTATATTAAACTTCCTTCTCCTATGTGGGTCTTTTGCTCACCACCCATTGCGTGCGTCCAGCAGCGATTGGTGGTTAAGTTGGTTGATGTACACTTTACATCAACCAAGATGTGGACCCCTCAACGGATATTATCCTTAGCGGTAATATCCGATAACATCACTCATTTCGAGTGATATTGATTAAATATTATCAAAACAGATAATATTCAAAAATTGGTACTTTCGTGCCAATTTTTATGTAACGAGCTCACCCGTTGCATGACCCCTCCCTTAAACCATCAGTCACTATAGTGAATGATTTGATTGGTTTTGACAGAGTGATTAACGTCGTGTCGCTCTGGGGACGGGAGCACTTGTTGGTCTTTTCCTTCACGTTTTCACTTCGGAGAACATGACGAGCAAGGCCGCAAATTAAGCGGCTGCACGAATTCGTGCATCCGGAGATCAAGACACTCAAGACTCAGCAGTAGGTGATTATTTGCCTGCGGCTTCTAATGAGCAACCTGCAACACACATAGTTTCAGGTGCACGTGGTCGTCCACGTGCAGCCTCTTCACCCGCAGATTCGGCTTCGGGTGGTAGTTCCATGGATTGTGATCCCGACATAGAGGTGATCTATTCGGGCGAGTCGGATTTACCATCCGACTCGAAGCCCTCCGCAAAACGCGACCGTATGGGAGCGAAAGCGAAGACTGATGCGCATCGCGGCAGTCTCGATTCTGAGTTTCGGCACGAGATGTTCGGTTCATCCGACGAGTTCGAGAACTCGTCACCAGGATCGAACCGATCGCGGTCGTATTCTGGTGAGGCAAGCGTGTAACAAAATGACGCAGGTCCTTATGTGGATGTAGATGACTCTCTACGGAGTCATTTTAGCCATAGTCGTGATGGCGGTGCCAATAACATTGGCACTACGCAAGAGGAGCAGGATCGTGATGCTATCCGATCTGCTCCTGAGCGCAAGCCATGGATGCCATTTTTGAGAGAGCAGAGAGAGTGGTATGGTTATACCAATGGGGGCTGTCGGATCCCACTCTTTGACGCATCAAAGCTCCATGGTCTTGATGTCAGTGCGAAATATTATCGCACTGAACATGAATTTTAAATCGATGTCTTTTTCAGTCATCGATGGTTCCACTTCAATAAGAAGAAAGACACACACTCGTTGATGCAGGCGTGGAATGCATTTATCGCCATCATGTTGACTGTTGGTCGACAGTCTTGGCTGGACAAACTTAATGCTGCTCGCAGCAAGTTTGAGCATAAGTCGCATGTCGGTGCACGGTATAAATTGCGCCGATTATCTCGAGAGGCGGGTTTGCCTTGCCGCTCGTGGGGAGAAGTGCTTGACTTGTGTCGACAACTCAGTTTGCGCCCCTTAGGAGGCGTACCTCCTTAACCAGCTCTACTAAAGGGCGCGCATCTCGTCTGAGATGCGCGAAGGGATTGAGAATTTGCAATCCATTTATGAACGCGCCGATCGTTCGTACGACAATGGCCCTCCACCAACAAAGGGAGGGTCTCGTCGTACTGCTCGACGAGACCGGGCACATCCAACATCAGCTGGGAGCCCCGCTCGCAGCTGTACCAAGAGGGTGAATATCCCCGCCACTGGACGAGGTAACTCGTCCTTGATCCTGGATCGTCACGGTGTTTCAAGATACGCTACACAAGAAAGAGTAGATCACCGTGTGAGTCAACCAAAGAGTGTGCGGAGGAAGAAATCTCCTACTCCAGATCGTTCTGCTCACCATCTCGATCCTTACGAGATGGATCGCGCCATCGTTGAATTGCGCGACGATTTATAGCACGAGAGGGACAGGCGTTACGCTCTGAACGACACGGTGCAGAAGCACCGCAAGGATCACGCAACCGAGCGTGCAAAAGACCGTGCTAGGTATGCGGTCGCGCAGCTGCAGATCGAGCGCGACGTCCGCTCCCTCGTTGGCGAGGTGGCGACAGCTCGTGGAGAGATCCTTCGCTTGAACAGAGTGATCTCTGATGTGCGCGACCAAATTGAACGTCTGGAGCGCGAGCGAAAGAACCTGATAGAGGTTCTTGAACGTAAGGGATATCTTCATCGGAAGGAGAAGGCTCGTACTGACAGTACGGGCGGAGATGACCCACGTAGAACGTAGTATTCGTGCGCATATTACGTGGCATCTCGATCGTGTATGCGTTTCCTTGTCGGCGCAGCACACAAAAGGGGCCGATATACTTTGGCAGTAGTTTACTGCTGCTCAAGTTAGTCATTGCGTGTCTAGGTAGGTATACCGTAGATAGTAGTACTAAGTCCCCTTCAATAAATGAAAGAACATTTGCACTTCCATTCTTGTCAGCGTCCTGTTTCTGAAGGTCCACCGCGTAAGCGATAGAATCCTGTACGAAACGTACCACTGCTTCTTGTGCCAGCAGAAATCCTTCTGCTGACTCGGTGTTGTGTTGTTCGGTTCGCCTTGTGCGAACTACAGAAAGAGTGCTTTCCTCTTTCTGTTCATCATCGAGGATGGTGTCATCCTCTCTAGGATAGTCGTTGGCGATGCTGAAAATACCAGCATCGTCATCCTCGCTAGGATAGTCGTTGGCGATGCTGAAAATACCAGCATCGTCATCATCATCCGAGTCAATAATATCGTCATCGCTATTATTGAGATGATTTTCTTCATCGATGTCGACCTGATCGACATCGGCATCATACGTGGCGACGTTAGCGTCGACACGTGATAAGCAAGAGTCAGAACGGTTTTTGCTCGAGCGAGTCTCTCCCCCCTTATCAAAGAGTCACACTCGAAAAGGGTGGGCAGACGTGGATGGCGTAAGCCATTCACGAAGAACGGTCTGGTGGTTCGTAGAAGCATACATCGACTTATTGATGGCGAATCCCCCCATGGGTAGGCATCGACTACATCGACTTATTGATGGCGAATCCTTTAACTTGAAAACGAGTGGACGTATCCTCGAAGTATCTCTTCGAGGACACGATTAGCACGTTCCGTCTGACCATCTGTTTCTGGATGGTCAGAAGTGGACATCTTCAATCGTGTTCCGAGAGTACGGAACACGGTTTGTTAAAATGCCGCCGTGAACCGAGGGTCACGGTCGGATACGAGTTCACGGGGTAACCCGTGGAGTCTAAAGACCGTGTCTAGAAAGACACGAGCACAACCTTGAGCCTTGATTGACTCAGGGACAGCAGCAAGATGGACCATCTTGCTGAATCGGTCTACAAACACAAGAATACCATTATTCTTGTGAGCGTCTTCGGGAAACCCGAAGAAGAAGTCCATTGAAACGGACTGCCAGCACTCTGTCGGAACGGGCAGAGGCTGCAATGGCGCACGGGATGAAGGACTAGGCTTCACCCGTTGGTAAACCTCGCAAGCACGTACGTACTTGCGGGTAAACTGATACTGGCGGGGCCAGTAAAAGTCGCGACTTACCGTGAGGTAAGTCTTTTCTCTACCACGATGGCCGCTTGTTGGGGCATCGTGACACTCATACATGATGCGCAATCGCAAATCACGATGAGCGGGTACGACGACACGAGGCGTGTCGTCGGCAACAGCTGTATAGTACAGCAATCCGTTGCGTGTACTATACCGATCCGATGAGGATCGGTACAAAGCCGGTAAATCCCTCATGGATTTACTGGATGAATTCACCAGATGATCCATCAATCGCAGAAGATCCTTATCTTCCGCGTATGCCTTTCGTACGTCGTCAAGTAAACTCGACGACGGGACACTGACTGACAATGTCGCAACAATGGGCTTATCCTCACTGTTGATTTGTGCGTCCGGCTCGAAATCGGGCCGGCGCGAAAGCGCATCAGTGACGACATTGAGTCGTCCTGGCCTATACTCCACGAAGAAGTTGTACTCCGCGAAGAAAGACATCCACCTCGCCATGCGCTGCGAGAGGTGTGGGCTGTTTACGGCCGTGCGTAATGACGCATGGTCCGTATAGACAACAAACGGTCTATCTCCCAAGAGATAGACGCGGAACTTTGCCAGTGCATATTTTAAGGCAAGGAGTTCTTTGTCATGCACTGGATAATTACGCTCATCTGCTTGCAGCTGACGAGATTGATAATAGATGACGCGCTCCGCGCCATATGTATCAAATTGAATAAACGCACAGCCGATTGCAAAATCGCTGGCGTCACAGACCACATGAAATGGTCTGTCTTGATCTGCAATCGCTAGTATCGGCGATTTCATGAAGCTTTTCTTGATACCTTCAAACGACCGCTGGCACTCAGCGTTCCATGACCACTTGACATTTTTTCTTACGTAAACAAGAAAGATGAACAGTCATCCTGGCATAGTTAGGCGAATACTTGTGCAAGTACTCCTCTAGCCCAAGGAACTTCCGCAGTCCCTTGACATCGACTAGCACTGGACAGTCGGTGATCGCTTTGATCTTCTGGGGATCAAGGCGTACACCGTGTTTACCCACGATGCACCCAAGCCGTGGTATTTTGCTAGCCACGAATATACACTTCTTGAGGTTGTCGTACAACTTATGCTTGCGCAAGAATTGAAGAACCTGGCGAATGTAATTCTGTGATCTTCAACGTCTGTCTTCCCGTCCATAGCCCGGCTACGGGCAAACACATGGTCAAAATAACTCGGTGTGATATCCCGGATCAACAGATTCGATACACATCTTTTGAACATTGCAGGGGTGTTACTCCGCCCCTGTGGCATCACTAGCCACTCCCACAGCATCCCGCCAGGGGTGCTCACTGCCGTGTAATGGATGTCCCGTTCACGCACGAGGATGTGATATATTCCGTCCATCGGATCCATGGACGAGAAGATGATACTCTTTGGCATACCATCTATGATTACGTCCTTCCTCGGTATCGGCGTCTGAGCCGGTACCGTTGCAGCATTCAAATTGTTGAATGCGTGCACTATCCGCCACCCTCCTGTGGCCTTTCGCACACAGAAGGTCGGAGAGCTGTGAGGAGATGTTGATTCCCTCACATGGACCGCTGCAAAGCGATCGGCAAAGAACTTGACGATCTCGACTACTTTTTCACGAGGCAGTGGCCACTGCTTCATGACACAGTATTTCGAGCCAGGTTTGAGATCGATCTCGTGTCGAGTGCCTTTAATCTTGAGCAACTCGCAAGGCATGGATTCAGGGAATACATCTCTGAATTCGATCAAATCCTTATACAAAGGATTTGCCTGAAGTGACTCCCAGGATTGAGACGTGTATCCCTCAATCCGAATCTTCTCATCGAGGACACTTTCGTCCATAGATGAGCTGCTGAGAACCCGTTCGCTCTCACAAAATACTGTTGCCGACCGAATGTCGGCCACATACTCATCCTCTGTGACAAGTATGTTGATATGCTTGATCTTGCCACTTCGCAGATCACGCAAGAACCGTTTCGGTTCTAGCGTTGGCAATTGAGTTATCTCCGAAGTTTACTTCGGGCGAACAATCAGATCAAGCGTATAAGCGCCTACGCTTGATCCGTCATTGACCAATACGTTCAAAGTCTCGATTTCTTCTTGGGGATTTATTTCCACATCTTGATGAGAGCCTGTTCTCTCAACATTTAACCCAAGAGGTAAGTTCTTCCTCTTAAACGTGGAGACTTATTCCCTCTACGTCTTCTGGCTGTGGCTGTGCAACCACTGTCAAGAACCGATCCTCTACGGTCGACCTAGGATGGCCATGTTGACTACTGTTAGCAACATCTTTCTTTACTCTAGAAAGCTGCCCGCTAGGCTTCCATCCATGTCCCGGTCCACTCGGCTTATTCGAGTGGTGGACCTTCGGCGCAGCCTGTAATTCTGTACAGCCGCCGGGAGCTTGCTCCACAGTGTAGTGATCAACTACACTGTGATCTTGTGCAGTCGTTCTAACGACCGTACCGCAAGTGAGGCCATCGCACTCACTCGCAGAACATCCACACGCTTGTGGACGCTCCAAGATGTTCATCATATGTCCATCTGATGAACAAGCGGCAGGCATCTTCACGGATCGATGCTGCCAGCTCACCCTTGGCTCGTACTTTCTGAGCCAAGGTAATCCCAGGATGACATCAAATTTGTCATCCAGATCTAGTACGATGAAATCATCATCGTACTGCTCGCCCTCTAACGTGTACTGGATTCCGACTACACGTTTCTTAACGGTTATCGATGCGCCTGTTGCAAGGCGCACCGTCATCGTTGTGAGGGGAATGTCGCGCTCAACGAACTTCAGCCTACGACCCTCTAGTGACTGGCGACGAACAAAGTTGTTCGACGCCCCACAGTCTACTAGGGCACGAAGCGACAAATCATTTGTCGCTTCCAACTTCAAGGTGATGAGCGAAACGTCATCACCAGGTGCAGAGACACACAATGATTGTGTATCTGGAGCAACTTTCGTCAAGAGATTTGCTAATTCTCTTGAGGTTGCTGGATCAGTAGGGCGCTCCGCCCCTACCGACCTCAGCCATTTTTGATGACCCGCTTCGCTGTCGAGATTTCGCAACGGCGATAAAACCACGCCAATTGCCCCTTTTGGCAAATGAACGACCAGGTACTAGTACTAGACGAGGGGCACTACACTCGTAAGCGTAGTGTCCCAACTTCTGGCAGCGACTGCACTTCTGCAATCGCTTGTTGTTCGAAGAGCAAGGTCCCTTGCTCTCAACACAACAGAGGTCCATTGGTTCTGGACCTCCGGTCTCTTTTCGCCTCGGTAAACGATAAGATCTTGACCTAGCATGAGCCTGTCTCATGCTAAAGTCTTCCTGTTCCGCTGCTGCAATAGCATCTCCAAGAGTATTCAACTCTAGACGAAACAGGTGGTTCCTGACGGGCCCATATGCGAGCCCTTGCATGAACACGGTGATCAGCGTGTGTTCATGAACCGGGTTGGTAATTATACTACTCGCAAGGAGTCGTATATTTTGGGCGTAAGCGTGCACATCACGCTTACCCTGCTTGAGTTTCAGGAGCTCTGAACGAGCCCTGAACTCAGCACGTGGCGGCTCAAACGTTTGTCTGAGCCGGGACTTGAAGTCATCTAGCGACCTAAACACATTTGGGTCGCTACTCTCGAGTCCCAGGGACCAAGTTTTGGCACGCCCTGCCAAGTGGGTCTGAGCAAATGTGAGTTTCATTTGCTCATCGTCGATACGACGTGCCTTTATGGCTCTGTCGAGTTCGACAAACCATAACAACAGGGAGTCTTCCTCAACTTCTCTGTACTTGGAGACATCAACCTTCATGACCTCGGGACGAGGCGCATGCGCCGTCCAGCCCACAGCAGCATGGAATCGCTGCTGTCTCAACATCTCAGTCTGTTGAGCACCGAGTTTTCTCAATGCTCGGCCTGTTGAGAGCCTTTTTGGTGAAGCAAGGCTACTTTTTCCCTTTCGGCGACAAGTTCATGTAGAATGAACCTGGCGATGGAGGCATGCTGTTGGTCTCTGTCAAGAGATTACAACATGGCGGTACCGCCAATGTTGCCCACGGTAGAGCTCATTCGCCCTACTGCGGCCCATTCGAGGTCACTCAAATGGGCGAAGCCTTCACGTGTGACGTGAAAGCCATCTTCCTCACCCAACATGTTCATGTTGGACGCTGTGGTCCTTAGAAGGACCAAAAAGTGCTACCAGGTGTAACGGGTCATAACCTTGCGTGAACTTAACGCAAGGGTGACGTGTGCTTGTCAAGCGTACACAGGGCAACCTAGGAAGCGATAGCCAAAACCGAACCCGAAAGCTCTGTCTTTAGGGGAAAGTAGAACTGTTTATTTAATATAGTTGTGACGTTAATAAATCATCCTATGACTTACTCCAACTATATGAAACTTCCTTCTCCTATGTGGGTCTTTTGCTCACCACCTATTGCGTGCGTCCAGCAGCGATTAGTAGTTAAGTTGGTTGATGTAAAGTGTACATCAACCGAGAAGTGAACCCCTCAAATTGTTACTTACGTGCCAATTTTTATGTAACGGACTCACCCCTTAACAGTATCATGCAGTTTGCGCATCATACGATTGAAATCGACGTAGAAGTCAGCACTATCGATACGACGAACACATCTCTCAATCCACAAAATCATATTGGAATGCAGTGGTAGAGGGCGTGACTTTGCGCTGCTGCTGATTCGGATGAATCGTGCGCAATGGATACCGCAGCATCACCAGCACTGATGTCATCATTAGGCGTCCCGGCCACTTCCTGCAAATAGATCGGTCGACGGGAGGCAGCGCGTTTGTGGCCAAAGTAAACAAACGAACGTATGAACGATACAGTTATTTTACGCTGGACAGGCGGCGCGGACGAACCTTTTGATGCGAGGAATACAGTTCAGCAGAAAATCGCTGAATGCTAGCGCCGTTTGTCATATCGTATGAACCACCGTATGTATGGATGAATGATACTCATTAAGTGCATACCGGAGCCTGTCTCTGGGAAGACGAATGACGGCGATGGATTGTCCTCTACGCAACGCTTTTTTGTGGTGCCTGGTTGCTAACATAGAAGGACTGATGCACTATCGCTTGGGACCGTGCAACGAAGATGCTGGACCGCTCACTTAGCCAAGAAAGCTTCGTCGCCGGCGCAGACCGTTTGTCTTTCGAAAGGGATCGATGGTCTTCTATAGTTTTTGCACGGCGACCCGCCAGACTTAGAACAAATTCAGAAACCAGCAGTATATTCGTGCAAAAGTCCTGAAACCAGCACCAGTTCTGAGACGAGCCAACATAGAATGCAGTTGATGTGGGCCACAACATTCCCAATTGCCTCAGTGATTGAAACTGCGTGATTGGTTGCGAGGCTTTCCATTTTTTAGAAATTGTTGGTGTGATCTCATTGGGCAGACAATATTTGGCAAATGGACGACTCATTGTTCATTTTGCGACCCACGAGCGCCTGCGAAGAAGGTCAAAGGCCTCTGCGTTGCTTACTATGGCACTATCATCCTTGCTGGAAGCAAGCCATGCGCTGAGAAGGTACGAAATGGTCTGACTGCACGTGATGTTAGAATGGGTTGCTGAGTTTATGTTGTTTCTATGCAAGTGAAAGAGGAGGGGAGGCGGCGCATGATCAGCAGACTGTAGACAACCCATCAGACTGTGCGTAGGTACGAAGGTCGACGTACTCCGCAATTATGTTTATTTGAACACAATTTGATGTGCTGTATATTGCTGTTTTATCCATGCCTGCAACGTGTAACAGGTTGGACGTTGTCAAGATCGTTAAACTCTCGTTTGATACTTTGCAGGTCGATTGCGAACAGTCGGCGCCAGTCCAGATGTACATTTGACGTGGTACTGACGATCTTTGCTCCTTGTTTTGCCACCGGGTATTGGATAGAAGGGCTGATCAAGTCGCGAAACAAGGGGAAGGTGTTTAAATAACTTAATGACGGCGCAATAAGTGAGCACCGAGCTCAGACGGAAGGTCCGATGCACAATGTACGTGCTTAAACCGTCTAAGATGCTCATGATTGAAGCAAGGAATGTCCTCAGGTGAATGGGGAGAGAAGTGTCATTGTAGAGCCGGTTAGTTTGCACTCGTGATGTTTTGCATGTTGTGTTTCCTGTACATGAAGTGTAACGGGGCAGCCCGTTACATGAAATTGTCACTTTAAGGAAAGTGACAATAAATAATATAAAGATGGATATTCTTTAAACAATATCACCAAAGTGGTGATATTGAAGGGTCGACCAAAGGGTCTGTTCATTGGTTGATATCGTGATGATATCAACCCACCAATCGCCGCAAGACGCGCGCAATGAGTGGTGACGAGACGTCACCATACATGCAGTTATATTAGTATAATTGAATTAAGTCAAACGAAGAGACAGTAGTTTAAAGACTTAATTCTATTAATAAACCAGTTCTACTTTTACCCTACCTACGCTTCCTCGCTTGCCACGTGTACTTCCGTCGGGGCACCCAAATCCCTTGCGTTAAGTTACGACAGGGTGTGCCCCGTTACACCTGGTAGCACTTTGTAGTCCTTCCAAGGACCACATCATCCAACATGTTCATGTTGGATGAAGAAGACACCTTTCACGCCACGCGTGAAGAATTTACCCATTTGAGTGACATCGAATGGGGTGCGGTAGAACGAATGAGTTCTACCGTAGGCGATCTCGTCGTTAGCACCATGTTGGAGTCTCTAGACAGAGACCAACAATATGCCGCTATTGCCAAGTTCATCCAAAGTGAACTTGTCGCCGAAAGGGAAAAAGTAGCCTTTCTTCACCAGCAAGGCTCTCAACAGGCCGAACAGTTGAGAGAACTCGGTGCTCAACAGACAGAGCTGTTGAGACAGCAGCGATTCCATGCTGCTGTGGGCTGGACGGCGCATGCGCCTCGTCCCGAGGTCATGAAAGTTGACATCTCCAAGTACAGTGGAGTCCCGGAGGACTCCCTGTTACTATGGTTTGTCGAACTCGACAGAGCCATAAAGGCACGTCGTATCGACGATGAGCAAATGAAACTCACATTTGCTCAGACCCACTTGGCAGGGCGTGCCAAAACTTGGTCCCTGGGACTCGAGAGTAGCGACCCAAATGTGTTTAGGTCGCTAGATGACTTCAAGTCCCGGCTCAGACAAACGTTTGAGCCGCCACGTGCTGAGTTCAGGGCTCGTTCAGAGCTCCTGAAACTCAAGCAGGGTAAGCGTGATGTGCACGCTTACGCACAACATATACGACTCCTTGCGAGTAGTATAACTGCCAACCCAGTTCATGAACACACGTTGATTACGGTGTTCATGCAAGGGCTCGCAGAAGGGCCCGTCAGGAGCCATCTGTTCCGCCTTGAGCTGAATACGCTTGAAGATGCTATTGCAGCAGCGGAACAGGAAGACTTTAGCATGAGACAGGCTCATGCTAGGTCAAGATCTTATCGTTTACCGAGGCGAAAAGAGACCGGAGGTCCAGAACCAATGGACCTCTGCTATGTTGAGAGCGAGAGACCTCGCTCTACAAACAACAAGCGATTGAAGAGGTGCAATCGCTGTCAGAAGTTAGGGCACTACGCATATGAGTGTAGTGCTCCACGCCCAGTACCAAACAGTACTGAGCGAAATGGACGACAATTTCCCAGAAAGGGCAATGGGCGTGGGTCCAGCGCTGTTGCGAAACCGCAACAGCGAGACGGACCATCAAAAAATGGTCGGGGTCAGTTGGGGCGGAGCGCCCTACTGATCCAGCAACCTCAAGAGAATTAGCAAATCTCTTGACGAAAGTTGCTCCAGATACACAATCATTGTGTGTCTCTGCACCTGGTGATGACGTTTCGCTCATCACCTTGAAGTTGGAAGCGACAAATGATTTGTCGCTTCGTGCCCTAGTAGACTGTGGGGCGTCGAACAACTTTGTTCGTCGCCAGTCACTAGAGGGTCGTAGGCTGAAGTTCGTTGAGCGCGACATTCCCCTCACAACGATGACGGTGCGCCTTGCAACAGGCGCATCGATAACCGTTAAGAAACGTGTAGTCGGAATCCAGTACACGTTAGAGGGCGAGCAGTACGATGATGATTTCATCGTACTAGATCTGGATGACAAATTTGATGTCATCCTGGGATTACCTTGGCTCAGAAAGTACGAGCCAAGGGTGAGCTGGCAGCATCGATCCGTGAAGATGCCTGCCGCTTGTTCATCAGATGGACATATGATGAACATCTTGGAGCGTCCACAAGCGTGTGGATGTTCTGCGAGTGAGTGCGATGGCCTCACTTGCGGTACGGTCGTTAGAACGACTGCACAAGATCACAGTGTAGTTGATCACTACACTGTGGAGCAAGCTCCCGGCGGCTGTACAGAATTACAGGCTGCGCCGAAGGTCCACCACTCGAATAAGCCGAGTGGACCGGGACATAGATGCATGCCTAGCGGTCAGCATCTTGGAAGAAAGAAACCTGTTGCCTCCAAGAGGCAACATGAAAATCCTAGGTCGACTGGAGAGTCGACCGTAGAGGATCGGTTCCTGACTGTGGTTGCACAGCCACAGTCGGAAGACGTCGATGGAATAAGTCCCCACGTACTTGAGGAAGGAATTCCTCAGGAGTTGCTTGCTGAGGGACCAGGCCCTCAGCAACCTGTGGAAGCAAGTTCCCAGGAAGAAACCGAGACGTTGAACGTCTTGGTTAATGACGGATCGAGCGTAGGCGCTTATACGCTTGATCTGATTGTGCCTCCGAAGTTGACTTCGGAGATAACTCAGTTGCCAACGCTAGAACCGAAACGGTTCTTGCGTGATCTGCGTAGTGGCAAAGTCAAGCAGATCTGCATACTCGTCCCAGAGGACGAGTATGTGACCGACATTCGGTCGGCAACAGTATTTGCTGAGAACGAACGGGTTCTCAGCAGCTCATCGATGGACGAAAGTGTCCTCGATGAGAAGACTCGGATTGAGCGATACGCGTCCGAATCCTGGGAGTCACTTCAGGCAAATCCTTTGTATAAGGATTTGATCGAATTCAGGGATGTGTTCCCTGAATCCGTACCTTGCGAGTTGCCTAAGGACAAAGGCACTCGACACGAGATCGAGCCTAAACCGGGCTCGAAATACTGTGTCATGAAGCAGTGGCCACTGCCTCGTGAACAAGTGATAGCGATCGACAAGTTATTTGCCGATCGCTTAGCAGCGGGCCATGTGAGGGAATCAACATCTCCTCACAGCTCTCCGACCTTCTGTGTGCGAAAGGCCACAGGAGGGTGGCGGATAGTGCACGCATTCAACAAGTTGAATGCTGCAACGGTACCGGCTCAGACGCCGATACCGAGGAAGGACGTAATCATAGATGGTATGTCAAAGAGTACCATCTTTTCGTCCATGGATCTGATAAATGGATTCTATCAGATCCTTATGCGTGAACGGGACGTCCCGTTCACGGCAGTGAGTACCCCCAGCGGTATGCTGTCGGAGTGGCTAGTGATGCCACAGGGGCTGAGTAATGCCCCTGCAACATTCAACAGATGTGTAACAAATCTGTTGAGACCGGTGCGAGACTTCGCACCGAGTTACTTCGACGATGTGTTCGTCCATAGCCGGGCTATGGACGGAAAGACGAACGTTGAGGTTCGTAGTACTCATGTTCAACAAGTTCTTCAGCGTATGCGCAAGCATAAGTTGTATGATAATTTCAAGAAGTGTATATTCGTGGCAAGCGATTTACCACTTCTTGGGTGCATCGTGGGTAAACACAGCGTACTCCCTGATCCCGAAAAGATCAAGGCGATCACCGACTGGCCAGTGCCAGTCGATGTCAAGGGATTTCGTAAGTTCCTTGGGCTAGCGGTGTACTTGCACAAGTACTCGCGCAACTACGCCGAAATGACGGTACATCTTTCTTGTTTACTCAAGAAAAATGTCAAGTGGTCATGGAACGCTGAGTGCCAGCGGTCGTTTGAAGGTATCAAGCAAAGCTTGATGCAATCGCCGATCTTGGCGATTGCAGATCAAGACAGACCATTTCATGTGGTCTGTGACGCCAGCGATTTTGCAATCGGCTGTGCGTTAATGCAGTTCGATGCAGATGGCGCGGAGCGCGTCATCTGTTATCAGTCGCGTCAGCTGAAAGCAGATGAGCGTAATTACCCAGTGCATGACAAGGAACTCCTTGCCTTAAAATACGCACTGGCTAAGTTTCGCGTCTATCTCTTGGGAGATAGACCGTTTGTTGTCTATACGGACCATGCGTCATTACGCACGGCCGTAAACAGCCCACACCTCTCGCAGAGAATGTCGAGGTAAATGTCTTTCTTCGCGGAGTATAATTTCTCCGTGGAGTATAAACCAGGACGACACAATGTCGTCGCTGATGCGCTCTCGCGCCGGCCCGATTTCGAGCCGGACGCACAAATCAACAGTGAGGATAAGCCCATTGTTGCGACATTGTCAGTCAGTGTCCCGTCGTCGAGTTTACTTGACGACGTACGAAAGGCATACGCGGAAGATAAGGATCTTCTGCGATTGATGGATCATCTGGTGAATTCATCCAGTAAATCCATGAGGGATTTACCGGCTTTGTACCGATCCTCATCGGATCGGTATAGTACACGCAACGGATTGCTGTACTATACAGCTGTTGCCGACGACACGCCTCGTGTCGTCGTACCCGCTCATCGTGATTTGCGATTGCGCATCATGTATGAGTGTCACGATGCCCCAACAAGCGGCCATCGTGGTAGAGAAAAGACTTACCTCACGGTAAGTCGCGACTTTTACTGGCCCCGCCAGTATCAGTTTACCCGCAAGTACGTACGTGCTTGCGAGGTTTACCAACGGGTGAAGCCTAGTCCTTCATCCCGTGCGCCATTGCAGCCTCTGCCCGTTCCGACAGAGTGCTGGCAGTCCGTTTCAATGGACTTCGTCTTCGGGTTTCCCGAAGACGCTCACAAGAATAATGGTATTCTTGTGTTTGTAGACCGATTCAGCAAGATGGTCCATCTTGCTGCTGTCCCTGAGTCAATCAAGGCTCAAGGTTGTGCTCGTGTCTTTCTAGACACGGTCTTTAGACTCCACGGGTTACCCCGTGAACTCGTATCCGACCGTGACCCTCGGTTCACGGCGGCATTTTAACAAACCGTGTTCCGTACTCTCGGAACACGATTGAAGATGTCCACTTCTGACCATCCAGAAACAGATGGTCAGACGGAACGTGCGAACCGTGTCCTCGAAGAGATTCTTCGAGGATATGTTCACTCGTTTCCGAGTTGGAGCGAATTCCTACCCATGGTGGAATTCGCCATCAATAATTCGGTGCATGCTTCAACACAGCACACACCGTTTTACGTGAATGGCCTACGCCATCCACGAGTGCCCACCCTTATCGAGTGTGACTCTTGGATAAGGGGGGAGGGACTCGCTCGAGCAAAATCCGTTTTGGCTCTTGCTCATCACGTGTCGACGTTAACGTCGTCACGTATGATGCCGATGTCGATCAAGTCGACATCGATGAAGAAGATCATCTCAATAATAGCGAAGACGCTATTATTGATTCGGATGATGATGACGATGCTGGTATATTCAGCATCGCCAACGATTATGTCAGCGAGGAAGAAGACAACCTCGCTGAAGAAGAGAGCAATCTCTTAGCAGTGCGCACGAAGCGCACTGCCAGACAAAACAAAGAGTCAGCAGAGAACTTCCTGCTGACTCGAGAAGAGGTAGTCCGTTTCGTTCAGGACTCCATCGCAAATGCGGTGGACCGTCAGAAACGGAACGCAGACAAGAATGGAAGAGCAAATGTTCTTTCATTGAAGGTTAACGACCTAGTACTACTGTCTACGGTAAACTTACCTGGACATGCAGTCACTAGTGTCGGCAGTAGTAAACTACTGCCGAAATACATTGGGCCATTTCGAGTGTTGCATCGCAAGGGCAATGCATACACACTCGAATTACCACGTAGGATGCGCACGCATCCTACGTTTTACGTGGGGAGGCTTAGGTCGTACTGTCAGTACGAGCCTTCTTCTTCCGATGAAGATAGCCCCCACGTTCAAGAACATCCATCAAGTTCTTGCGTTCGCGCTCCAGACGATCCGTCTGGTCGCGCAGATATGATACCTCGGTATTCAACCGAGATATCTCCCCGCGAGCTGTCGCCAGCTCGCCGAATAGGGAGCGGACATCCCGCTCGACCTGAAGCTGCGCCGTGGCATAATCGGCGCGATCCCTCGCCCGATCAGCCTCGTGACCCTTGCGGTTCTTCCGCACGGTATCGGTCAAAGCGTAGCGCCGGTCGCGCTCGTGCTTCAAGTCATCGCGCAATTCATCGATTGCGCGATCCTTCTCGTAAGGGTCGAGATGGTGAACAGAATCATCTGGAGGAGGTCTTTCCTCCTCCACCACATCCTTTGGTGGATGCTCACGGTGATCAACGCTTTCTGGTGGAGCGTATCTTAAATCACCGTGACGATTCAGGATCAAGGACGAGCTACCTCGTCCAGTGGCGGGGGTATCCACCCTCTTGGAACAGCTGGGAGCCCCGCTCTCAGCTATTGATGGATGTTGAAGGTCTCGTCCGCCAGTATGACGAGACCCATCCGATGAGTCCTGTGGCCTATCGGTAAACACGCGCCCTAGTCGCTTGTAGACGGATTGCAAGTTTGCAATCGCGTCACGCATCTCAGCCGAGATGTGTGCCCTTCCCCAGGGCGAACTTAGGGAATACACGTCCCTATGTGCACGCTGCGAGTTGTCAACACAACTCGCACAAGGGTCTCCCCATGTGAGGCAAGGAATGCCTGCCCCACTCGACAAACAGTGCAACCGGTACCTGGCACCGGTTGGCGTTCGCTTTTCGAACCTGAGGCGTGTCGCCTCAAGTTTCTTGATCCACCCTTCTCGTCCAAAATTCTTTACGTTTTGGACGAACGCGTTCCACGCAGCCAAAAGCGATGTTTTGTCACGCTTTTGGTTGCTGTTGTACCATCGATGTCTAAGAAAGACATCGAGATAAAAATCGTCTTCAGCGCGAAAGTTTTTCGCGCTGGAACTCAAGCCGTGAAGCTCGGTTGCATCGAATAAGGGTATTCGATGGTGTTGGCCTGTCTCGTGAGACAGGCTATTGATGAGTTGTTCGGGCAAACGCCACGGCTTCAACTCATCACGCTTCACAGTGGTACCCTTGTCGGTACCACGGCTCCCAGATTGACGACAACTCGCGCCATCGTCATCACGCTCGTGCGAAGACGCACGAGCCGGCGGTGGTGAGGAATAGAATTCCTCACTACCCTGATCATCGTCATCACTGCCGAACAGACTGTGATGCAAATCACGAGTCCGTTCGTTCGGCAGTGGTCTTGGCGAATACTGAGGCGTCGCCGGTGAGCGAGACGCCTCTGGAGCATTGCCCGAGTCAGACACGTCTGACTCGCCAGAGTAGATGACCTCTACATCAGGGTCATCGTGCGCACGCGGTGTGATACCGCGTGCACCTGCAGCACCTGTTGCTGCAGGCGAAGAAGGGCGGCAGACGACGAAGCGTCTGCCGCAAAGGCTTGCACAGCACCAGGCTGTGTGGGTCTTGAGTCACCTCGCATAGACATGTTAACTATGCGAGGTCAAGCGGAAAGTGAATGGAACGGACCCATCAAGTACTCCCTGTCCCAATGGTGGCCAACGGGTGGCCTCCATATTTTCGATAGTCACACGGTGACTATCAGTTAAGGGGGGTGATGTAACGGGGCAGCCCGTTACATGAAATTGTCACTTTAAGGAAAGTGACAATAAAGAATATAAAGATGGATATTCTTTAAACAATATCACCAAAGTGGTGATATTGAAGGGTCGACCAAAGTGTCTGTTCATTGGTTGATATCGTGATGATATCAACCCACCAATCGCCGCAAGACGCGCGCAATGAGTGGTGACGAGACGTCACCATACATGTAGTTATATCAGTATAATTGAATTAAGTCAAACGAAGAGACAGTAGTTTAAAGACTTAATTCTATTAATATAACAGTTCTACTTTTACCCTACCTACGCTTCCTCGCTTGCCACGTGTACTTCCGTCGGGGCACCCAAATCCCTTGCGTTAAGTTACGCAAGGGTGTGCCCCGTTACATGAAGGCTATGATGGTCGACATCCTATTAATATATAGCAATCATTTAATAAAGCAACGTCATGGCAATTTTTGTTGTTGTATTCATTCGTTACACAAGCTATGCATAGCATGTTTAATTGAGTATGAAGGAAATAGACCCACGCGAGTGGCATTCGTCTATAGCACTGTTGGTCATCACTGTTTCCATCACGAATACTGACGCCCCACGAGTACCCGTCTTGATGGCGTCAGTATTCGTGATGGGCATACGTACGTGTTGCTCCCACCACTACACCTCTTGACCTTGCACTGTCGATTTTGAAAATATTGTAGTCCTGTATAAACACAGTGGAAGCAGCGCCCGTCTGTAAAATGTGTCCGTTCGAAAGTACATTGGTACCGTGGTCTCTTCCATATCAATCATCGCCATTTTGTTAGGAACCGTACGACGACAAAAAGACGTATCGGTAGCTCTGAAGATTCGAAGTCTGGAGCTACTTACAAATGCCGCCACTGCTTTCAAGAGGGACACAACAAGTTAACATGTCGGCTTAATGGGACTGTCATGGAACAAAAGAACAAGCATTTCGAAGCAAAGTCAATTGACTTAAGTGACATGATAAGGTCTGTACATCCATCGTCAGTATTAGTGACGGATACAGTATTGGATGACACCACCTCGAATGAATGCCACCCGCGTGGATCTATTGCCTTTATACTTAATTAAACGTGCCGTGCATAGCTTTTATAACAAATAAATACAACAACATCTTTGCCCACACGTTGCTTTAAACACGCTTGCTATATATTATTTGTTTGTTTACTCTCATTGCTAATATTTACTGTGAACAAAGTGCTTAAAACATAACTTGTGTCATCTTTTTGTCCTCTACAACAACACTTCCTTCTACCTGCACCTGCGGGACATCACTCACATCGATCATGAAGCATCATACATGCTTCTTTCACGTACATTGTGCATCAGGGGGTTCACTCTGTGCTTGGCAATCACAAATCGCGCCTTTATGGCGCGATTTCACACCTTGACCTTGTTACGCGACTTGCAAAGCCCTTGTATCCGATCCCTGGTAGTAAAACAAAACGTTAAGACGTCAGAAATACTCCATACGTACATCAGAACTGGCGCCAACAATTCGCATTCGACATGCGAAATACCAAACGAGCTATAGTTACGATCTTCATAACGTCCAACCTATTCCAAGGTGCAGGCATTAAACAAACAGCAATATCCATCCCATAAAATAGCTTTAAAACAGATACAATTGTGGAAATCGTCGACTTTCGTACCTACACACAGTCCGGTAGGTTCTCTTTCGTCTGCTTATCGCACGCCGTGTCCCCTGCATTGTCACGCGCACAGAAATTATGATTGACTCGACACCCACTCTCTAATCAGCTACTGATAAATAAACACCACTCCTCTTACCTTTACATCGCTGGTAGGCTTCCAGCAAAGATAGAGTTCCAACACAGAGGCCTCCGACCTTCAACGCATGAGCTCGTTCGTCGCAAAATGAACAAAGCGCCTTTTATTTGCCGAACAAAGTCTGCCCAATAAGATTATTCAACGGCTCGATTAAAATAGAAACTATCTTACCCAATCACGCAGTTTTATTCAATTAGGCAGCTAAAAGAAGTCGTAAACATCTGTCCCACTCTATGTTGGCCCGTCTCAGAACTGGTGCTTGTTTCAGGACTTTTGCACGAATCTACTGCTGGTTTCTGGATTTGCTCCCAGACTTATGCACCTCTACCGAGCGGGAGGCAGCTAACTGGCTTCACCGGCTCAAACGGGGACTCGTCTTTCTAGCCCATCCGGCCATTCATCGGCTGCCTTAGAGCGTGCCGGATCGAGTACAAAATCCTCGGGTGTCGTCATCGTTTTTACCATTGGCTTTTCACTACCATAGAAGTCAGCTTTGCCCTGCGCTGCAGCACTGGCTAAATCGCTTTGAACACCAGACTCAGTCGGAGCGGTGGCTTTCAGCGGTCGCGGATCAAAGCCCCGCTCAAATCTGGCGGCACGCGGACAGTCTTACGGAGTACCAAGTGTGGACGGCTTACCGGATCGCAACCAATCAGCTCAATTTATATCACGCCGGACGCTCTGAGGATCCCAGTTGCCGGAAACTCGAGCACTGCAGGGGACGCAAAGAGACTGTCACTCATAAATTTTGTGATTGTTTAACTGCGATGGCCTGCTAGAGCCTATTGCTCTGTCATTGGTCTGGTGAGGGGGTTCAAGAATTCGCTGTGTCGAGTCATTTTCGGTATTTCGCCCATCGACGGGCGCCTCCGCTTCCACCGCGTTTGCTGCAGCTCCTAATGGATCGTTTTGGGGATGATCACACGGCAGCGGCAGATGAATACCGTCGGATCTGGTTAGTGTTATGCTCCTTGTGTCAGGTGCATCTTTGGGTGGAGCGCAACGCGGTAATCTTCCGAGGGAAGACAATCTCTCCGGCTCAAAGTGCCCTTGCATTCTGGCGAAGCGGTCTGCGGCAATTGAAAGCAATTGCTATGCGTGAACATCGGTCCGCAGCTACAGCAGTCGGAGGGGCGCGTCTTCACGCCTGTCTGGACATTCTCAGCCAAGTTCCCACAGGTCGCCAGGCTTCTCTTACTATCAGCCACGATGAGCTAACCGTTCCGGCGCTCATATCCTGGTTCAGGACTTTTCAGACATCTTGCACATCTTAACTTGTAAATAGACGATCATGAAACTCCTCCACTTAGCCAAGAAAGCCAAGCGATCAAATGTGTCAATTGATGCAGCCCTGAGCATTGTCTCTGCCTTCCCACATCGATGCTCGTCACAATCGACGCGCAGCATCTATGACGATCTTTTCCGAAATGTCATGTGTTGGCTGACGAAAAAAGATGGACAATTTGACAAAATGTACGAAGGGCTGTGGTAACATCGAAATGATTTTCGTGAAAACTTGATCCGCTGGTTCCAATGACTCGAGCTTTGCCACAAAAATTGGCTAAGGTCACTACGGTCATCGCGTATGTACATTCTTCCCTGGATGAGCGGCGTCATGTTTGTATACGAAACGCGTCACGTGCCTCTTCTTTATGTATCAGCGGTGTCTCTCATGATACCATGGGGCATGCAAGTGCTTCATTGCATGCGGTTGCGACACCTTTTGCGTCGAGACATTCCGAATTGCACGTCACAAATTGAAGCTGCTCGCCCCTCGTATCGACAGTCAGGACTTCGATAGTGGAATGTTTGACGGCCCAAGTGGCTTTCGTCCCTCGTTGCTCTCATGTCGCTACTTGCGTATCTTTTCGCACATTGTAATGACACAGAGATCATTCGCAAACTGCGAGCATGAGACGTGTGTGTGCGCCAGTCCTTTTCACAGCGCAGTACGCGCAACTGCAAGTGTGTGTAGGCCTTAAGCTGCTGTTGACAAAATCCTGACGTCTTGCCTGCGAGAGGCTTTTACGCTGCCGCTGAACGTATACTTTGTCAACTTGTCGTGCACATTTCAGCAGCCGACGTCTTTTCTTCCATTGCGACATGCGTGACCCCACGGCGGAATAGGAGGATTTGATTACGGAGATGTGTTCTCACCAAGAGCGTTATAGCGTAACTTGCTACGATATATGAGCCCACCTACGAATAGAACACGAAAGAAGAATGCGGTTGTTACGCGCTCGACGTCCGCGTCGGACCGTCGCTCGAGAACTTGTCGCGAAGCGATCCGGTGGCCGGCAGTGCATCTTGCCCTCTGGTCAGGCAGCATGCACTACCACGTCCAGCGTGTTCAAAGAACAGGTAAATGAGCTATTCAGGTGCCACCCAATGCAATTTTGACATCCCTTCGTTGACAGCAAACATGTTGGTTGCCATGTCCGAGCAAGCACCTTTTGTCACATTGCAGCTACCCATCGGCAGCGTTATGATCCGCGCCAGCGCAGCTTGTTACGAAGGTGCTCAGCCCGCGCGTTTGAGGCGGCCGACTGATTCATCGTGTCCTGTTTGCCTTGCAAGCCACGTCGAGATGAACTGCGTGTGCGACGCTGCCACGATATACCCTAAAATTTCAGCAAAAGCGAGTAAATGTAGCACCGACTGTACAAAAAAGGACCACTAACACGCCAATGCAGTGCATCTTTTGTGTGGCTCGCGTCCACCCTGCACAATATAGACAAGTCGATTGCACCAATTCGCCACAACAAATGCAAGTGAAAAAACGAAGTCGTTCAGCGCGCACACGGTCGACTGCGGCGAGCGATGGCGTTTCCAAGCAATATGTCTCGGCTGTCGTCTGCTCGTCCGTGGCCATGCGATGTTTTCGGCATTTTATAATTCCGCGAGAGAAAAAAAGGGGCGGAGCCGACTTCGGGCAGGTTGAATGCGCCGTTGACTGGCTCGTTTATGGCCGCACTGGTCCTACCTGAATTTTTGTCGGCCGCATGCGGTGGTCCGTTTCTACGCGCGCGTCGGCCGACTTCTGGTTAAGTAGCGGGGTCGAGCGGTGGAGAAGCGTCGACCAATCACGAGGCGCGAAAGCGCGCCCATCGATTGGCCGACACGTTGCACGCGGCCCTAGCCCTGGTCGCACGCGCCCTGCTCCCACCGCCCGACAAGCTCATTTCTGCTTTGTCACCGCACAGACGACTCGGTCGACCGAAGAAGAAGAAGAAAAAGAAGACGAAACGACACAGCCCGCATACATCCGTCAAGTATACCTCTGACCATGGGCGACAACAAACTGCGCAAACGCCCTGCCCCAATGGGCCTCGAGGGCCCCAGCAGCGGCACAGGCTCTGCCGCGCCCGTGTTTTTGCAGAAGACTTACGATATGATTGAGAGCTCGCCGCCGGCCGTCGCGTGCTGGAGCGAGACCGGCACGTCGTTCATCATCAAGTTGCCGCGCGAGTTCGCCAAGACGATGCTCCCGCGCTACTTCAAGCACAACAACTTTAGCAGTTTCGTGCGGCAGCTCAACTTCTACGGCTTCCGGAAGCACAAGAAGGACGAGATTGTCATCAACACGGAAGAGGACGAGAGCAAGAACTGGTGGGAGTTCTACCACGAGAAGTTCGTGCGCGGGCGGCAGGAGCTCATGGCGCAGATCCGGCGGAAAACGTACTCGGAGCCGGCGTCGCCTGACCACGAAGAGGTCGAGACGCTCAAGCAGTCGGTGCAGAGCCTGCAGGGCCAAGTGTCCGAGCTCATGGGCCAACTGTCGGACCTGACGGGGCTCGTCAAGAGTCTGCTGCAGGACAAACCCGCGCGGGGACCGCCGCTGTCGGTGTCGGCACCGGCCCAGCGCGCGCCGAAGCGCATCAAGATGAACGACCCGTCCGTGCCCCGGATGACGCTCGCTGCTCCGCCGCCACCTGCCAACGTCCTGCCGGACGCCTACGCATCGCACTTGGACCACGTCGCGACGTCACAGCTGCGTCAGCCGCCGCTCAATATGATGCTGGACCCCATGTCGAAGAGCCAGAGCCAGCGGACAAGAGAGATGTCGCTCATGGAGTGGACCGAGTCGTACGGCATGGACTACTTACTGAACGACTCGGGCCGGCAAATGCCGCTCTTTGGCGAGGACATGCTTAGCTACGACTGATCGCGACGTGCGAGACGTTGTGTGTATGTGTAAAGCCTCTTGTGCTTTTTGCTTGATGTGTGGTGTGTGGGCGGAGGAGACGGGTCGGCGGAAAGCACTGGGGGCTCGACGCGGCGGTGGCGACAGCAAATGCACGTGGTGAAGGGGACGACGTAATAAATCCATTTATATATAGCGGAGACGAGGGGTAGGTAGGTGGGCAAGACGCAGTTGGACGGCGGCCGCGCGAACGGCTTTGGTGAAGCGAAACGGCGGCCGCGAAGCCCCACGGGACGTTTTGCAACGACGGGGCACGAGACGAGCGCGCAGCTGGCTGGAACTGCCCCTTTCTGGCAAGAGAAAGCACATGCGAGAGAGGGTGGGATCGTGGAGACGTGAGGAGCGAGCTAATTGATAGGTGGGAATACAGTCTTTTGTGAGGAGCGAGCTCATTGATAGGTGCAAATACAGTCTTTTGTGAGGAGCGAGCTCATTGATAGGTGCAAATACAGTCTTTTGCGCGAGCGATTGCACGAGCAGCCGCGGCCAGAGCGGCGCGCACGTCTCTCTCTATGCCGCGCCTTTTCTTCGACGTCAAAACACGTAGTTAGTCACCCGCAGCGTCTGAGCGCCGAGTGAGACCGGTGCGTCGTCGCGCTCTCCTCTCCCACGCTGGACAAGACACGACGAGGCAGCGCGAGTCGGCCTGTCATTCCCACGCGCATTCCGAGTCGAGCGTGGCACCGATCGACCTCCGAGTCAATAGTGAAGTCGAGACAAATAGCGCCCTTACCCTCGCGATGGACGCACGAACAGACGGACGGGGTGCGGCTCGTTTGAAGCTGTTCCTGTGGCCTTCCGGCTGGTCCCTTGTGTCCTCAGGAGACGAGCTGAGACTTGGCGAGTAGGCAGCACCTGCTGCTGCAAAGTGCCGAGCAGATGGGATACAAGTGACATAGACGCCACACGATCACCGGAAAAGCCACACAGACTGCCTTCATTAAGTTGCGGATGCAAAACCGGTATATTTATCGAAGTAGCAACCAGTAGCTCCTCGGCACAGCTACCGACATTTGGCACATGCTGTTCCATCAGCGACGCTTCTTTGCGTATCCTTGTGGCGCACCCAGTCTGCTCACGCTCAATTCCTCCTCGTCCTTCTCTTCCTTCCCTTCCTCCTCGTCCTCGTCCTCTTCTTGCAGGTAGGTATTGACAAATTTCATCTATCCAGCGAGCCATCTGTTGTTAATGGACCGATCTATCAATAGGTCTCGTCCGTTTGTCTGTTTGTTTGCGGTATGCGCGCGTTAAATTGACCGCTCATTTGTGCTGATACGTTTGCGATGAATAGGTACACGCTCGTCACGACCGACCGATGTGTGGCACTGCTGAGCTATGACGATGCTGGCTACAGTCTGCACAAACTCGAAGTCGACGCTTTGTCGACTGAAGAAGTGAACGTAATTGCCAGTGCTGTCGTTGAGCGGCCAGCGCCGTGTCCGTCGCAAGTGGCGGTGGCGTACGCGGTCGGGGAAGCGCTCTACGTGCAAATTTTGACTCCATATCACGATATCGCAGACCATGCAGAACCGCTGAAGGGCGGCGATTTCAAGTTGCAGGCAGCACCAACGTGCATGTACAGTATCCAGGCATCTGGGACAAACGGGGACGTCTTCTACGGTGTTATCGTGTGCTGTACGGACTCGATGCTGGCCATTGGGTACATCAAGAACAAAGAGAGGAAAAAGATGTCTAATACCGAGCTTCGGGCGGACCTGGATGCTACCTGCACTCTTCTGGACAACGAGCAATTCGCGGAATTCTTCCCCGAATTTGCAACGTTCACACACACAATCATAGCAGTCGATACCTTTTTGTCACCAGAGAGAGACCAAGGCTGGATTGCTTTTGGCTGCGCTGACGGGTAAGGTTAGCGTGACGGCAATGCTTGCTGTTGTCTTGTTTGCAGCGACTTGACGTTGCTCGTGTGCTGGAACAGACTGGTCCGCGTGTATCATGGGCAGACGTACGAAGGGCGCCTCGGTGGCCCATTCACGACCAAAGACGTGCAACTGAGTGGCCCTGTGACTTGTGTCTCCTTTTTCCTGAAGCGGTCGGCTACAGCAGAAACCGCTAGCTCGACTTGGCGCTGCAATCTACTGGTCACGTGCGCAATTGGCCAAGCGCTGGTGTATGAGAACTTGTTTGGTGCATCGGACCACATTGAGAAAGGCGAGGTGCTGATGGACTCGGACGCATTCGACTCGATCTTTGCGGGTATCACCGCTGACATTGACCTGGTAAGCTTGCTTTGAACTCGTACACGAGAACTCGCGATACTGACCTGGATGCATATGTATGTGTGTGGTAGGACGGAGAAGCTGAAGTCGTGTTGGGAACCGACAGTCAAGTTATGTTAGCGTACAAGGAACGAAGCGATGACGATACCAGCGGTTGCCAAGCCGCGAAAAGTTCAGTTGAGCTCAGTGGCGATGACTCGTTCCCTGCACACGAAAAGGCGCCGACTCTGTCGACGGAAAGTGTGCAGAATATGTGGGACGACCTGGAGATGGTCCCAGTGACGGATACGGATACGTTTGTAGCGCCAGAGCCTGTGGTGGTGCAGCGGAAGTGGCAGCGGTTATCTCGAAGCCAGTGGGACATGGAGACGTTTGGCGCGATCTACAGCTTATTGTGGCAAGACGTGAACCATGACGGAGTACCCGAGCTGCTGGTTGCAAGTTCGACGGGCATCTACGTGTACGAAGCTGATCCAGAGTTTGTCATGCAGAAACTCGAGTGTGTCTTGTCAGCATTGCAGGGATCGGTTGTCGATCGATAGAAAAATAAGTAGAGACAAGTGACAACGCCACCATTGTGATCGCCAATGTTTCTGAAACTTGATCCGTTGCGCACAATATCGTGTTTTGAGTGCTTGTGCACCTATCGAAGCGATGTCTGATTGGGCATAAATGGCAAACGTCTGTCACGTCACATTTAGCAATAATCGCTGCGCTATTGTGACAATGCACGCCATGCGATCGATCTATTCCGGACAATGGCGACTCCCGCTCGCCCGCCACGCGACCCGTCTTCTATCGATTGGACAAACGGTACCAGGAAGACCTAACGGCGTCTCTTTTGGCGCTCCTTCCGGCGTGAGGTCAACGACAGAGGCCACGCCAGGACTCTTCCAATTGCCAAATTTGCACATTCCGTCGGACTTTTCGAAAATCACACGAAACGTCAAGTCGCATTGTCATCAGCTACGACAGGAGGTACAGTGGTCATACTGATGTAGTAGTTCTACTACTACTACTACTACTTCTACTACTACTACTACTATCGCATTGCTCGATTTGTTACCATCGTACTACTCTTACACTATCATGTTGCAATGTTATCCTCTGTCAATTGTGGCGACTGCTAGTGCAGCTGATAACATCGTCGCCGGGACTGCAGACGCTGTACACATTGGACGATGTCTCGAATGTCATATGCGCAGTCATTGATGCGTCCGAGCTTTGTCGCAATGTACACCCCGATGAGTAGGCGATGAAAAGAGCTGAAATGTTTCTTGTATCCAGTGATAGGTGCAGAGCGGATAGGATCTCTCACCGATATCGTTTGATGGTGCAGGAACTTTCGGCGAGCAGCTAGTGAGTGTTACACTGAGTTGTCCGACTTTATCCAGAACTTGAATACCGACGTGGAGATATTTCGGTCGCTGAAGACTGTGATGGAAGACGAAGTTGCCGTCGAAAGCTTCACACCAGAGCAGAAGAGGATGGGAACGTTGCTGCGCAACGAATTTGAGCGTGACGGCATCCATTTGCCTCGTGCTGAGCGACAGCGAGTGATCTCGTTGCAAAGGGATATCACCAAACTCAGCATGCAGTTCCAGTCGACGATGTATGATGCAAGGGACTATGTGGAAGTGCCAGCTAAATACATACGAGGTATGCCGCATAGCATCACGTCCGTGTGTGAGCGCAAGTGGATGAGCCATGACACACTGCGGGTCCCCACAGACCTGCACGTCATGAACACAGTGTTAAAGTGGGTTGGCGACCCAGAAGTCCGGCGAAACATGTACGTTGCTGCAAATTCGTGTGCGAAAGATAATTTGCCGGTACTGGATAAGCTGCGAGCGAAGCGGCATGAACTTGCCCAGTGTTTGGGATTCCCTACATACGCTCATCTAGCGACAAGGTGCGGAACTCGGTACACATGGCGCTTACATCGTCCATACCGTACCGCTCCTTGGTCCAATCATGTGTGGCATGTGCGCTAACTGCTTGACAGTGACCGTATGATTGGATCTCCAGAGGCTGTTGAAGTATTTACTCGAGACATTGCTAGACAGCTGATGGCAAAAGTTCGTGTGCTGCCGTTGCTTTTGGATCCGTTCAGTGCCGCTCACTTGGTGCTTTTGTTCTAGGCTAAGATGGAGCAACAGCTTTTGCTGGACGCCAAGCGGAAACACGAAGGCGGTTCTGTTGACCACGTGTACATGTGGGACTTGCCATACTACATGGGTATGCTCAAGGCCCAAAAGTACGGGATTGACTCGCGCGTAATTGCTGCGCACTTTCCTCTCGAGAACTGTTTGAAAGGACTGCATTTGCTGTGCTCAGCACTATTCGGTCTGGAGTTGAAACAGGTGCCCGTGCTCAATTCGAGCGAGTGCTGGCACGAAGACGTGGTGAAACTCGCGCTCACGCGAGACGGTGAAACGTTGGGCTACATGTACTTCGACTTGTACATCCGGCCAAACAAGTACAACCACGCAGCTCACTTTACTATACGCTGTGGCAAGCGTCTGAGCGACAGGTCGTACCAGAAACCCATCGTAGCGCTTGTTTGCAATTTCAACAAGCCCGCGCCGGACAGCCCATCGCTGCTGGCGCACGCTGAAGTGGAGACGCTTTTCCACGAATTTGGTCACGCAATGCATTCGTTGCTGTCTCGCACTGAGTTTCAGCATCTCTCGGGTACCCGCGCGTCTCTGGATTTCGTGGAGACGCCGTCGCACTTGTTTGAGTATTTC
Organism: Hyaloperonospora brassicae; assembly: GCA_947650285.1. Lineage (NCBI taxonomy): Eukaryota > Oomycota > Peronosporomycetes > Peronosporales > Peronosporaceae > Hyaloperonospora > Hyaloperonospora brassicae. Next base: position 307,770 of record CANTFL010001448.1, read on the forward strand.
GCGTGGGACTACCGCGTCGTCCGAGAGTTCGCCCACCATTATCGGACAGGTGCCCCGTTGCCTGCTGACATGATGCAAGGGTTGCGTGCTTCCAAGACAATGTTTGCTGCGATGGACACACAGACTCAGTGCTTGTACTCGATGCTGGACTTGCGGCTTTTCAAGGAGCAGCCTTTGCCTTGCAGCCCTCCAACGACTACGCAAATGCTGCAGGAGCTGCAGAACGCTAGTACGTTGGTGCCTCACGTGGATGGAACGTACTGGCACACACGTTTCGGACACTTGATCGGCTACGGTGCTGGCTACTACAGTTACCTGTACGCCCGCGTGTTTGCCGCCGATATTTGGCATACACACTTTAGTGGCCTCCAGAGCCCATTGAACCGTGAAGCAGGCGAAGAATTGTACCAAAATCTGATGATGCATGGTGGAGCCAAGGATCCAAACGATCTGCTTGTCGACGTGCTTGGCCGTGAGCCTTCTCCAGCAAGTTACCTCCACGAATTGGGCGTCTAGATAGCTGTTCGTCCTGCGCGTAATAAAAAGCATGTAAAGAGAAGAGCAAAAACTGGCGGTTTCTACACCTCAAGACTACATTCATCAGCATACGTAGTAGATTGCGAATTCTCGTGCATTATTAGCTCCTTCTCGAAGCTGCTCATAAAAATAGCTAGAGCAATCAGGAACTCTCAACATCAAACACGAACATCGTCAGCAGCAGCAGCAGACGGGTGCTTGGATCCGACCGGGTGCGATAACAGGCAGCAGAAAGCAGGGCAAGATATCGTCTCTCTGCCGGCTGTCGTGTCCTTCCGACCTTCACGTCCACTTATTGCACAACGCAGCAGGCTGCACACGGAGCTCCATTTTTGCCCACATTATCCGGATTGATAGACATCACGTCTGCGTGATGCAGGCCCATCTTTTCCGCGTACATAGAGTTGGTAGGAGTAGAAGCTGCTGAGCTGCAGACACTATCTGCCAGATCCATCGAGGGCACGTCACCAACTGTCTGCTTGTTCACCTCCAACGACTTTTTGACCATGCCGCCAGCTTGACGCCATAGCAGCGCGTCGACCCAAAATGCGGCTTCATCATGGGAGCTCGCTTTGATCGTATACACGCGCTCGTTCAGTTCAATGGTAAAAAGACCGGGGCCGTCTACCGCACAGAAGACGCACACACAAAACCAAAAAGAACATGTTAGTGAGCGAATTGAACCTGCCACATGGGCTCAGCCGAAAGAGAGCGTCTGCATTTTACCAGCGTGGTCTTCCTGAAGCAGCGTGATGACGCCAACTTGGGGCAGATTGAGTGCTGCCAGCAGTTTCTGACCTTGTTTCTGCGAGAAAGCACAGGTGTATACGTGTATACACACACCCCGTGAATAACGACGTGCCAGCCCTGCGGCCGCCTCTCACCCCCGAAAAACAAAACATGCCCCGTCTGCGCACCTTGTAGTACGTGAGGAAGCAGCCATTTGTCTCGAACCAGCGCTTCTGCCACTTGCCTTCGCGCGTTTTTTTCAGCAAATAACCTGCAGACACAGCGTAAAACCCCGTCGAAATCGGCGATTTAATCTCATTTTGACTGCTATTGGCAGCGAAAGAAGAACCAATGGAACGCACCCCGAATCTCCTCCGTGCGGAAGTTGGCCGCGCCTTTGCTGCTGCTGCTGCTGAACTTATTGGAAGGCGACGAGGCGCGCAGGTTGGCGTCCGTGCGGTCGGTCATGGCGCGTGCTGCTCGTTCTGTCGGCTGTAGCTGTCGATCGGTACTGTCTATTGGGAATCGGACACTGTAGTCGGGACAGAGAATGTTGGAAACACTGCGGCCGAAAAACGGTGAAAGTCGCGGTACGATTTAGCAGCGATGGCAAAAAAAGGGGCTAAAAAGAGGCTGCAGAAACTCATGAGCCCACGATTTCACAGCGTCTTACAAGATGAGACGATTTGACGGGTCGTAAATGAATCGAACCCACGAATCAGAATATCAATGGCGACTTGGCATAAAAATAGCTTTTCTTCACTTGTGCGGATCGCTTCGGATGTATCCATTCTCAGCTCGAGTGCCCGCTACTGAGTGGTCTTCTCCTCATTTCGGTGGTCGACGCGTCTGATAATGCTGGTCGTTCTGAATCAACGTCATTAGCTCTTCAATACGCTGGCGATCAATGTGCGGCTGCATTTGCCACGACGCCAGGTACATCGTCACTGTCTCGTATCTCGAGCACTCGAAGATGTCGCTAGCAATGAGCGACTTCGCGACGAGCTCGTGCTCGTACATGGCCAACACCTCCAGCAGCATCAGTTCTGCCAATTGGACAGCGCAGCACAATACAGTAGTCAGCACCATGTCGCCCCTTCGAGCAACACTCATGGCCCACCATATCGGTGCCTGCGGTCTTCTCCTAACGTATTTGCCACGTCATGCACCAACAAGCGCCGCATTTGCGCATAAACGTCTGCCTACAGCTCCAGCATCCAGAAGGTCAGCAACAATGTTATATGCAATGACGACATACGACCAGAACAGAACCGTAGCACAACATGACGCACCAGCGCATCGACTTCCGTCTGCAGCCTACTGCAGCATCGGTGGGCCAATTCCCACAACTGCAACCAATCGACACAGAGCCACAGGCCCAATCGAGGACTCAGCTCACTACTCACTTTGTACCACCGCTTTGTTGTTGTATTGTATGCAAACGTCTCTTTATTGGCGTTTTAGGGTACAAACACACCCGCGACGTCGCCCGACGTTTCAGTGGTCCGCAGTCGGCCAGCGATCCCCAGTGGTCCCCCGTGAGGTATCTGAGCGGCGCGATGTTCGTTAGCTCACCCACATCCACCCGCAGTGTCAGTGCCACACACACACACACACTCACGTGGTCTTCTGCACGCTGTCTGCCACCTTTGCGAGCTGCTCCTGCCCTCGTGCAGAGCGTGTTTGCCACTCGCGGTCGAGTTGCTGCCACGGCCCGAGCCACCAGCAGCTGTCGCGCGCTGCCATGGGTCGTCGAGGCGGTAGGAAACTGTGTTACAGCATATCGATGCTTTTGTACAGGGTCGCTCGGTGTCATCACTGCGGGCGCGTGACGTCGCTTCGTAAGTTGACATTAGCGATAAACTATTACCGAAATAGCCAAACGACGCGCATGACGCGGGATCTGAAGAAACAGATGGACAGCATTCAGCGAGCGACACAAAGGGTTCGGCCGAACGATACGGCCTTCCGACATGCGGATAACGAGTCCCTCTAGTCCACTTGCTGTTGTACAAAGCAATCGGTTGTTGCTACGTACGTCCATTACTGCACTGCTACGCGCTCGTTCTACACGCAAGCGTCGACAAGACGTGTCACCCCTACTGCCTGTGCACGGGCCAAGTTTGTGACACATAGAGCTCTCGCTTCCTACAGTGCGCTTCGTGCTGCTTTGCAGTCGCGGCGATTCGGTCCGCCACAACTTTGTGCAACTGTACAGCAGCGTATTTGCGGGCGTGCATGCTCGTATACGCCGTTTGATTGGTCGAAACACGACGAAACAGAGTAGATTCGAGCCGAGGCGCTCGAACCGTCGCACGCATCTCGACACAAGCTGCATAGCCGCGGTGTCGTCTTAATTTGGGCTCCGTCACTCGCCTCACTTTGGGTCTTCACCGATCACACACTTTTGAGAGAATTGACACAAAGCGGACGAGAAGACGGAACGAAAACATTCGTTCTCTTGCGCGCCGTCACGGCGGGGAGGACACTCGAGATCGCCGCTCTCTCATGGCCCTTACTACGCAGACACGGGTGGACCAGATCGACCAGACATTTCCATCGTCCCCGCTCTCTTTGCGGGCCACGCCGTCCTCTTTCCAGACGACGATGCGCACAACGCGCCACACAAATACAACGTCAACGACGACGGCAACGGCAACGGCAACGGAAACTTCAACGCGCCCGACGACGGCAACTTCAACGACCACCCCAACGACCACGTCAATGGTCACGACAAAGAAGAAGAAGAACGATGCGGCCACGAGCGCGCTCGTGCTGGTGGCCCTGATCTTCCTCGGCGTGCTCGTGGCGCTTGTGGTCATGGCGTTCTTCGCCTACGCGCCGCTGCTCTGTGCGTCGTGGCTCGGCATCATGTACGTGATTGTGCTGTACCTGTCCACTGAGTCCAAGTGGCGCTGGCACGACGCCCAGGAGTTTGAGAACCGCTTCTGGACCGGCACGGCCTTTCTCTTTAGCGCAGCCGTGCTGTACATTCGCGACTCGCCGCTGGCCGTTGGGCAGTGGAACTCGACGCTCGGCCTCGTGCTCGTGTTTGGCTTCACTCTGAGCGTGCACTACTTTGACCGCTTCTTGCACCGCCAGGAGATCAGCCGCCGCCCGCGCTTGAAGACCGCCACGCGCCACCTGTCGCACAACCTGTTCCAGTACAAGGCCACGGCCAAAGAAAAGACCGCCCTCCTCGTCGAGTGCGTGAGCCGCATCGACCGCCAGTACCTGCCCAGCACGATCAACAACATGCTGAACCTCGCCGAGGTCAAGCGGCGCGAGCACAAGATCTTCCGCATCCTCGCGGGCGCCGGCAAAGACGAGCTGAACTACGTGGTGAACCACATCCCGCTCGCGCTGCTCTTTTACAAGGTCAAGGACCACTCGAAAGTGCGCGAAGACCAGAGCCGGACGCTCATGCTCGACCTGCTGTGCACCACGCGCCTCGGCGACCTCTCGGTCATGTCGCGGGCGCTGCTGCTCGACGCGCTGATGGTCATGAAGATCAGCGCGCACCCGCTGGCGGAAAAGTGGGTGCGCAACATCATCCTCAAGACACAGGGGGACGACCTCAGCAACCTCAAGACGTACACGGACGCCAAAGGCGACTTCCACAGTATGCACAAACTCGTGTTCAACGACATTCGCGACCCGACGATCCGGACGGACATTATCAGTCACATCCAGCGCGAAGCAAGTGTACAGATTGCCCACACGCGGCTGGGGACAAAGCGCGGCCGCAGTCGTAAGCAGCAGGCGTGGCGCAAGGTGCTCAGTGACGTGGACGACACGCTGTACTCGTCCGGTGGACGGTACCCAGCAGGACTGGACACGCGCTTCCCTCGGCACACGCTGTACCCGGGCGTCCTGGCGTTCTACCGGGAACTGGACATGGGCACAGTCGGGCCGGATGACTGGACAGACGACCGCGTCGGCAACCTCGTGTTCCTCTCGGCACGTCCGCACGTGTACAAAGACGTGTCGGAGAAAAAGTCGTACGCGAAGTTTGCGGCGCTGCACGAGAAGATGGGAATGCACACGCTGCCTACGCTGCTTGCCGGGAACCTCAAGTCGGGTCACGCGTTCATGTGGCAAGGGGACTTGGAACCAATGGCACAAAAGAAGTTTGAGAACTTCAGTGAATTCTACCAGCTTTATCCGGAGTTCAAACACGTGTTTGTCGGGGATAACGGACAAGGCGACGTGCGTGCTGCGGAGCTAATTGTGGAGAGACTTGGCTCGGACGCATTAGAGGCTGCGTTTTTTCAGCGCGTGCAGCCCATGGAAAAGATGTACAACTACCACTCGAAGGAGGATTTGAACCGCTGGCGCGCAATGAACATATTTTTCTTTGATACGTACGTGGGTGCAGCTGTCGAGGCTTTTCGTACGAAGAGGATCCGACTTAGTGGACTAAAGAAAATCTGTGATGACGCTGGACGGTCATTTGAAGGCATTCGTACGTGGCTCACTCCGCAGAGTCGCGAACGCGCGCGATTGATGCTGAACCGTGACCTGGAAGTGGCCAATGCGCTGCTCTGTAAAAAGTATGACCCGTCGCCGCTAGTGATGAAGCCGCAAGTTTTTGCCTTGAATTCGCTCGTTCGCACGCCGGTCGGACGTGGGATCGTTCGCAAGTTCCGTGGGGTTGATGGCATGTATCAAGTGCACTTGACGGAATGGTCGTTGTCGCCAACGCGTCAGGAACGGATACAAGCTTACTTTACCGAAGAGAGCCTCACTGCTGCTCTAGGCACGTATACATCACCGCCAGCCACGAGCTCTTTGCGGTACGTCAAGTTCTACCCAGCCCCACCTGCTCGCGTCTATGCGTCACACACGCTTGTAAAAACCCTATTTGGAATCGGGCGCGTGATGAGTTACCGGGCAGAAGACAGAATTTACACGGTATCGATCCCCGGTGACCAGAATATGCTGCATATAACGGCTTTTCTGAATGGGGATTCGCTGCAAGCTGTCGATGACGCATTCTTGAAAAGTTATGCGACGAGTGATGTGGCGTCACCGCGAATGTTCGCAGGAGTGCGCTTTGGCATCGGCTTCATTACGAAGAAATTGATTACGTTCGTACCAGGCAGCTCCGGTGTAAAGCCGTTGTTTTCTGTTGCGGTTGTTGTGGATTCGCCCTTCGGGCGCGGCGCGGTCATTAACTTCCGCGGAGAAGATCGCGTCTACGAGATCCGGCTATTTCACGGTGAGACGAAAACGCGAAGCGGCGACGCGGCTTCACGTACAAGTGTATTCGTACAAGAGCAGTGTTTGCAGCCCCCTCCTGTGTCTCCATCTCGAAGCTTCTTCTCCATGCTTGGGCTGAGCTCAGGCAAGAATGCGGTAGCACCGACGAGCACACCTGCTCCGGTTGGCTCTTGTGTTACCACGATATATGGCAAGGGTGTTGTCTGCAGCTACCGTGCAGCTGACGGCGTCTATGAAGTTGCATTGACCGATTCAGCTCTCGCCGATGGTCATGACGCTATGGCTTATCTTAGACGGGACCTCATTAATCCAGCAGATATGACATCGGAAGCTGTTTCGGGCACGACGAAGGAGCCTTTGACGGATAGAAAAGGCCATGCTCCTCCAGGGAGTGGTGGCATCTTTCAGTTGCTCCGGTATGGGTTTACGACTTCCAGCACGGGACCGGCGGCTGTTGCCGTTCCGTATGCTGATGAGACTGGCGTTGAGCACCAGATTGACACCATCTTCGGTCTGGCCACTACGGCAATGAGTCAGCCGTACAACGGGTGCTACAAAGTGTTTCTCATGAACTCGGATTACGATGGGGTCGTTGCGTACGTCCAGGCAGACCACGCGAAAGAAGTTCTAGTCACCCCGAAACGAGCGAGGCGTAACACGCTCGAGCTACTGGCTAGCCCATTCAGCTACTTGCTTTCTAGCAACACGTATGACCGAAGTGGTTTGACTGACACGAAGACTTTGTTTTCCAAGGGAGCGCTGGTATCGACACCGTTTGGTGAGGGCACTGTACGCTTACACCGATGTGTGGATGATATTTACGTGGTGGACTTGCCGTCAATGCACGGTTTCTTCCGCGCGAGCAGCCTCAGGCGGCCGGTGCGTGGCGTGGTTGGACAGCCGGTTGATACAATCTATGGATCGGGGATGCTGGAGCAAGTGCGTGAAGAGGACGGAGTCCACGTTGTTGCTCTACGACTCGGTTTAACTACTTCGGAAACTCGTGCATACCTGCACCCGTCCAGCGTGATCCGAGCGATCAAGGCATCTCGTGGTGACATGGTCATGACGCCTTTTGGGTCGGGTGTGGTGATGCAGTATCGTCCGCACGACAGTTTCTACTGCGTGGTTCTGGACTGGGATTCGAATGGCCAGAGCCGCGCATCAGCCTACATAAGCGAGGACAGTCTCCTGCGCACGGGTTTGGTGGAGAAACCCCCATCCGGCTGCGTCGTTATGTGAAAAGTTGAATAAGTTAATTTTAAAACGCATGTTCGTGTCCGAACAACGCACCCATTTTGTCTCCGAACAGGGATGCCCATACAAGAAAGAGGTCCAAGATGCTGCCTCAGCACTGTCGCGCTTGTTCCGATCCTGGCACTGTGAAGTCTGGTGACTGAATTGAACGTCAATGGTGTTCTCTGTTACGCCTCGTCAGGTCGACAAGGAACAAACCCATCAAGCAAATCGTGACCAGAGAAGTGGACTGACCGTCTTGGGTTGCAGGCTGTTCACTCCTTAGCCATCATCGACTTTCGACTCGAGTGAACATGTCCAAAGCGGCCACCCCTCGTGCACGGTTATATTCGGTTATCCGCCGACAGGTCTTTCTCCCAACGGGTGCAGCAAAAAAAACTCCCATCTCCCTCCCGATCGACTACCCGTCATGTCCACGACATTACTGATTCTTTCGTCGACGCACCATGCAGAGCCCTACGAGCGAGACGAGTTACGTGATTCCAGTGATGACTCCTCGAGCGTGCGGTGTCTTGCGTTCAAATGCAGCCGACGCGAAAGAGCGAAAGATGATGCAGAACAACATCGATCCAACGACACCCAGGACCGCGCACGTAACTGAGGTCATGGGATACAATGGCAATGACTGGGACGTTCCTTTCTTCAGCTGCTTCTCGGCTGCTCTTCCTAGCTGCTGCATGTCCACGTTCTGCCCGTGCGTAGTTATGGCACAAGTCCGGGCCCGAATGGACGATAACTACCCGAACGCACTGATACGCTACGGGGCTGCAATCGTCGGCCTCGTGGTCTGCGTCCTTCTCTTCATCTCACACTGCGTCACGACCGACACGCACAAGGCGCCACATGATCGACGTTATGGTGAAGTCCGCTCGTCTACCGCTCGACAAATTCTGTTCTGCTGTGGAGCACTGTTCTTCTTTGGCCTTCACACCTGCTCCCTGTGTCTCTTGCGAGTGCGTGTGCGGAGACAGTATGGAATTCACGGCCACCGCGGAAAAGACGTTCTCGTTGCTGCATGCTGTGCGCCGTGCACAATATCTCAAATAGCGTCTCAGGTGCAGAGTTCTGCTCGAGATACTCGTACTCGCGAGCAGTGCATTATTGCTGACACGCTTCCTCGGTACCCAGCAATACAGATCACTTGATACCCAACAAGACGTACCCGTCACACTAACCTCATTCCCTGTTGATCGATGCCCACTCACAAGCTCAACAAAGCCTTCGTCCCCTCTGACTATAAAAGTGGCTCTATATGTAGTCGAACAAACGCGTCGAAAGCGACGACAGACACCAAATCCGTCTCGGCATTCCATCATGACAAATGTACATCTTCAATCGTTTTTGCTTTTGTCATGTTACGTCGGAGCTTCCATCGCGGTGGGACTCGTTTGTGTCGGAGCTTCACCACTTGGACCGAACATGATCGAGTCGGGTCGACGCATTTACAGATGGCGGGGAAATTTTGCCAGTGCTGGTCACGTGCGTGACTTGTTACGTGCTCAGCGTGTGTACCGCACGACACACGACAAAGTTGGATGGACCCGAACTTTCGGCTCACCATACGCGAAAGACAGAGAGAGAGAGAGAGAGATTCATGACTGTCTATTGCACATGATGGTTACGCGCTAGAAGTCTGAAATCTTCTAAGCCTAGAATACAGCGCCGGTCGCGGCGGTGGATCAAGGCACCTCTCTAGTGGTAGCGAAACTCCGCTAGCCTCAAGAGTAAAAAGTTCAAGGGAGGCATGTAATCGAGCCCCTCGAAGAACTGTCGACGCCCCTCTATGCTCACGCATAGCCAAGGCCGTTAATTGACGGACGCCGGTTGTCCAGAAATGGACGACACTTTGAGCCGTCGTAGACTGCACGCCTCTGAACACGGCATCGTTGCGCTCGCTCCATAAATGCGTAATGCAAACGGAACACATTAAAAACCAAATCCGTCGCCACACCTTTTCCCCCGCTGCGGCATCATCGTGAAACCGCTCGAGCAACCGAGACCGCTGAAACGCCGGGATCGCCGGAGCCTGTCGATTCGCACAGTTGCTGAGACAACTATGGACTACCGCACTCGACACAGAAGCGCCGATCCAATGGCTGATGAACTTAGCCCAGCACGCCCGCGCCTTCTGACAATCCCAAAAGACGTGCCTCGACGTTTCGGGCACCCCGTGACACGTAGGCAGGGCCCGGCAGCTGGGGTCGGCAGCCCGCCCGGCATGATGAAAATTTAGCTGCTTGGTGGCGACTCGATACGCCGTCCAAACTTGATAGTCGGAGAGTCCGTTATCATGTTTCCAAAGTTGGGATGGTTGCTGATGCGCCGCCGCCCTTAGCCACGAATCCTCTCGATAGACTGCATCCAGCCGCTCCAATAAGGGTAGTAAAGGCCGAGTTAGTCGGTGTTTGTGCAGCGAGAAAGCCCGGTGCAAAATAGCCTGACGGAGAGCTCCATTAGGAACCGTTTCGGGTACTCCCCACGCAAAGTGGTGGTGACTTGGGTGAGCATAAAAGACCACGCCGTGCTGCCGGATGTGCGTAGCCCATCGCTGGCTGTCACCGTCCGACGCCGTGTGGAGCTCGGGTAGGCCGTCTTGAAACAACCAATGCAGCCCATCGGAGCCCTGGCGTAACTGCACCATTCCGTCTCTCTCCTCTAGTGAATTCCTGCGAGCTCCCACGACGCAACCCCGACTCACAGTGACCCAGTCATATTCATAACGAAATGGGGGGGGATGCCGAAGAGATAATGCTGCCGCCACGCCCAATTCTGACCCGACCGTACATAACGGAGACGCCAATAAAATTGCTGTCGCCCACCGGCGAAGCTTCGGCTGGGAATACGTGACTCCCTCTGACCGCGAGGGCGGGATGGTGAAAACATAGGTGGTCGGGCCCGTCCTCCAAATGTGCAGGTCAGCGATAGAGCAGGCGGCTATTTGATTGAACTTCGAGTGCAACAACTTCACACCTTTAGCATCCCGGATCCACGGATTGCCGGACCAGCCAAACGTCCCCCAAAATTGACGCACCGCGCGTAGTTGATAATCAGAACCCTCCGGAGGAGGGACTTCGTCAGGTAACGTAGTGGAAAAGTGTAGTTCCCAGCCACGCCCTATCCATCGACTTACCGCTTGTAGTACGAGAGAATCAAGAAAAGACGATGTCCGATCCCGTCGTTGACCAGCGTGCGCCGCCGACGGCTCAAGAAGCAAGTCTAGATCTTTAGCCACGAAAGCCAGCGAAGACCTGCTGATGCGTAAAGGCCGTTCCCGGCTACGCAGCCATGTATGCATGACCATACCCGAACCGGTAGATCCGCCTTGGTACGCCCAGGACCTCCAAGCATTAAAATACTTGTCGTGCGATTGGGTGAGCCAGCGCAGCGCGTGTTTGGTCCGTTGCGTTTTGATGGCCACCTCCACCGAGGCTAGACCAACCCCACCGGCTTTCTTCGGCGTGTACAGCAAACCAGGGTTGATTTTATGACGGCGCGCGTCCGTCGAGGTCGAATGGTCCCACAAAAATTGTTTGTAGAGATTTTGAATGTCTTTGCTGACCCATGACGGGATCTCAAAAACGGCCGCCGTGAACAGGATCGACGGTAAGATGACGGCGTTTAGAATGAGTACTCGAGAAGCAACACTGGTCGATATTTGTGAAGCCGTGAGCAGACGCCGCTGCAGCCGGCGAATTCGGAGCGCCCAATTGCGATGTTGGAGATCACCCGTCCCAATCTCGTACCCCAAGTACCGCGTGGTCTCACCCGCTTGAAGGACCGAGATGCCGTGGAAATCAACTAATCGAATCGCGCGGTTTAAGAAAATCAGTTTGCTCTTAGCCGGTTGCGCATGCAATCCGGACAGAGCGCCAAACTGTTGCACGAGCTGGAGCGCCGCCGGCAACTGTCGTGCTGCCTCGAGAAATATGGTCGAGTCATCAACAAAGGCGGAAAAGGTATGAGAACCTGTCCCGTCGCCTGGGACCGGAAGACCGCTCAGGTCAGGAGATTGGTGAATGGCCAGCCCCAAGAGCTCGACCGCCAATAGAAAAAGAAGAGGGGCGAGTGGGCACCCTTGTCGAATGCCTGATACCACGGGGATAGGCTTGGAAAGCTCACCATTGACGAGAAACGATGCCGTCGTCCCTGCATGCAGCCGATTAATAAGCTGAATATAACGTTCGTCGAAACCAAAGCTGCGTAGCGCCTCATACAAAAAGTCTCGATCGACCGTATCGTAAGCCTTGCGAAAGTCGAGTAAAAGGATGGCACGGCTATGGAGAGCCGTGCGAGTCTCATCGTGCCGAGCCGTGGCTATTTGAGCCAACATCATCATCACGAGCTTCATCATCTGCCTGCCGTGAACAAAACCTTGCTGCGACTGCCCAATAAGTAGCGGTAGAACGCGCTGCAAGCGCGTGGCCAGAACCTTGGCAAAGATCTTGTAGCTTGTTTGCAGTAGGGAAATAGGCCGATAGTCCATGGCATCTGTCGAATTCCCCTTCTTCCGTAAGGGGATAATTAGGGCCTCGAGAAAGGAGGGCGGTGGGTCGGCGCCTTCCAAAATTTGGTTGCTGATGGCTACAAGAGCTGGAACGAGGAGAGCAGGTGTATCTTTGTAGAAGTCATTGTTGAGACCATCCGGCCCCGCTGCCTTATGGCGACTGAGACTGGTGACAGCCGTCAGAACCTCCGCTTCCGTTACACAGGAAAAAAGAGCCATATTATCAGCACCAGACAGCTTCCGGGCGCTGGGGACGCGCACGAACCGTCTGATGGCCGAGGGCAGATCTCTGAGAGACGTCGTACGGTGACTGATTCCCAGGACGGACGACCACTCGGACGCAAATTTATCAGCAATTGACAGGTTCCCGACAAAGGAAGGACCGTGGAGCTGAAATATGTTCGTGACGCACTGGTCGCGCTCCCAATTAGACACCCGTTGGAATGTCCATCGTAACAGATCCGAGGACCGCTCGAGGCGCTGCCCGAGCAGTACGAGATGTTCGCGACGAAATTCCTCCACGTTATGCTCAATCCACTGCTGCCGCGACGTTAGATTACAGGTGCTGCGGTACAGGCACTTGCGACGCAGCCTGGCACGTCTCTGTTTATCCCGCTTTCGAACCCTGTGAATACACTGGATGCAGATAGCTAAACCAGCATCCCATGATACCGTCGATGCCCCTTGTCCAACCGCCAAACGATCCATGTCCTGGATCAACTCCGCAAGAACCTGTTCAGGATGCGGGGTTTGAATGGGATAAGTGACCCGGCGACAAGGTCGCGGGTGAAGCGGACGCTCCGAGGCTCGCAGGTGAAGCACCACCTGCTGATGATCGGACGGTAGCGGGGGTGGGGAGGTGGACACCCACTGGACCCGATCAACCCAATGGTCGGGGACGTAAAAGCGGTCGATACGACTGGCGTGACCTCCTTCCCAATAGGTAAAATGATCATCAAAGTCATCGGCGGCGTCATCATCCGCATGGTCCCGAAGCACCCTCGCATCAGACAACTCGGCGGAGGAAAGTAGAGCATCTAGCGCTGGGCTTTCCGACCGATAGGAACGGTGCTGACCGTACCGATCGACCGCTGGGCTGAGCACGCAATTAAAGTCACCGACAAGGACGGTCGGGTGGTCGCGTAAATCCCAAGCGGATAGACTACGAAAAAACGATTCACGGTCCGGCCGCACATTAGGGGCGTAAACATTGAGCAACACATCTCCGTCGAGCATTAGAGCAAGCGCCCGTGTTGTCCATAAGTCTGGCTTCCATGGAGAAGCTTGAGACGCTGATTGAGGATTCAAAAGAATCGCGACCCCCCCTTGAGAGGAAGAGCCTGTACTCCAGTAGGAGAGTGGAGGAGCACTAGACGCTGACTGGAGACCCCATAAACGTGTCCAGGTGTCTGCCAAGGATTTCGCCTCCTCCTCTGTGCTCACATGAGTTTCCTGAATGAACCACGCAAGAGGGCGATGTCGTTGCCGCGCGCCGCGCCATGCCGACATCCATCTGAATCGAGAAGTCTGTTTAAAACCGCGGACATTTTGGGAGACATAGGTCACGTCCCCGAGCCGCGGCGTGTGCTGGTGGTATGGAATGGCATTGGGTGCCGCCCAATCCCGCAGCAATCGAAGGCGCCCATAGGCATCGACATTTTCCAAAGCTGTGGCCCGAAGTGCAGAGGCGTAGTGAACCCGTGAGCTGCCCTTAGTACTCAAGTGGAATGGGAGGTAGAGCGGGCTCCAATGCGGTGGAAAAATATTGCACGAGGGTCACCCAATTAACCACTGTATCTTGTGGAGAATAGTAAGCCGTCCGGTAGCCACTGTTACCCCGCAGCAGACTGATGTGACTGCGAAGTTTCTCCGAAATAAGAGTAAGATCTTTGCCGTCATTATGCAACGCGGCTATTTCTGCATCAAACAAAGCAGAGCTCAGCAAGTGTTGGCTCAGACGAACCCGTCGACGGGGGTCACAGAGGCGCAGAACGTCATCCGCGGCATAGTCCAAATGACGGAGGCGAGTCCAGTCGTCGGAATTATCGATAAGAGGGGCTAAACCGGACACGTTCGCGCGATGCCGGGCACTGTCGACCCAGCGATCGATCCAGGTTACCGTTCCCGAGTCCGTTGTCCGATCACGGAACGCGTGGAGACCCGCTAGCAAAACATCTTGGCGCCAAACAGCCGTCCACCGAACAAGAACCTGCTCATCCAGACTGGTCATCAATTCGCTGAGAAAAACAAAACGACGGACATGACACAGCAGCAAATCTGGGTCCCGATGTGCGGTGTTGAGCCAAGCCTCCACTCCGCCAGCGATGGAGGGATACGGCGTCAAAGCCGCAGAAGGCCAAGTAGAACGGAGAGCGTGCCAAACTTCTGGCCAGTCGTCCCGATCAATGCGGTCGTTGTTATGATCGAGCAGAGATTGACACTGTCGTCGCCCGATCCGACCGCGTTTGGCGGTAGTTGGAGGTGACACGCCTAAGGCGGCGGTCTCACCAGCGTCCTGAGACCCAGCCGCTGATGCGAGGCCCCGTTTACGAGCAAGCACAGTGTCCCCGAGCGCAAGTAACATGGAACGCGCAGGGAGTACCACCAGCGACGATGCTTCCGCGCCAGAAGAAGCAATTTCTCTCGACGGCTGCGAGCGCACGACGAGAGTGTTGACGGAAGCTGTTGTGGAAAGTGATTCCCCGCCCATTCCGGCAGTCAGCTGCAGCGGGACAGCGGGGCTCGTAGACTCGGTCTGCATACGAGTTAGGCTGGGCGGCCCACCACCCGTACGACCCCTCTGAATAGACGTGGCTGAACGGTCGGTACCGTTGAGAGACGAAAACTCGAGTTCTGTGTGCACGTAGGCATGATACTTATTCCCCCATAATCGCAGAACCAAAGGGGGAAGCCCCGGGTGTTCAATCTTAGCAGCTTGAATGTCATCGACGCAAGCCATGACGTCGAGAGATGAAATTGTCGCCGTTTCAACCACTCGGCCATGCCGTGTCACCTGCGTTGGGTGATATTTTAGACAGGTCCACGTGCTCCCCCCTCCGTCATTATATTGAATGACATATACATCCCGCCGTACAAAGGTGGCGGTCATTTGAAGCGTGGCGCCGCCACCCCAACAGGTCTCTGGCACCAACGTGTCCCGATCCGACGGAGTGGACGCGTAGTCGGAGAGATACCACCGCAGTGCGTTCTCAGACTCCTGTCGTGACATGGTAGCCCACGCTCGCCCCACTGTTCGCAACGCCGTGACTCGCTGGGCATGCCCAAACTGGTCGTCCAAGTTTAGGAGACCCGCAGTCTGGGTTCCCCGTTTGACGCAAGACGTCAGCTGCTCGAAGTGTGTATCCGAAGAAACTAATGAAGCATCACTAACCGCTTGGGCCAAGGCCATTGCGAGACAATTGCCCGTCGTAGGTGTTGAAACGGCTCGCACACCTAGCAGCCGCTCCAATTCCAGCAGCTGATGAGGCACGGCCTCGGAACGTGGTTCCATAGGAATCGCATGAGCACCTCTGCCAGTTGTTTGTCTGACCAGTCGATTGAGCTGCTCACGCTCAGCGCGCTGGGCAGCCAGTAGGGAAGGCCCTGTCCTTACGGGAGCCGAGCCGCGCCTCCGAGCCCCACTTTTACGGGCTATCTCCTCCGGGGTGAGCCGAGCCTCTGGTAATCGAACTTGATTTGCAATAGCCGCTCCCGAACCTTCAGTCGCAGGAGAGGCCGCCGCAACCCGTACAGCTGCAGCTGGTGTACCCCGGTCGTCTTGGACATCATCCTCGTCCCGAAGGACATCAAAGGCCCCAGAATGGAGACGCACTGGAGGGGTAGACGAAGGCGCAGCATGCGCATACAGTCGCCCGCGTCCACGAATGGGGCGGGAAAGCCAGGGTCGCTCAGGTCTCGAGGACGCTAATGGTGCACGGGAAACGACCGGCTGGTCTGGAGTCACAGCGCCAGCCGGCTGGCCGGCTGAAATCGGTGTGTCCGGCTGATTATTCGCTGCTGACGGCGGGGAGGTGCATGCCACTACCTCAGGGGTGACAGCTGCTTGAGCGGCTGCATCTGCCGACCGCTGCACCAGAAGGCGCTGACTAGCCATCTGGCGCATTTCCTCGGGGCTGCTGAAGGGTTTGGCGAGGTCTTCAACCGCTTGCAGCTCGGCTTCTGTGGCCACGACTGCTCCTTGATCCGACAACAGGGCATCGGAGAGCTGGCAGCGCGCCGCGGGATGACCCAAATGACCACAGCGGAGACATTGAAGTTGTCGCCCGACGCCCGGGTGCCGAATGATGATCGTAGACCCAAACCACAATAGTCGCACGATACCCCGAAGAAAAGCGGGACAACCAGCGAGCTGAAAAGTCAATCTCCACGCAGTAGACGTACGAGAGTTAGGGGTGTAGGAATCCAAATCCTCAAGGTCGAATTCTGCCGCAATTTTGGATTTTAAGAACGCGGCGATGCGACCAATTTCGTGGAAACGTGTTAAGTTGGACAGTACAACCGTGTACTCCGTTCGCGCACGGCCCACTCGACCATCAGGCCCACGCTGGTCCTGCCAAATCGTTCCAGGAACCGCTCGGTGAACGTTTTCCAGCGTGTAAATACGTCCCTGGAAAGGAATTTGGGTGGTTTGCTGCTGAGCCGCCACAGTCCGAGAAAAGAAATAGAAATGAATACTCCGGCTCGTAAGATTGTAACTAATGGTCTTGGTAAACCCCAACAGTGTGTGGATGGCATGAACGTTGACGCGCGCCAACTCTGCGGACTCCAAAATCATGTCCGTGAGCGCCCTGGTTGTACGGCGGCTCACAGGAACGTCTCTTCCACGCCCGATGTGAAGGACCAGTTGCCCTTCCACTTGAGCCTGAATAGTACTGTATAAACGAAGGCGTTCTTTACTATCCATGATCGACCGTAAGAAATCAGGCATACGTCTGCAGGCAATGTGCCCTTCCGCAATCCCAATAACCGCCTTCCACTCGTCCTCTGTACCTTCCCGCAACCGGCGAGCACTCGCATGGCGCTCCCTGGCTGTACACAGCTTTCTCAATGTATTGACTTCCTCAGAAGAATACTTGGCGGGGTTGAACATAAAATCTTCGTACACAGCTCGCCGCACACCAGTGTCCGCTGCTTGACCGTCCCCGGCCCCGTGACGGACGACGCGTGCCCACTGATTAAGAACCGGTGCCGCAGCCCATTTGTGTTGGCTAGCCAACTTACGAATTATCTGCGTGAAAGCCCATTTCGAGCCCAGTAGCTCCAAACCAATCGTGCGTGATAATCTTCTCCACTCCGAATACGACCCCTTGGTCTCTACAAACACTTGCTTGAAGAGATCAAGCAAGCAATCAATCTCTTTGCCCCGCAACTGAGGATAACGCGCGCGCCCTACCGGCAGCAGCGATGAGCGCACAGGTAACCGGCGAAACTCGTCCGCAAAAAGGTCTTGAATGGTTGTCTTCCACACATCTACGTAGCCCGGCCCCTGGTATGCCTTCATTTCCTCGACAAGCACCGCAAAGAGTTCTTGAGAGGGAGGTTGGGGCGGGGCAGCTGCTGACGTTGAGCCACGAGCCGGATCTGCTATAGTCGCCCGAGGAGAAGGCGAGGAACCAATCGGACAAGGGAGGTCCCGCTCGGTCACACCCGGCGTAGCGGCTACGCCCTCTGCCTGTCGATCCTGGCCAAACTCCGCGGGGAGCGGAGAGCTGACTGGCTGCGAACTGTCGAGAATATCCCTCGCGGTATCCCGCCCCACCATCCGCGAAAGACATGCGCCGATGCGTCTCGAATAGGCAGTTCCATTGTCTCAACTCGACGCTCGGTACGATTGATTGCACATAGAGATAATGCGTCTTCCCGACGGTGTCGATGCGTCTGCGCAGACCCATCGTTTCGCCCTTACGATGGAACCCATGCGAGCCGTCGAGTTCCCAACACGTCCCGTGCAGTCGACAGTCTTACAGGTAAAGTACAATCGTCCGGGAGCAAAGTATGACATTTGCATCGCTGCCGCTCCTCAACGACATGCTCTGAAGGCAACGACAACGTCAACATCGTCGACATGGGACACCAACTTGTGCGATTGCTGGTGTTCAGTCGCCCCAACGTACTGCTGCAGCGTCGCTTGCTGTCCATGTATGACTGCTGCGTCGGTGAGAGAAACCTTAGGAGGAGGCTACGAACGGACGTTGGTCTACTTTGGTGCATTGTTCATCGGATCCCTCGTGTCTCTCGGACTGGCGGTGTCCATGCACTCGAATGAACCTCCTCACGAGAACGAGACGGCACTTCTCCCACTTGTTTCGAGTCATGCAAACCTGAGCAGCTCCGAGAGATGGGAGGCCGTCTCAGCTACGCTCCTGATGATCCTTCTCTTCGGCGTGTGGCGACTCCGCACACAGACCCGACTGACCCTTGGCCTTCGAGGCTCGCACGTCTTCGATTGCGTGGCGAGTTTCTGCTGCTGCTTTTGTGTCATTTCGCAACTGCATCTCGAGCTCAAGCGCCACAATGACGAAGAACCGCTGCCACAACAAGGCCATCCAAGTCGGCGAGCTGGCAACGTTACGTCAACGGGTCCAATCGATACGTTGGCTCCATATGCAGTCATGTAGTCGCAAGACCACGTTCAGGGGTTACAGACTGAGGTGCTGCCGAAGCTGCCGACTGCAGTAGTCATTTCAGGCGCTATAACGTATTGAGGGCACATGAACGGGAGGAGGGCGTGAATATCAAGACATTGGCGGTGAACGATCGCTGCTTTGGCAGCTACGAATGTGCTATTTTGGCAGCTATGCCTCTCTCTCTACCACGCGCGAGCGTATGCAGTCTCCGTCGATCACCAATCCGAGTCTGTTATCGGTCCCGTGAACCAGCGCGTCGATTCGAGGGTTTCAAGAATCGTGCACTTGCCGGCACTAACATGACCAGTATAGCTTGGCACGGGTCATTACGATCCATCACCTCTTGGCAGTGGTTGACCGGATCAGACACCTGTCCAGAACAACTCGGGCGATCGTCCGTGGATATCCGACAACGGATCACAGGTATTGCAGGAAGACCGCAACATCGCCATCAATGGATTTCGTTCGTCGCTGCTTTTGCCGAGTACTTCAAGCGGCTGCAGCAAAGCTCTCCCTCGTAATGGCAGTTGTTGTTGTTGTTGTAATCGGCCAAAGCGACGACATCCCAAGCACGAGTTACAATGTTCCTGTCAATAGCGACAGCTTAAGTTTGTTTTACGTGATATCCTGTACATTCGTATGGACGTTGTGTTTTGTATCGAGGAATGTCTGCGAGAGGGCAGAGGCGGTCATATAAGTGTTACTCGCATGCTACGAAGGAAGTCTTACAGGTCAGATCACCACATCTGCATCTTCGACGCACTGCACGTTTGGCCGGTGCGTGTAAACCAACAGAGCACTAAACGACCGCAACTGACAATTCACAGCTCTTCGACCCGTACTTTTACTTTCCCTGTACCGCTCCACGTCAGCAACTCGCGCCTGCCGCACACAAGACAAAAGACATAGCAACGGTACGCGTAAAAGGTGCATTGATTGGATTGAGTGAGGCTGCAGTAGAAGAGGTGTTGTTGGCTAAGTAGAGAGCGTGTTCACTTCGGCTACCAGACAAGAAGCTCGCATGAGCCGAAATTTCTCCCTAATGTTTTCGGCAGCGCCGTCCACGAGCGTCGTACAGTCGGGCATGTCGGCGCTATGCAGCATCTCTTTGCACGCTTTGCTCTTGCACATTGCGTGTGTTTCGTTTTGCGTCGGCATCGAATCGAACGGGAGCAGCACATATCCCGACTCGTCCGCGCACTCTTCCGATATCGACTCTAGAGGAATAAACGCGAAGCTCAGCGTCGTCTTCGCACACTTCTCGGCAGCGACGAGGGAGCCCAAGGCAGCAGCAGCAACAACGGTGATAAACGTGACTGGTTTCATGCGCGGAACACCAAACGACGTGTGGAAAGGTCTGCGGATTGAAAAGTGCGAAGGATGCCGCGATGCGATGAACAGCGGCAATTTGTGGCACGTTACCAACTGGATAAACACTCGCCATCGATGCAAATCGCACAAAGACAGCTGTCGAAATGGTGCTTAGCTGACTCTATGAATCGTCAAGCCCGAAAGCCACAAAAGCACATGCTACAGAGCTTTACTCGATCAAGTTTGGCATGCGAAACCCATGTGCTTCCACGCATACTACGCGCAATCAGTTCGCGTAGTTGCCAATGCGTTTCCAGTGACTGACCTCACCAGACATTTGCACGCGGATTTTACCAGAGAACAGCCGACTCCAAGAAGCCCAATGTGTGCTGACAAGTCAGTCGCGAGTCAGTCACGAGTCCTTCTTGTCATCCACGTCGTTAACATGATAGCAGTCGTGTCATAAACGTTTCCTCTCTCTTCTTCGCGGTCGACTTTCTGTCAGCTTATACCGCAGCGTTGCGGTTTCTCCGCTGCTACGGGAACCACAAGTGTTTGCTCTGTGCGCATCCATATGTGTAAAACTAAGCAACTTCGATGTACAAACGACAGCCGTTGGCGAGACATTGAGACAATGTGCAGATCTTATCGTGCCAGCCAAACCAAACCCAAGCGCCTTTACCCTCTCAGAGCCCAAAACGTGTCGATTCCACGACATTGTCGTCACTCGCGCGGCAGCCGTTCGTCCGACTTTCCGGCGCAGGTCAGAAACGGCGCATTACATACGGACCGTGTGCCGCAGAGCCGGCGCTATCGGACAGTCTGTGGATAATCCACTACGTTGTACACGTTATGGCGTTGTGAGTGCCCATACCGCAGCGCTGACCAGACGACCGAAGGTCCGGTTTGGTCTGATTGTCGACCATATGGTGCTCTCATAAAAGCGCTCGTCGTGCACGTGCGAATCGACTTTGTGCAGGTGGTAAAGCTGTCTCCATGCAAGCACAAGAGAGACTCCATACATGTCTGCCTACATAACGCGCCTCGGGGACGGCGTAAGGCGCCGTGTTGGTGAGGCTATTCAGCTCGATCTCGGTGCGAGGTACTCCTGGCACTCCCATTGCATCGCTGCCTCATGCAGTAAGGAGGAGACAGAAAATCGGTTGATATGGGCTGACAGCCTTTGACCCGCAGCAGGGCTCTTGACGAAGATCGGTCCGTAGCTAGCGGATGGACCGCTTAGTACAAACGTGGTAAGATGAGAAGTGAGATTGATGTTCGTCAGCTTGATGTGCTACTTCGTCCCTTGCGCAGGCAGATAAGGCCACCCGTCGTAACGGGGTGAGCCCGTCACATAAAAATTGGTACGAAAGTACCAATTTTGAATATTATCTATTTTGATAATATTCAATCAACATCACTCGAGAAAAGCGAAGGTGTCAAAATTACCTCTAAGGGTAATATCCGTGGAGGGGTCCACTTCTTGGTTGATGTACACGATACATCAACCAATTTAACCACCAATCGCTGCTAGACGCGCGCAATGTGTGGTGGACAGAAGACCCACATAGGAGATAGTAGTTGAATATAGTTAGATTAAGACAAAATATGATTTAGTAAGAAATATAACCATATTAAATAACAGTTCTACTTTTCCCTCAAGACAGAGCTTTCGGGTTCTGCGTTGTCTTGGTTGCGCTTCCTCACGCCACGTGTACGTGACGTCGGGCGTGCGCACCCTTGTATTGTTATAAATACAAGGCCTTGCTCAGTTATCTCAGCAAGAGCGTTCCCCGTTACACCCGTCCCTTAGCATGGCAAGAATGTGAGATCTGCTTCTGAGTAAAATGCTCCGTTAGCTGCGAGCTGCACTGCAACATGTGTTTGATGACGTCAAGACGTCGTTCAAGTATCTCAAGTTTCATACTTACTACTACCGCATGCTTCCTTGCGGATTTTAGGGAAATTTGCAAAAGACGCATACGGTATCAGAAAGCATGTCAGAATGGCTTAAACATGGAAAAGGAAAGCGGTGAGCGCGGTCTATCTATCTTGTGTGTCCTTGCCGATACAATACGGTTGAACGTATGGACGAAGCCAAGTGACGTTTTGGGGTGGCCATGGACCCGACCTATCGATCTGAACAAAAGTGTAATGGATTAAACCTGTTTCATGTCATTGCACTTATTGTGCTAATTTAAATTACACCTTTTAAATAATATTTAACGATATTACTCTTGCGAATAATTATTGATGTTATATTACCTTAAGAGGTAATATTCGGCTTTGCTTCACAATTGATTGGTATAGGCCATTATTTCAACCGAATAATTTACCCAATTGACGCTAGACGTGCGCAATATGTAACAGGGTACCACGTCGACTGGTAGTCGACGATAGGTGTGGTGCACACAAGAGAGGGGGGGGGTACCCTGTAAAGTGATATTAGAACACAGTAAGTGTATCAATTGTTGAAGACTGATGTCTGTCAACAGTTGAATACGAAATCTTTTGAGAGGTTTTACTTAGAACGTTAGTGACTAGGTCAAGTACGTTGTTCTATAGTGTTCTTTTAGGTTTAAAGAAGAAATAAAGCTCAGTTCCCCTTTTGATCAATAAGAGACACGTGCCTTACGAGGCGTCTTTGATAGGGAGGACGAAAGCACCGCCTGTAAAGGTAGCTTGTCCTCGAGCACTCTGTGCTGTGATTCTTTTGAATCGTTTGGTCCCTCAGGAACAGGGACCGTAAGCTCTCTGAGCTTGTTGAATCTCTGAGTCGGGTTCTCTGAACCAAACCTTAGCTCTCTGAGCTGTTGACTCTCTGAGTCGGGTTCGTAGAACCAAAGTTGCTCATTTTGCGTAAGTCTTCCTCTGACTTAAGGAGCTGTGTAGCTCCGCTACACTTGGTAGCACTCATACTCAATCTACTCCTGAGTCGTTACGACTGATTTTTTGTGAAGATGGAGCAATCCACACCCATCACTGAGGCCCAAAAGGTCGCGCTTGATAAGCTGACCGCGGCCGTGGGCCCAGAATATGTGGAGTATCTAGGTGCGCAAGGTCCCGATGTGCTAAATGCACGAGTCGAGACCTTCATGCAGTATGAAACGGCCCTGTTGGGCCAGGTTCAAAACCGAACAGCGTCGGCTATGCCGACACGCTACGTAGCTATGCCACCAGAAGAGGCTAAGCCTCGTCCCCTTCGAGTGGACGTTAAACATTACTCCGGGAAGGAGGGGAAAAATTTGAATCTCTGGATCCGTGAGATTGAGATGGCCATGGACTCTGGTCTCATCTCACTTGAGAACCAGCGGGTCTCGTTGGCTCTTTTTAAGCTCTATGGAAGAGCTAGAGAGTGGGCTTTGACGTGTGGCACGTCGGTCAACTTGGCATTTCCCACGTGGGAATCGCTCAAGGTAGACGTCTTGCGAGTTTTCTCGCCGCCTAACCAGGCATATTGCGTGCGCTCACGCCTCTTGTCCACCCGTTTGGGTAAGAACGAGTTAACGGACTATGTCCAGGAGTTGAGAACTCTGATGGCTGCCATGCAGTCCGACCCTCTCCCTGAGACTGTCTACGTGACAGTCTTTATGGAAGGTATTCTCAATGGCGTTGCCAGGACCGAGGTCTTTCGAGTCCATCCCTCGACTTTTGAAGAGGCTGTGAGCATCGCTCAGAATGCTGAGCATTACTTTAAGGCAGCAAGACTTGGTTGGAATGGGTACAGCCCAAGCTATGCGAGAGCAACCTCTACAGGCACTTCGGCTTACTGTAAGCCAGAACCGATGGATCTCAGCCATGATGAAGATATAGGCGAAGCGCAGCTTCATGTCGTGGAGCAACGACAGGACGTGAAACGCTGTTACATGTGCGGAAGCACTTAACACTTGCGTCCCACTTGTCCTTTGCGTAAGCAACGACCGACACCTATGGGTCGAAACCCCAGCCTCAACCAGAAACCTGGTATGGCACGGGGAAACGTCGACACCCAGTAGGCGCGGGGCGCCCTACTGGGGTAGAACTGAGTTCTGTCACTTCTCTACGAGGTAGAGCAAAACAGGGCTTAGCCCCACAGAGCTCCGTGCCAGCAAGCACAGATCGTGGATACAAGCCTGGCTTGTTAGTCGCCGAGGCGATATTTAAAGGCTTTGAGAAGCATTAGTCGATCCTAATCGACTCCGGAGCATCATGCAACTATGCTAGACGTCGTTCCCTTGAGGGGAGTCAGCAATATGCTGACGCGATTAAAGCGCATGAAGATGATTCGATCACTGTTCGGTTATCGACGGGTAGTCGCGTTACTGTGACTAAAGTTTCGTTGAACTTGGGCGTGAAGTTTTTGGACTTTGATAGCACAGAACGCTGTCTCGTCCTTGTATTGGATTCGAGATATGATCTCACCCTAGGCATGGACTGGCTTGAACGCCATGAACCATGTATTGATTGGAGGTCTAAGACCTTCGGCGCAACGCGCAATGTTCCTAGTGAAGCTTTGGATAGTCATGAACCCACCTTTGATAGGCAACAAAAGCGCTATTGGCGCGAGCCATTGACGTAAGATGTCAATGTGCTGGACATTGGTATGTTAGAGTTAATTATCTCCAATTTCATTGACATGAAAGTTGAGCGGAGCTCATTCACCGTATGTGAATGAAGCTGTACTCCATTGAGTGATACTCGTTGTAATAATGAGTTACTGCATGCGCCAAGCATGGTTAGCCTACGGCCGAGTCATCCAGGAAGTAATTCCCATGATGTAAGTGCAATGGCACGTGAAATTCCACAGAGTGAGAGCGGCCGTGATGGCACCTCACTGAATGTCGGTAAGGACATTGTTGGCAAACAGCCAGATCATTCAGGGCAAGGTCCATATGCGGTACGTGAAGTGGTACGTGTTAATATACTGGGTGAAGTGTTCGAGTTACATAACCTTTCACCAGATGTTGCTCAAGACATGAGCTCTCATATCGAGCGTGATATAGCAAATAGCAACTTCAGGGATTCTACTGTCCCGACCTCTAGGAGGCGTAAAGTTTTTTTGAGGAAACAATCACGGCGTCGGGTGGCAACTGTTAAGCGCCAGACGTCCGAGGTGTTAAGGCGTGATAATAGTAATAATACACTATGTCCAGTTGAAAATGGAATGAATGACCGGCCATGTGGATGGTAACATTAGTCTTGAGACTCTTGGATACTTTCTTTGAGCTAGACGAAATGTCTGATGGCGAATTCAGCCAAGCCTTGCAGGCCGGAGAGCTATCCGATCTAGTGGTCATTCGACCCGATGTTGAGTTGAGCTCTTCCTCGTTATTGGACGAGTCCGTCCTCGAGGGTACAAAGGCGACACTAAGTTCGCGTAGTAAATCCGCGATCCTTAAGAATCCTTTTGATCCGTTATATCCTTTGGTAAAGGAATTTCAAGACGTGGTGTGTAACGATCCGCCGTCTGCCTTACCTCCGGATGGAGGTGTACGTCATGAAATTGACTTGGTTCCTGGAGCTAAATACTGTGTAACGCGGCAGTGGACTTTGCCGAAAGAACAGTGTGACGTCATTGACGACTTCTTTCGTGCAAAGCACGCGGCAGGAATGGTACGTGAGAGCAAATCTTCCCATTCCACACCGATATTCTGTGTCAGAAAGCTCAACGGGAAGTGGCGCATTGTTCATGCTTACAATAAGCTTAATGCTGCCACGATCACGGCTCAGACACCAATCCCTAGGAAAGATGCCCTTCAGAACAATATGGTGGGATGTACAATGTACAATGTACAGTTCACTCGACTTAGTCGATGGTTATTACCATTTGCTCATTCGTGAGAACGATATTCCGCTGGCAGCGGTTAGTATTCCGAGCGGTATGCTCTGGGAGTGGCTAGTCATGCCACAGGGCTTGTCAAACGCTCCAGCTACGTTCAATCGTCTTGTGACACAATTGTTCAGACCTCATAGAAGTTATGCACAGAAGTTCTTTGATGACATTTTTGTCCATAGTCGTGCTATGAACGGCCGGTCTGATGTGGATAATCACATCGACCATTTACGAGCAGTGCTCGAGTGCATGCGCACAAACAAGTTGTATGCCAACGCCTCTAAGTGCATATTTGGTGCACAAGAGATTCCCTTTTCAGGGTGCTTAATTGGGAAGCGTGGTCTAAGAGCGGATCCCGCTAAGATTAAAGCCATAGTCGATTGGCCGGTTCCTAAGAACCAAAAGGACTTACGTAAGTGGCTTGGTCTTGCCAATTACTTACACATATATAGTGCGAACTATGCGGATATGGCTCGACCATTATCCAATCTCCTTAAAAAGGATGTGGAGTGGTGTTGGACTAGCACCGAGCATGAAGCCTTTACGGCTATTAAAGAGAGTATTCTTCATGCGCCATTCTTGGCTTTGCCCGATCCTGATCGGCCTTTCAGTGTCGTCTGTGACGCATCTGACTTTGCCATCGGCAGTGCTCTGTTACAAACAGATGATGATGGACGGGAACGCGTCATTGCGTTTGAGTCCCGACAGCTCAAAACAGCTGAGAAGAACTATCCAGTTCATGCCAAAGAGCTACTCGCGATGAAGTATGATTTGGTCAAACTCAGAGTTCGTCTTCTTGGCTCTAAGACTTTTGTGATCTTTACAGATCATGCGTCTTTACGCACTGCGACCCAGTCGCCACAGCCCTCTCAGAGAATGGCTCGTTGGCTCTCATTCTTTGATGAATACAACTTCGAGGTGAAGTACAATTCGGGCAAGCAGAATGCTTTGGCTGATGCGTTGTCACGTAGGCCTGACAATGAGCTTGCTCATGTTACGACTCTGTCATCACCGGTCACTGACCTCATTCGTTCGGCATATGCCAAGGATGAACATTGTATAGCTTTGCTACGTGCTCTGGGAAGCGAGGAGTTTAACGACTCAGACATTAAATTGTCGGCACGTTTGCGTGCGAGGATACATCGATATTCCATCGATCAAGGCCTGTTGATCTATAGCACAGATATGGAGTATACCCCTCGCATCGTTGTCCCCCATGATGAGGAATTGAAGTATCGCATCCTCTATAAGGCGCATGATACTGCGGTGAGCGGTCATCTCGGTCGAGAAAAGACACATAGCTCCGTGAGCCAACATTATTGGTGGCCAAAACTTTTACAAATGGGTAAGCACATACGCGCGTACGTGCGAAACGTGTCAACGGGTAAAACCCTCAGCGCATGCGGCTGCGCCGCTCGCTAGTCTTCCTATACCCTCTGGGTGCTAGGAGTTTATCAGCATGGACTTCATGTTCGGTTTGCCGAAAGATGTACAAAGCATTACGGGTATTGTGGTCTTTGTTGACCGTTTGAGCAGGATGGATCACTTGGCGGCTGTGCCAGATACCATTAATTGGTGAAGGTACAGCTACGCTGTTTATCGATCGAGTGTTTCGACAACACGGTTTGCCTGTGGCAATTGTCTCTGACCGAGACCCTCGCTTCACTGGGAAGTTTTGGAAGTCCATCCTCAAGGTGCTCGGCCTACATTTGGACATGTCCACGGCGGATCACTCGCAGACCGATGGTCAAACCGAGCGAGTCAATCGCGTTATCGGTGACATATTACGCAGTGTTTGCGCTGAAACGCCAAAACGTTGGAGTTCGATGCTCCCTGTTGTTGAGTTGCGTTGAATAACGCTGTTCACGCCTCTACAGGCTTTACTCCGTTCTACGTGAACGGTCTCACACACCCTCGCGTTCCGTTGACGCAACCACTTCGTGGTTCAGGGCTTGGTGGGGGAGGAGTTGCCGATCGGCTTGCTGATATCAGCCCTGCTACTGTTTAAAAACAGGTAAGCGAGTTTCTCGCAGCGCGATTGAATGTGTTACGACACGTGCGTGATGCACTGGCTGATAGACAAGATGGACAAAAGGAACAAGCTGATGATAATGGTAGAGGTTGTGTTGAACGTTATAAGGATGAAGACCAAGTTCTACTCAATGCTAAAACCCTACCGACAAATGTAGTGTCTGCCGTCTTCAAGACAAAGTTGCGTCCGCGCTCCATCGGGCCATTAGCGGTCGTTGCTAAAAAGGGATTGACGTACACGCTCAACCTTTTGCGTAAACTGCGCACGCACCCAGTACTCTACGTTGGCTTGCTTAAGCCGTATCGGGACCCGTCCCATGTGAACTCGGAGGCGCTTGCGCCGGGTAATAGGGCCTTGCCGTCGACTTTTGCATCCGAACCAGGAGGTCAAGCTGACCATCCACACGGGCTAAGGCCAACTCCAATGCTTGAACACGGGCTTGCACCGAGTCGAGCGCACTCTGGGTCTTACCCAATGTATCACGGAGACCACTCAGCTCAAGGAGGACCTTCTCATGCTCCTCCTTCGGTACCCCGACCACCACCAACGCTGCTCGATGAGCAAGGGAACTACCAGTTCCATGTGGAGAAAATCCTTCAGCGACGTCGTCGTCGTGGCCAATACCAGTATCTGGTGAAGTAACGAGGGTATCCGGAGAACTCGTGGGAGTATGAGATACCCCTTCGGCAGGACTGCCCGTACGCCGTGAATGTATTTGAACATCGTGGTTAGGGTCGCCTCGCGAACGAAAACGCTTCTCACCAATAGTGGTGGGAGGTAGCGTGTTGCTCCGCACCTTAGGATCGTGACCCATGGTTATCATCGTAGCCGGAGCATAACGCGTACGTGTACGCAACTGGCCTCTGGCCTTGAGCTTGACGTACTCGAACCGGAGCTTCCGTTCCAGACGAACGTCAGCCACATCGGCGCTGGCCCGCAGCGCTGACACACTGCTAAGATGCTGCTTGCGGTACGCTTAACGGATGAACTGATTGTCCTCCTCCTCAGGCAGTTCGCCAGCGAACAACAAGATGGGCACGCCCTTTATCGGTCGAGCCGAAACACCACGAGATAAGCTCTCAAGATGCATGCGGTACTGACCTTGTGTGGTCAAGTACGGTTCGAGATATCTCTAATTTAGAGCATTGCGATAGGCGATATCTTCTGGCGACGTAGCCTCTGGGCCAATGGCCCATGTTAAAAGGCTACGGCCATCCGTTTGACGGAGACGTTGCTCCACGTCTGGTGTTGAAAACACGTAACCACTTCGGTTTTGAATAACCGTCTGGGTATGAGTGCGACGTAAAGCACGCTCCTCAAGCTGACGGATTAGCTCCTGTTGCTTGTCGAGCGGGTTCGTGATGATGTTCTCATCTACATATGTGGTATGATGCTGCGCCCCTGGCGCTGTGGTCACATACGTTTAGCGAACGAATTCGGTGCTGTTAGAGGTCCAGCCTCAGATACAGCGGAGTGGGACGATATCCCGTCATCTCCAGGGACACTGGTATCACTACCATAGTCCACATCCTCATTAAAGTCGAGGTAGGAGATAAGAGTCCGAGACTCGTTGGGTGGTGATGCCATGGTGTTTCGTGTTTAGCAACCGTGAGGTTAAGCGCACACACACCGACCTCTTCGAGGAAAGAAACCGATTGACGTTTTGTGGTAACGTCAGTCTGGTGGGATAGGGTGTAACGGGGTTACACGTCGACTGGTAGTCGACGATAGGTGTGGTGCACACAAGAGAGGGGGTACCCTGTAAAGCGATATTAGAACACAGTAAGTGTATCAATTGTTGAAGACTGATGTCTGTCAACAGTTGAATACGAAATCTTTTGAGAGGTTTAACTTAGAACGTTAGTGACTAGGTCAAGTACGTTGTTCTATAGTGTTCTTTTAGGTTTAAAGAAGAAATAAAGCTCAGTTCCCCTTTTGATTAATAAGAGACACGTGCCTTACGAGGCGTCTTTGATAGGGAGGACGAAAGCACCGCCTGTAAAGGTAGCTTGTCCTCGAGCACTCTGTGCTGTGATTCTTTTGAATCGTTTGGTCCCTCAGGAACAGGGACCGTAAGCTCTCTGAGCTTGTTGACTCTCTGAGTCGGGTTCTCTGAACCAAACCTTAGCTCTCTGAGCTGTTGACTCTCTGAGGCGGGTTCGTAGAACCAAAGTTGCTTATTACGCGTAAGTGTTCCTCTGACTGAAAAAGCTGTGTAGCTCCGCTACATAATAGATCATGCGTGAAACCATGCGTTGGAAATTTGTAGTGTAATTTAGTGCAAGTATGAAAAAGGAGATTTATGGAAGAGGTTTCACTATATAAAATATAAGGTATTAATCTTTCGCAGCTGAGCAATAATTGCTCAGATTATTATATTCTTCTGCACGTACAATGAACGTGTAGTTTTGGCAGCGCACATCATGTGTACATTGCGGTACGAGGGCTTACCAGCTATCTTGTATTACGTGGGCTCCATCATACATGGTAGCACTTCGTGGTCCGTCCAGTGACCACGATATTTTCATCCAACATTTACATATCGGATAAGGGATAAAGCCTTCACGCCACGAGCGAAAATTACCTCTATTTTATACATCTCGAACGTGTCATGGAGTGGCATTCACAACATTGATGATGTGCTCCCGACTCTGCTCTAATGCCTAGACGATTGACTATAGGCGGAATTACTCCGTATTCATGTGTAAAGCCTTTGTCGCAATCTCGCTAGCGTTGAGCTTTAGCGAGTACTGTGTTCCTGAAAAAACTAGACGTGTATACCGTGACGCAAAATGACACGTATTATGTAGCTTAGCTATGTCCACAGACAACTTCCCTGTATTTTTCAAGTTTCCGGCTGAGGTTTTCATGGATGCGCTTGCAACTTATCTGCGAGCCGATATCTTCGTTTGTCGACTCGTCCCCTTTCTGATATCCTTCGTGTTTCTTATCACTTGTTTTAACCAGTTTCAACCAACGTTAAACGAGCTCGAGGTGTTTCAGCGACTTTAAGTTGGGAATATATCACAACAGCCTTCCTCTCCTTGTGTTATAATTGGCAGAGCGAGTCGCACCCCTCTCGGTGATTTATGTTGATGACGTTAAAAGCCGTGGCAGGGATTAAATTTCGGGGCGATAGAGAGGAATTCTTTACTTGATCGTGTTAATTATTTATTGAAGGATTACTGGGTCTAAGTCACCTTAGTCTAAAGGAGTTCATTATCGTCTACTGTGTGTATACTTGTTCGCTTGGCAATCTGAACACTTGATACGTTCGATATTTCAAACCTTGTCGTTCTCGCTGTAGCGTCCCTCGATCGCAGTTGTGGGTTATATTGTGAGTTCTTGGCCTCTGGCCACATTATACATATATATCACGTGATTATAAAATGTAGATTCCCTTGACGTTGGAACATAATTTGACCCGGAAGAGAAGTCCAACCGAGTACATGGAAGCAAATTAAACTCTACTAAATATCGACCAACTAAAACCAAAAGCCTAAGAATGAGCATGCATAATAGTATCACGGCGTATGCCGTGTGTGGCCCTTTAACATCTAAACCCGATCATTAATGAAGACCTGATCTCAACTAGCCTTTGTGAAAGATCGATCTCGATCGGCAATTTTGATTATTTGGTCTTCGCCTTGAGACCCTCATATTTTACGAATGTTCTCAGGCTTCTTGTCAGCCAATCAAAGTATCTCTCTTCAAAGTATACTTTCGATCAATCATCCCCATACACATTATATTGACTTCACTACGATTATTAATGGGCGATGTGGCGGTTAATAACGGATGACCAAAAATTGTCGAGAAGGCTTCGAGTATCAACAAGATTTGGGTACTAAGGACCCATACATATTCACTTTTCATTTAACTAAACTCAGTGCCCTGAATCATCTACAATACAGTTGGGATATTTGAGCGCGATATTGACTACATATCACACTCTTTACCTTTTTTACGATAATCGCTAACGATTTTACCAGACATCGTTTGAATTGTACTTGGTTAAGGGGACAGTCAATAGCGATACTTTGCTTAGTCTACACCACTCGTAATTATATAGTACACTGTAATGTCGAGGTAGACGCCACCTTGGTCGATCGCTCGTGGTGGGATTAGTAGATAAATCAGAGAGAGGCTTGAGCTTGCAAACCCTCATCGTAATACAACGAATGAAAAATGCTTGTCATGTCGACACTTACGATGAAGTTTCACTCAACACTCAATCAGATCCATAATTTTTCTTGCATCTATTTTAGCTCGTTTTAATATTTGCATACAAGATGCACCCATATCTTCATATGTCTTAAGGGTCAATTCGAATAATTTCGGTATATCTTTTACGCATACACGTACGTTTATATGTATACATATATCGATACTCTCGTACTATACAGAATGACATATCATGTTAAAAAATTGTCGCAACCATATGCATAAAACACTTTATACCTGGACACTCCATATCCCTTTTCTTTCATGTTTTACCCTTATAATATGACGTACAGTTTATCATGACCACAATTCGCAAATTTGCACCATGGGTGGCGTGAAGTATCAGCTTGAACGGCGGTTCAAATTTGAGCTTTGTTTCTACTTTGATCTTGTTCAATGTATATAAGTGATCTTGTTTGCCCACCTTTGGATGCTCGGTGGCCGGCTATAATTATTTCTATGCCTTATAAACATACCGTATCATGATCAGAAGACGCTCTATTTACCTTGAAATGAGTTGTATCATTCATCTTTAAGTAAACGGGGTGTCTCATGCCGCTGTCGAACAATTGTTGAAGAGTCAAATGTAGTCAGTAAGGTACACTCAAAGTATCTGTACAATATAGCTGGTGAATAAAATGAGATTATTAATATTGGAGTCAACACCCAAATTCCAACAATGAAGGCAAAGCTGATCACAATTATTGGCAGATTGTATAATGTACTAAAGATTGATGATCAGGAATGGTCGAGAGACCTAGCGATCTCTATATATTTCGGAGCCCTTTTATATGGTTTGTTTATTATAAAAGAAGAATAAATGCATTGCTCCGCTTTGAGTTGTAATGATATCATAATGTCCAAACTATAGACCACTATGATCTTGCAACATACCGAAATTTTTTCGATCGAATACACGATTTAGGATCGCAAATGTAATTAAAGGGAGCCGCTATCCACCACTCACTTTTCGCTCACCACCACTCACCCCCATTTTGTCAAAAATCTGAATACTTCTGTCGCGCTGTGGTTAGCTAAATGTGAAATGATAGAAATAAGATTAACCAAACGCAAATTTTACGCGCAAATGAATCCTCGCTAAAAAGGTGCGCGTGCTCTTCAAGCTCAGCCGGTCAAGTCATGGACAGAGCTCTCCATCTACGTTTGGCCAAAGAGTACATCTGTTTCCGCATCCTACCTCATGACATTCGAACCGGTGTTCTTGGACGACGAGAAGAATGTGCTCTACGATCTCTACGCGAGATTCGACGAGATCCCCGAGTCCGGTATCGACAAGTCGATCATCTCGTACAGGAAGACATAAGAGTACGCCACCGTGATGTCCCGCCACAAGTTTGAGCGTCTGTGTATAATTAAATTTCAGGCGCTCTTCGGATTCCGCCAAACAATGCAATAGTCCATGGCCTCATGATCCTCGAGCTTCATGGACTTAGAAACATGCTGAGTGCTCGAAAGGGTACAATACAGAAATCGGCGACGAAGTCTTTAGTGCGTATAATACGATTACTGGCAGCACCCTGACGAGCAGTGGAGACAACATGTACCTGAACGTGACGTATTTTGACAGCACCTTTGTGGTGACGACAGGCGGTGCAGATACTGGATGTCCGCGGGTGGTGAAGCGAATTGCTATGACGAACGACGTTAACAAGTCGTTATTGGATCCTTGGCTTTGGGACGAAAAATCCCTTTCCCGGGATTAATAAATCAAAAAGTTCGTGATTGGTTGTGGTGAGCATCAACTTGTCTGTCAGCAACGTACTTCTGTTAAAAAAACTTGTTGCTGTTTTGTTTTTGTTTTGCTCGATCGAATGTATCGAAAAAAC
Source organism: Hyaloperonospora brassicae (assembly GCA_947650285.1). Lineage (NCBI taxonomy): Eukaryota > Oomycota > Peronosporomycetes > Peronosporales > Peronosporaceae > Hyaloperonospora > Hyaloperonospora brassicae. The sequence goes on from CANTFL010001448.1 coordinate 341,893, forward strand.
TACGGCTGTATTTGACTAGGAATTTTTACAGAGCGTTTCTTGTGTAAAGTACCGGAATACCTTGATAGCTCCAACAAATGTTTCACAGGCGGCAAGTGTGTCGCCATGTCGTCAAAACATTGCTTTGGAAGTCAGTGACGCATTTCAACATGATGTCGTCACAGTAAATGAGCTGCTGTGTATGGATTGATTGTCACTGTAAAAGACGCCCTTGCCATGATCTTATCGTAATTGACGTACGTCATTTGTATAGCATTTTGCTTTGTGTCGGCTGACGTCTCTACGCTCACGTCCAGTCTCAAGGTTGTCACACGCTCGAAAAAAAAGTTATAGTGGCTGACGCTTCTTGCACTTCCGCGAGGCAAGACCTGCAAGCATCAAGATTTATATTGCAATGACACCTTTGGATGGGTCTGCTGGCACAGCATATCTAGCGTCCGGATAATGAAGCACGGAAATCAAAGTGACGTTGTTTTAGAACACTGCAGTCACGGACGTCGATGCTTTGCAATATATGCACGGGATAAAATCAACTAAAGTGATAATCAATAGATTCGTTCGCTTCCTCACTTATTACTGTTTAGTGGCACACAAAGATTTTGCCGTATACATCCTGGCATCTCTCGAAAGCTTCGCAGTCCGCATAGTCGTTGACGGGCCTGTTGCTACATGAAAAGCGCACCATAGATATGGTTACAACGCTATATACATGAGTCACTAATTAACGCAACCCTTCATCAAAGTACTTCGGCGAGGTATAATGTCGCTGTTGCATAATAAATAAATATTATGTGACGAGCTATAATGCACAAGTGTTGTAAAGATTGTTGTTAAAGAAGCATTATGCGTTGTGGATCGTCAAGTGTCTGACCACCGCTACTACTTTGATTCCGCTCCAAGTCGGCGCCTTAACTTTAATTAAGCCCGTACGCACTAACAGACGTCACATTACCTTCTGACAAAATAAGCGTCTATTACAGCCGTATGAAGTCATGAACATCACTGCTTTCTATTATTATCTGTATAAAAATTTATTATTCTCAAGTGCTAACATGTCAAGGTGATACTCATATACATTTGGTGGATATATTTTAAGGTGCTTCCATTTTTCCTCAGCACCTATATCATTTGATAGTACGAATGCAGTCCCTGAGCGAGTTGGTAGAGGTTGATGGAATCTTCTTCTATTGTGTCCTTCTTCTCCGCAGTTGCCGAATCGACGTACCGACCGCAATGAATTCTTCACATGTTCAAACTTCGATGGATGGAGATGAGTGGATTTTACCGATTGATGTCTAAACGATTGATGACCAAGAGCACCAACAGGACTCCCGCGATCATGTTAAAAAATGGAATAAAGACCTCCGCATCAGGTAGCACATCGAGATGGTCAAATATTACTCGCTGCCTGTACGAGGTTCCCTCTTCAAATTCTTCTTGAATGCGCCTTTTATTTCCCACAAATGAAGTGAGTGCTTCAGGTTTTGCTTCTTGTTGAGTAGTCTGTACCAACCACCAGTGTGAAACAAGATCTCCGAGGCAAAGAACCCTTGGTGGTATATATGGTATTTCTGCTGCTACTTCTGCTGCTTCTAATCTAAACTTGTGCCTACACGGCACCCCAAGGTAAAAATATCATACCATACCATTCCACATCATTATTCGCGTCGTTTTCCATAAATATACCAAGTCGCAGTTTATAATCTTTAAAAGCAATATTTAGAGCTGCAGCAGAGACCTTGCCGATCACAGCAGAAAATACCAATTCGTAGCCGAGCATTGTTGACGCCCGTTCTTGATCTGTTTGTAGCCTTATATTTGCAGGCTGATTATCTTGAGCAATCTGGCAAGCACTTTACACCGTTAACAAATCCCCCGTAGACATAGTTGTGCATGACTTATGTGCTGCATGCGCGCTTTCAACGCGCAAAGTTCTCGTATGGCCAAAAATGCAGAGAATTCCATAGAAACGCTGCTACGAACCGGTCCTTATACAGCAGCCGCGTCTCTTTCCGATACACCGCGACACGGCTAATATATTTTCTTTCATCTTAGTCAATGAGTTGGCAAAGGAATCTGTTATCGAAAAGGTGTATTGATCCCGTAAGGATTTATCTCAGAATGAGACATGATTGTGTTCACTTCTGTTGTTACGCATGAAGTGGTTCATGACGCTGAATATGACGTCATGCATGGTTCAAAGAATGTTTTGAGGATCTGGGGCCTTGTTGGTAATGCCACTTAGTGAGTTTAAGTTCCAAATCTCCCCCTCAAGTCAAGCAGAACTCAATTAAATACCTTGAATCTTTCTCGGCTAATGAAATGCAGAGCTCTGGTGAAACGTTCATGCTTGATGCGGCCAAGTGATCTGATCATTATGTCGAAGAGCATTTCGGATGTCGAGCAGTAGTGTACCGTGACACGCCTGGCTTGCACATGATCGCGAACAAAGTGAAATCGGATATTGATGTGCCTGCTGTAGGATGAGCTGACCCTGTTCTCCATGTTTTTGATAGCAGCTTGATTTCCAACAATGACGAGAGAGGTTCTTTGGATGTGGTAAGTTTCAGCTCCGAGAGAAGATCCTTCACCCAAAGGTATTCTCTGATGTCTGTTGCACCAGCGATATACTCAGCTTCCATTGTAGACAACGCCACGACGGACTTCTTCCTAGAATACCACGAAATAGGTACTCCGTTCATTGTGAGTAGAACACCGGTTTTTGACTTCGCGTCTGGTTTATAATCGGCCCTTGAAGCGTCGCGATAAACCTTGAGGCGTGGTTGTGGTCGAACTGAGTTAAGTTTCTTGATGACTATTCCGTGAGTCGAGATACCCTTGAGGTAACGCATGAGTCGTTCGACATAAAAATGTTCGATTGTAGGGGCGTGCGTCTCTCTACATGGAAGATTCGCGGTCGTAGTGATGTCGGGACGGGTGCATTTTGAGATCCACAGCAGTGATTCCATTGCCTCTTGGTAAAGTAGCTTATTTGGTAACAAGATCAAATTTTGATCGTACAGCTGTGTTTCTTGTCCATCGGTGTTGAACGGGTTGTGCAATTGTCTATTTTGACCTTGGCAAGGAGGGCATCAATATTTTGTTGTTGTTGCAACAAGCAGCTAGATTCTATTGTCTCCACATTAATTTCGAGGCAGTTGCGAATTAGGCCCGAGTCGTTCATTTCGAATTTCTCGTAAAGCTGTTTTGTGACAGTGTCGGACAGGGAGTTATCTAGTGCGATAACGATCACATCGTCGACATAAAAGGCCAACGACTGTTGTACCGAGGGGTTCATGTTTGAAGTAGACACACGGATCTTGGCGACTTTGTCTGAGCTCGCACTCCAGGAGAAAGTTCTGAATCAGTTCGTTCCATAATCGCCCACTTTCTTAAAGACTATAAAGTCTTTTCAGCAATCGGTATACGGTTCCTTCAACGGGTGATCCGTGTGGCGCCTTAACATAGATGGGGTGATCAATGGGTGCACGGAGATATACATTTGTGACGCCATTGTAACGAACCTTGCAGCCCCACTGGGCTTCAAGCGTGATCATAAATCGCGCGCTTGCCATTTTTAATACCGGGGAATATGTCTCGCTAAAGTCTACACCATATCGCTGAGTAAATCCTCTTGCCAAAAGCCGAGCATTAAACTTGTCAAGCTCGTCTAGTCAGTTGTAATTAATTTTGAAGACCCATCTTGTTGACACCACCTTGGCTCCGGGTGGGGAAACAACTTCCTCTCATGTTCTATTCGACCATAATTGGTCAAGCTCTCGAATGATGGCTTCCTTCAGCTGTAGCCAGAATGGAGTAGCCATTGCTTCGCGGTTGTTCTATGAATCTGGAGCACCATCAGAGATGTAGGGTCTAGGCATAGCTGCTCCAGGGGCACTGGTGACGTCAGAACAATAGACGCAGGTAGCTCGAAATCTTTAGTAGTGAGTTGTTCACCGCGATTGTTAACACCAAAGACGCGGTCAATTGGGCGCTTGGTTAGTGTGATATCATCGATTGTATTACCTATGTTGTAGTTACTTTCGTTGTCGCTGACAATGTCGTCGCTTGTCTGACCAACTATTGAAGTTGGTGTAGCAGGGTGAAAATTTCGGGACTCACAATTGAGAACCAGACTCGTCTTTGTAGGAATCCGTTGTACTGGGTAGTTTTTCTGATGACTTCTTAACCTCTGACACTGGCCCGATTGCGGTGGGTTTGGCGGTGGCACCGTCGGACTTGCTCTTGGCGTGGAGATAAGTGGAGTTTGTCACAATATTGAGCGTGTCGAATGTATCGACGAGGCCACCAGCAGCGGACAGGTCAATGCAGTCAACATTTATGATGCTAAAGCTGGTCAGATATGTTCTGGTGCGGGTCTTGCAGAGATTGTATCCATTGTTGGCGGCGTCGATGTCGAGAATGAATGCTTTTTCGAATCGTTTGCGAAGCGACTTTGCGACGGCATGTTGTAGTCTCACAGTGTCGCGAGCACCGACTTGAGCAAATGGTTTACGTCGGGTACCTTTCCCGTGAGTACTTCGAGAGGTGGGCGGCGATCTGCATTACCGTGGGTGGGTAGGTAATTGCGCATAGTACTGGCGTAAAGTAGAGCGACTCCCCGAAATTTCGTTTGCGTTCCAGGTGATCAACGCATTGCGCGGATTGTATTGGACAGCGTGCAATGGAATCACTTAACCTCTCCCTTTTAACGGAAGTTTACTTTTAAGTTGTCTGGTGAACGATGCCATGGCGCTGTAAATACTGCGTGATCTTGTCATTTACTAATTCGCCACCGGGATCCGAGCGAATGCATTTCAAACGGACACCAAATTGCCGTTGTTATCTTGCGTGGAACCTGACAAACTTGCTTCAAGCTTCACGCTCTTTATATTGTAAGGAAATACAATTGTAGCCAGGTGCATAGTCGACAATGGTTATTACATGTTTGTTCCTTTTGCGATCGACCGAAAAGATACTGAGCTTAAGGTCTAGGCCTATGACGCCCCAGTCTCATCTGTTGGGGATGATATTGACGCGTCTTCCTTTCCTTTTCGATTGCGAGTCTGTATCGCTTCGGCACACTGCATACAAAAAGGCATTGTTCGATTCGTAGGTTTCATACCATTGGCTATCCCCTTGTCAGCCATAAGAATAACATCCTGGTAATTAATATGACCAAGACGTTCATGCCACTGTTGTAGGTTGAATCTTTCAAAAGAGCAAGGAGCGCTGTAGCCTCATCAATTGTGTCCGTTTCAGCAGATAGAGACCAAAGCCTCGATTTGAGTGGAGCACGGGCAACAATACGGCCATTTGTAGAAATGGTACAGTGAATGGAAAAATATTTCACAAAATCACGATTAATTAGCTTGGAAACAGAGTGTAGGTTGCGTGGCATGGCTGGAACGTAGTGCACATCCGTGAGAATGAATTTGATAACTTTTCCGTTCGTAATTGCCTTAAGAAGTACATTTTCTTTGCTAATGGCCTGAAGCTGGCTTCCGTTTGCGACCCGAACCCGTAACAGACTAGTAGATGGGTTAAGAATGGCAGCAGCATTGTGTGTAAAGTGATGGGTATCACCGATGTCAATTAGCCACTTCGAGGCTAAAAAGTTGTTGTGGAATCTTGAGAGTCAACGCATGAATCACCAATTATAAAGGCATTTGCGGAGGACGGGCTCATGAGAGGTGCCAGGTCATCACACGCTTCGGCGGATCCGAGAAAGAAACAGCCCCCAGTTGCTTCGAATTTACTATCGATAGGAGCACCTTCAACGGCATAAGCGTCGGTATCAGGAGAAACAGGTATGTCCATTTCTGTGACAGCGTTGACTTTCCCAGCTCGGCGTTGAGCGTCCTGAATGACGGGCAGTCAAAAGATTTATGGTTTGTTGTCTTGCAAACACATCAGGGTTTTATGCAGTCCCTTGGTTTATGGCGACTCTTGGAGTTGGTAGGTTCCAGCTAAAGTATGATGGCTGCTTAGTAGCTGTTGCGGAGGCTGCAGATGCCTTAATTGTATTCACCTTTGGTGACCCTCAGTTGACTGATTTCTGTAAGCAGAGGAATCAGAGGTAATCGCGATCGAGACCACAATAAAAGACTACCCTTCGGTTTATCCCTGTGAACATCATCGTGGATCACTGCGATCTGGATATCTGCCTGAATTCCTTCTTCTTCCACCACCACTCGTAAGTGAAAGTGCCACGGTGGTAATCTGGTGTCAGATACAGAGATCAAAACATCACTGACCTACGTGTCGCTCGATTCCAACCAAAAGATGCTGCACCGTGGAGATCTCAGTTCGCACTTTACTTATAAACGGCCTTGAATCGTTGAACCCAAGGCTGTCCGGCAAGTGTTTTCCCGCGTAATAGATCGTTCAGATTACATAGCTCCATAATTTAATCTATCTTCTTCCACATTTCTTATCGTATTGTTCTAAAATAAGCTTTAGTTCTTTTTATCTCGACTTTTGAGCCGCGATCGAATCTTCGCGATCTACAATCGCCACTCACGTTACATATTGCCCATTCACCATCTCATACATCCTCCATGTATTTCTATTTCCATCCGACAACCTTTTCCTAGCTATCAATCTCCACCTTGTTAGATTGCGTCACCTCGTAACGATTTCGACTCACCCGAACCCTTACCAAGATCTTGCAACAACGCTCCGCAGTTCATATCGACTTCGTCGATCCAGGTCGGATCACAAGTTTTCCTTTCACTGGACCAACTAATGTCTGTGTAATCTGCCATAAAAGGTCTTGCGCTCGGTCACACGTCCTAAATCTTCTCTACTTCGTATTTAACTGCACTCAACTCGTTCTACCAAGTGGGTTTCGGTCGAAGAGACAATTCTGAAGCAACGTGATCTCCAACTTTGACTGACAAACTACTATACGGACAGTCCGGGAATTTCACCACTCGCTTTAACTTGGACACGTAAATGATCGGAAGCAATGTGTTCGGCATTACTGCGATCTGTAAGTGAGCCGCATATTCCCTTCATAGCTCATACACCTAAAATATCCCATTTCACATGTGTGCCAGATTGCGGGAGTATCTGTCATTGACTCGAGTCAAATAAAGCTACGCTTGCATTGCACATCCATATTTTGCGGACCTTTTCTGCATCGTTTCTATCCGCTCGGTCTCGGATCCTGATCTTGAGACTCTCATCAGCTGTCGCTTTTGCTCGTTGGTTGTGACGTTGAATATTATATCGCATTTTTCTTAGACCCAATCAATTGTAATGCTACTTCCTAGGGGTAAAGTAGTCTCCAATGTCGATCTCGGATTTCGACCGTAAATCGGGCAAAACGTAGTATTTCGGCGTACACTGTAACGGGGTAGCCCGTTACATGAAATTGTCCTTCAAACAATTTGACAATAAAGAATATTACGTCGAATATTATTTTAACGATATCACAGAGCATGATGATATTGTTGAAGATGACCGAAGGGTCTACTTATTGGTTGATCTCGTGATGATATCAACCTACCAATCGCTGCTAGACGCGGGCAATGGATGGTAAGTAGACGTTATCATACATTTAGTTATATTAGTATAATTAGGTCAGGACAACAGATATTCAAGAATTTATAGGACTTAATTCTATTTATATAGTTTTGCTCTTACCAGAGACTAGTCTAACTACTTAGTATCCTTTCCTTCCTCTGTGTTCCTTCAACACCCAGCAGGGCGCTGTCTACCACTGTCGTCAGTGGAAGTATACTCCGTACTGGTCAACTAGTACGTAGTCAACAGTGCCCCGTTACATACGCGATCTTGTGACGTATTGACAGTAAACTTCAGCCTCACCCCGTGCTCGTCCCTATCTATATAATCTACATCTGCTACATGCATCTTAATATCTCGAGATATCACCTGTACCATGCGTTCTGCTGTACCATTCGATTAAGGGCGAGGGGCTATAGTAGAATGTTTGTTTCCTTGGATCTTGTTAAATGATCTAAAGAATCCTGACATGACCTAGGCCCCCGATAATGGAGTATCTTGTCACTTGTCCAAAATTTTAAAAACGTATTCCTCGTCACCTTCTGCGATCGTTTTAGACGTTCTTAATGTACTATCTCTCGCAAATTATTGTTCCGAGAAAAGATGTGTCCATATCTGTAACATTATATTTTCTTTGAAGGATCACAGCAGATACGGTATGTGATCCATTGCTATCATTTGGAATGGGTGTGTGGCTTGCATATTTCCTGGTGATCCCCCAGGAATCGAAGGTTGCCCCTGTCAATTCGTACAATTCGCACGTTGAATCACATACCGTTGGACGATGTGATTCTATCCGCTCTTATGGAAATTGAAACGGATTCGCGGATAAGTTCTTCCGATCTCTTGGAGGCCACCTTTAATGCCGTTTGGTAATGGTGCAAAACGTCCTGCTGCACGATGTAAGTAACACACGGCGGGTCATCTCCGTGCAATCTTCATGTGATCAAGATGATCTGGGGCAGGAAAATAGCAAAACGTTTCGTCCACTTCATAGTCTATAGTTATCCAAGCACATTTATTCGCATCTTCGACTCTCAACTGGGACGCATATCCTATCAGATATTCTGTCACTTTGGGATTTATCCTTTCTCCTCTTGCGCCTGCTTGATCCGCTTGATCCAATACTATTGTTTGCCTTCTATGCGTATCACTTCGTGCTGCCTGCGCCTTCGCGACACTGATCTAAAAATCGTAGTCATTTGTACCAATCGATAACTATTTTCTCGAACGATCAGCTCATCCAACTTATCGAATGACAATTAGTGTTACAAATATAGATCTGAGGTAACGGTCGTAACTTTTTCCTGATGTAAGGCTGAACTTGCTAGTCGATCCGCACTTTAATTCCATTCCCGCTTCATGTTTATTAAGTTGTGCTTCGGTTACGAATGAAGTCGTTGCATTGCCTCGTGTCGTAAAAATGTAGCCCTAGTGCTTTGCAATCGATCTCACTTCGCATCTGACGGATCACCATGTTGGAAAGGCCACATTGGATAATTCATCCTCTATTTTCTGCTTTTCAAAAGATCTAAATTCTAGCTTAAACCGCGATGCCAGGCTCAATTACCACTTAATATATCGAATATTCCGATTCAGCGGCCACAACTGTCCATTTCGGAAGCTTCCACATTATCGCGCTGTACGCTTCACATTTCCGTTTAATCCGAGCCGATCCGTCGAAATTGACCACCGCAAAATTCTCGTTTAATTCCACCGTAGGCGGTGGAATCATTATAGGCTACCTCGGCTATCTCTTTGGAGCGATAGTGATCAATATCTCGTTCACTTCGGTTCGATTGGTTATGCTGATAGAAAAGGTACCTAGGTTTTCATCTTCCCTTTCATACATCCCCTAATATCTATGTCTAATTTTACAACAACGCGGTCCATCTTCCCAGTCTTCCGTTGAAAACATAAAATTGAACCAACCAAGCAAGGGTCGAATATCGTGTGAGCACGTTAATCTCTGGGGGTACTAGCTTAAATAGCACACATCAGAAAATTAATCGGGGCTAGCACCTCTTTCTTCATCATGCTTTAGTTAATCTCGTTAGGCTTGAGTGCGCGGATTACAAATGTCACCGGCCAATATATATCATATCATTCTTGCAACGGAGATGATGACACCACCGGCTTTCTTGCATAATGACGATCACCGGGTTACACTTGGGCTGAAATGCTTGACGATGGATGTAATAGATATCTTAGCCTTTAAGATACTAAATAAATCGCACCTTTTTTTCCACCGGGTCCTACCGTTTGGAATACGCTCCTTTTCTTAATCCAGGTTAATTCGCGATCTTATTTAGTATTCTTTATGACATCCGTAACACCGGCATCTATCAGGCTGATCTCAAAAAGAATGGCCTTCCTTTACTATAACATCACTGATCCTTAGCTTACAAAGGTCTATATTAGATACAGTGCAGTATGTCAGACTGCCTAAGTATAACTGCATTGAGCGCATAGTTGTGGGGAAAGGAATATTAAACAGCGACCTCAGATCCTTGGGGTGATCTTCCACTCCAGCCAATGACACCCAGTGGCGCATCAGTCTACTTTACGCCGTCCCTAGAAACGTTTGGCCAATCTGATCGATAAGCTCCATCGATCGCACACAGCCAACAATTTCTACGTCTTCATACAAAGAGTTCTGCGTTGTAGCTGCGATTTAAAATGGCCATTATATAAGATCGTCTGCTCAGTACAGACGGCGATCAGCCCATTTGAGGTTCTCCTTCCGTGTTCTCATCGGTCAACTTAGGCTGACCCATTGTGGTCGAACCAATATTATCACCATTTTAAGCTATCAATATAAAGCATTGCCAATCAATCGCTGGTTTATCTGTGAGGAGTTTACAAATACAAACGGCATTCTTAACCACTCAAATAGTACCGACGGGGTAGCAAACGCAGATACCATCCTTGTTCGTCCGGTCAGTTCCACAACCCAAAATTCACCAGCCATATCTAAAGATAGGTTCCACAGTATTTTGTTCATATCCTGCAGCTGCTCGCTGATAAGTGGCATGGGCTAGACTTTCAGCCGCGTTATCTGATTCACCCACCTATAATCAATACACAGCCTATTATATTCTCTTTTTCTTGATAATCACGATTGTTGGCGACGCTTAAAGAGACATCGTAGGTTAAATGGCCTTGGCCGACATCAATCCGTTGATCAAATTCACTAGCTTATCTCAAAATGTAGGTGTAACCGGCCGTACACGCTGTGCAATAAGATTCGACTCATCGACATTGATATCGCCTACGGCCCCGCGTGATGGGGGGGGGGGTAAAATATATCCTTTTCCAATTATCAGGTAATGATTCTTCCATATCAATTGTCGCAAATTATCTTTATATTCGATAAATGGAATAGCAGGATCTCCTACTTGGACATCGTCGATCGCGTTCTCCGCGGACGATATTTCCAATGCTGTTAGTAAAGCCAAATGTTGATCGACACACTACGCAGAAAATTACCTCCTTGTGTACAATACACTGATGTGGCATTTATTTCCGCTTCCTTCGCATCCTCGCCGATATTACATGTACTAAAGTCGCCAATCAATGTTGGGATGCGGATCGGTGACCACCCAGTTGAGACGTCATTGATTGGCAGAAAACGACACCGGGTGATCTTGCGATCCAAATGGTAGATGGCAGGTGATCCCAACGAGGCTCAACAATCCATTCCAACTATTACCAGGGTGAAGGAGACAAGGCGATATCTAAGACAAGACGACAAACCAGAAGGATTTCCATTAAGCTTTCTGGGACAAGATGACAAAGAGAACGATCTCAATGGAGCGATCTGGGACAATATGACAAACAGAAGGATTTACATGGAGCGATCTGGGACAAGGAAGTGGGACAAAGTCATACAATTCACCGGGATGTTGGTCAAGGAGAGGATACGTATAATTCGAGTAGGTAAAGACTGGATCGCATAATTTTATGCGAAGGTATCTTGATTTACGGACATTGGAACGTTGTATTAACTGGATATGGCAACGATCATGGATATTGTGGCCATTTCACTCTGGAAAGGTGCATCAGGGACAAGGTGATGCGTTATGAATGTTCAGGAGAGTCAAGGGAGCTATGGCAAAGCGAAGGAATGATTGCATCGATCGGATAAACACTGAAGGATGATACGAGAACACGTGCAAGATACGAGAGAAAACTAATATGGCTGATTTGTGTTAGATCGATCTCCGACAATCGGTATTGGGTATCAGATCGGTAATGTTCCCTATTGATCATGGATATGTCGTTGATGAAGCTATTGGATTATGATAAATATGCTGTTTGAAGGTCCATGAGAGATGTCTTAAAAGTTCAGACCAAAAGAGCCAGTTGAAGCCGGTTGAATTGACGTCGCAAAATGGATTTAGATAATCGGAATTTGGGTGCTATTTCCGTCTCTTTGGTGCCAAAAATGGGAATTTGGTATTACATTTAGGATTTAGTCCTCTGTTGGCGTTTAATTACGATATCGGGAATATTGGCGCTATCTTTGGAGTACAGGTCATGAAATTATGACACGTGGTCAAGAAGGCGGTCAAGTTAAAGGATATATCGGTTGGGAGAGTGACCTACAGTCTGGAATAGGCTTAAGGATATGGTGGCTATTAATTTGGTTGGATAATAAAACACTTACCGTTTTTAAAAATAAAGCACGTCGCAGACTTCTCTTCCTGGTAGGACGTTTGGCCTCCCGTCGATTAAGAGATATCACCTCGCCGTGTTTCGTGTACTCACCTCGGATTGTTTGGCCAAGGTGGGGTTAAGGTAACTCAACTCAACTCAAACTGCTAGGGTAGCAGCAAACAACGGTAAATTAAACGGACTTTGGATACAAGATCGCTCAACGGCTCAAGTGATTAGAAGATCTGGAAAAGGAGTTCATGACAAGACCGAGCAACATCAAAGCGATCCACAAGGTAGATCGGCCCGTTTCATTTTGGCGAACTCCAAGACCTATCTGTTACACTGCGCACTTCCAACAAGATCGTCCGATCCCAAGACCAGATTGGACCGGCGTAAACGAAAGATCGACGCAAGAATGTGATTTGCTGGGTAAAGGTTTCCGCACAGCAAAGAACCCGATCCCGTAGACAAATCGAGATTGGTGGGATCCAAGATCAAGATCGCGACATCTCCACAAAGTGATCGTCGCGATATAAGATCCAGATCGCAGAACCCAAATTCGTAGTGTAAAGATTTCCGCTTCTAAAGCAATTTTCAACTGCAAACCCTCAGCGAGATCGACATCTTCCAACGTCATTACGAAGAGATAAAGACAGCCCAATCGACGAGTACACAAGGTGAGCGCAAGGCTATACAACTAGGCACGGATAGGTGTACCCCCTCCGTGATTCTGCAAGTCTGAGAAAGTAGAAGATCGGCCCTCACACAAGCGATTTTGTGAGATCGACTCCACCTTATAACCGTCTTAGCTCCTTGATCTAGTCAATCGTACTGATTTGGCACTATACAATCTTCAATACTGAACTCGTCTGGTTGACAGCTGGACTTTCCTTGTGACGCACGATCGTCAACTTCGATCTCGTCTGGTTCATGGCTGGAATATCTTTGTAGATGATCGGCCGTCACATGCTCAACCTCCTTATTCGTCCTGAAGCTTACCAATAGAGTTAATTGTACAAGGCTCTTTTCAAGATCTCCGATCTCTGCCAACATCATTTTCTCCTTCGGTACGGTCCTTAAAATTCTAGTCCTTACAATTGATCTCAGATCCGCACGCGGCGCGACTCTCCAGAATCTGGTTGAGGTCGTGATGCGATATGTCCAGGGTCTTTGACTTCCTTCGTTTACCTCTTCGAACCGTTTAGAATTCACGCCGGTATTATATTTTTGGGGTGAGCTACCAGCGGTCCCGCGTATGCTTCGATGTTTTCCTCTTCTCGCTCTTCCGTATCTTCGTATGCTAATGTCTGCCATTATTTGTACCCTCTCGAATCACCTGATACATATCCTCGCGATCGTAGAATCATGTTCTAAGTCATCTATAAGGCCAACTAGACACCAAATTTAGCACCCGATCGTGTATAATTGCCTTTGCAAGCTCCAAGAACATGATCTTTCCCAGTCCGGCCGTCATCGTAGGCACCCAAGCCATATCTCGCCTCACCTTAAGTTTGGACTTCGAAGGCTTTACTATGATCTAAACTTCGGTCGACTTGCGGTCAGGATATTTGTATGTTGATCGTTAAGATTGAACGACGATACATTCTATCTGTACGGTGGCCTCCATCCAGACAAACCTATACAAACTTCGTCCGGTAGACATAGTTTCTCATGAACCAGAGTTAAACGGATGACTACCGAATCATAAAAATTCATATTCGGTATACCCGGTGTAAATTTTTGCCCAGCTATATCTCCAACCCATACGTCGGAATAGTATACGAGAGATTAGTCCAATAGGACCTATCGATTTGTCCGTCCCACAGTATTGTAAGCATTCTATCCGATCCCAATATTCTTAAATTCGACTATCATCAATCACGCATCCTACCTTACGAGCAAAGGTAGTGTCGACGATTGAAATCTTGGCACCGGAGTTAAACACATTTAAGCAATTTCATTGTCGATCTTTCTTGCAGTCTTCGCTTGCTTGAGTCACTTATCCGTAGTGTGATACTTCCAGCATCCACGCAACTTCCCTGGAACGAGATCACCTTTTTTTATCGTGTGATCGATAATATCCGTCTTCTCTTCTCACACTTGAGATCATAGAGACAAAGGTGCAAATATCACGTATACCAGCGATCGGATCGATCCGACCGTTAGCCTCTTGATCGCTCTGTGGTTCGAAATAAATTCATTGATGCAAAGCTTTGAATGCTTGGCTTGTGTCAGATATTAAACTGACGATTGTCCTATTTTAACATCTCTTCGACCTTGGAGGGTAGCATATCGGCATGCTTGATGTTCACGCACTACTTGTATATTAAATTGTAGAATTCCTTATTGAGGTATTTACCACCATCATGCATCTCTCCACAAGCTGCATACACGAGCAGGCACTTGTCGGATGGATGTCCTTTGCGGCCATACTTCTGGCACTAATATCCCATTCAACACCCACGATCGTCATGTATTCTCGATCTGCAGTGGGTGCAAGGTTTTTTTTATCGTGAAGCGATTTGCACTGCTATCAAGACGATTTTCAACAAGATAAGTACCCCGATATCCCTATTTTTTCGTGCAATCTAAGGCCGCGGCCAAAAACACACTACGAGTTTCCTTTTACCTGTTCGATCCACTGAAGTCTGAATCTGATCCACCGTTTTAGATCATCACACGAAGGGCTCTAATGCACGGGCTGCTTTGGCGGTGTTGGGGGGAAATCTGTCGCAGGTCGCGGTCAGTATTTATTCGAGCCTGTGGATGTTTTAATACGTCGAATATCCATAATGGTAAATCAGTACCGTTTCCACATTTTATATGCATTCACCAGTCGCAAAAAAGTAGATTATTTGGCTAGATCGCGATCGTCAAGCGTCCCGGTAAAATGTTCCCTATGCTCTCGAAGTACGTATATCGATCCGACTCAAATAATAATGTTCGCCCTAGTTGTCGCTACATTTTATCGATACAGATACTCCAATGGCGATTCGTTGAATAGATACTTTGCAGGATCATGCTGTGTAAAAATCTTATTATCATTACATCGAATCTGTAAACGAAAACATTCCAGCAGGTCCTTCTACGAGCGACAAGCAGATCAGCTTAGCTTGACATACAAGTTTTGCGTGGGACCCGATAGGATATCTCCAATCAACAACCGAAGATCTTTTACCGGGTCCCGCGAAACACTCTTTTTCATCTAGGGCTTGATCCCGTATGAATGCGGGTTTGACCTTGCTGATCCAGCTTCTGGTATAATTCTCATCTCTGTCCTCCCAATTGAACTCCTTCCAATTCGCGGTCTTAGACATCCAAATCCGATGTGCGATAAGTCCACCCCCGTCGCCGTAATAGTAGCGGTAAAAGTGGTCGTCTGAGATTTTCTTGTCCTGATTTGTCGGGAACCCCATTCTAGAAAACATGCATCCGTTCTGAGATGATGAGATCCGACTAATTCCGTCTCGACATCTGGGATGTATGCCTCCTACTTTCTCGCACGTCTTACTATTAGCCTTTGAAAAAAAGCCTTGCGGGCTAGTTCAGGTTGATCTTGCTGATAAAACGTCTAATGGAAACCTCAAAATATGATGATGTAATTACATTGGGACGTTCGGTCTTTCGTCCTTTTAGCGCGTACAGCTGCCAAGCACGGCTCGTCCTTCACCCTTTCCATGCAATATCGTAGATGGATTGCCCCACTTGGGACCAGCGACATCCGCTGGATGAAAAGGATTCGTCTGTTTCGATATATGATTCAAATGCGGCGTGCTGCAATGATCCAGTGTAATATCCTCTTGGGACATCTGTGATCGTTGGACCCGCTTGATCATCGTACTTGTCTTCTCCTGTCAACGGCATCAGCCCTTTGTACAAAGATCAACACGCTCTGATCACCTGATATTGTTTACAACCCAGTAGTTCCATAGCTTCAAATACCCTTGCGACGAATCCTGCATCCCGTAATAGCTAGATCATTACGCTGATCCCTTCCAGTGTGTTTGATAATGTTGCCGGAGAGAAATCGGGCCTCGAATTCCCGATTAGCTAAGGTTTCAATATATGTTTAACCGTGTAGCTAAATAACAGCGCCTCGAGTGTCTTACAATGATATTATTCCATCACAAGGTCCAATTGCCAACCTTCCTTCTCCATTTTATCCTTCAAGAGATTGATCGGACGATCCGCTACTAATGTGGGATAATCGCGTTGCTAAAGTTCAGACGCTACTTTCTATATTCTTGTCATTTTGGGCTCTTTTTTATTTGACATCACAAAGATCGTCTTCACTGGATCTTATCCGGGTTTGACCGGATAAGGTTTCCACCCTGGTAATCCTCATTTACAGCACCATCCGCTTTGGTACTCGGATAGACCCCATGACGGGATAGAGGTTTCTCTTCCTGATGGAGCGATCGATCTTGCTCTTTGGTTATTTTTTTAGTAGAGCCCCTCCTCAAGCTCTAGTAATCTACGGATCCTTTCGTTTTACACGCTGGCCGCTATCCTTTTGCTTCTGAATCTCTAATTCCAGGTTTAGTTTTTACCTTTATATCTTCATCAAGCGGCCTAACGTGCGCTCCCTGGTTCGAATCTGGGCACGCGCACCATAGTGGTGGAGTGACGATCGCTCTTTTGAAGAGTCGACACCAACTCTCCACTGACGCTCGGACGACCAACCAACGGAGGAGGTACTTCGATTTCTTTCTGTAACACTTCATATCCTTGTGCACCTGTCGGTTGGGCGGGTTGCACTCTTCCAGGTGGACTCGAGTCGATGCCAAGATTGACAATGTTTGAGATTGGCGCGGAAACCTTCACACGAATGCAGGTGTACGTGTAAGAATCTCGATGTGAGCCACCTTGATCTCTAAACGATTGCCCTGTACAAATGAGATACTTAGCTCGAAAGCCTTCCGACTACTTGAGCCGTCTTGCAATCTTGCATCCTTGCCTTTACGTTTTTGCTGCTTCCAATCGCAGTTGAAGTTTTGTCTAATGTCATCTATTGGTGTGGGAACTAGCAAGTTCATACGCATACTGAAGGTTACATTTGGATCAAGATTACATTTTATAAATAGTAATCGATTACTTTGATGCTTAGGTGGGTGTATTAGCGAGTCAAGCGGCGATCGTGGGCATGGATTATATGGTAGTAACCGGCATACGTTTAACGACAGAAGATGGAACGCTCTGTCTACCCCCACATAGTCCTGATTTGACCAGCAATACGAAGATACTATACGAATCTACTATGCAAGCGAGCACCGCGAGAGATTAGCATGTTGTGATCCCGGTTGGTGATACAACTGACGCAATGATCGGTGTAGGGCCCCCCAACGTGGATCTTTGGGTAAGACGGGACGTCAAATGGATCCTGGCTGTGACTGCAAGACCGAGTCGAGTCAAGTACCCACTATTAATATTCTCAGCGATAGAGAGGCAATTCTGGATCACGATCCAGCAGTGGGGTTGTGGATTACTGCGAATAAAGATCAAGATTGCCCGGATTTGTCTCAGTAGGACCGCGTCGTTACAATAATAAATAGACCCTGGTATTTGAAAAAATCGCTAACCGAAAGGAAGAATTGCCGGAAGAAGAGGCTACCCACATATAATTAGCTCATCATGTCACACAACGACGAAGGTTATAACTCGTATGGGGAAATAAGCTGAGGTAACGTTTAACAACCGGAGGAAGCCACCTCGCGATCTGATGAGGAAATAATGACCGAAGGAGATCGTACAAATGGTAAAGCTCTACGATGGCCAATATCAGTCGTATGTTTCATTGTGGATACGAGGAAGGAAATGAACGATCGATAGCCAGATACGATCGGCGAAGTGATCAATGCTGTTAGACATCGTTTATGGACATCGATATCGTCAGGGCGTGGTATAAACGCAGACTAGGATGTATTCGGGTGTCGATATTGACAAATTTAGGCCTCAAAGTATTGAGAAATCCTTTCGTAAAGTTTCAAAGTATGTCCTCGAGAATAAATGTATTTGTAGAAGGGGTGAATCAGCATCTGGCAATACTGCGAGAAATTGCTATGTCTACGGATGGGGTTACGCTCAAAATCAAATAGGTTGGATAGTTATGGATACATCTGACCGCGGTTCAATAAAAGTTGCAAAAATAATGATGCAAAGAGTCGCCCTCTGCTGATAGGCAATAAAAATGGATACCAACGGCACCACCCGGAGCGATGTGCGATTTTGATGTAGGATAAGTGACAATGATTGATCGTAGGTTCTGCCGGCTTCTGGACTTCTTTAAAAAAGGCAGACATGACTAATAGTTTACTAATGACGAACAAGACGCCGATAAACGCACCAACTTCGTCGAAACGGACTGGCGTGATCGACACCAGCTACATCCGTCGTATAGTGCGCCGGCATAGCTAGGTAGATAGAGATGCCGAGCATGTGAAGCGATATGCTCACTGACATGACAAAGCGCATGATCAAGTTTGCACCTTCACGGGACGGTTACATGCACTGGAGAATCAGCGGCATTGTCGCCATTGACGACGAACAGCCCATGGTATACACGCGCACATGAAGCATCTGGAGCATGAAGGAGAACGAGTTCCGGCGTGTAATGATCAGGAAGAGTGCAGGCACAATCACGAGCATATGGATGAGCCCGGTCACAACCAGAGTGGTCACCACGATCAGAACCAACTTCAGAGGCTGGACTGCGACCGACTCGTCCAATGAGGTATCTAGCAAGCCAGCAAGCAAACTAAATATGGCAACGATTGTGAAGCGGAGGATGTAGTGCGCCACGTGCGCGGGTGTCTCGTTCACCTCAAGGAAAAGCTACAGCAGTAGATTCAGACTCGCAGGTTCGTCGAAACTGTAGGCCAGCATTGCGCCAAGTGGCAGTGAAAAGGCAGCGATGCTCAGCAACGTGCTAAAAACAAAGGCAGATGCAATGTTTGCCAGCAGCCGCCTGACAATGATGTTCAACACATTGTTTGACGGTGTTGTATTCGTCTCCGTCAGTGCTTCAATTCACACTAGCGCACTATTAATATCATCCAGAGCTAATGAGTTGTGACGTAGACTTAAGTCGCCGAAAAGTCAGCCCAACGCCCTCATGTGCGCCAGTATACTATTGCCTTGGACCCAGCGGCGTGGTGTTCAACTTACCTTGGACGGCAAGATGCACGTGCCGTCCAAGGTAAGTTGAACACCTCGCCGTTTCTCCAGAAGAACCGCCTCGGTACATTGGCACACTTGGCTGCCGACGAGGCGTTCTCTCGTCTAGCTCCGAGTTGACGGTTGCTTGTCTTTTTATGTCATACGATCTTGGACAATTTAACAGTGCGCGACTGCATGCATAGAAGAGAGCAACACAAAAAATGGCATCAGCTTTTGTGTGACTGGGCGAGAAATATCATCGACAAATGATGGTTTTATCTCGAAGTGGGGCTCCTATCAGACTGTGTGATGAACCAGATACGCTGAATCGGCAAAGACGCTCAGCAAATAGTTCTTTGACAAAGACCACATAGACATGCAGCAAAGAGGCAGATGTGCAGCTGAGCGTAATTTCCGACAAACTATGATACGCCTGCCTCAAGCAAATATAACGTGACGGCATACGGGTTCTGTAACGGGGCACACCCTTGCGTGAACTTAACCCAGGGTTTGGGTGCCCCGACAGACGTACACGAGGCAAACGAGGAAGCGTAGATAAGGGAAAAGTAAAACTGTTGCATTAATATAATTCAGTCTTTCAACTACTATCTCTTTGTTTAACCTGACGTAATTATGTTAATATAACTGAGTGTATGGTGACGTCTCGTCACCACTCATTGCGCGCGTCCTGCGGCGATTGGTGGGTTGATAACGTCAAGATATCAACCAATGAGCAGACTCTTTGGTCGCCTCACCAATATCACCACTATCGATGATATTGTTCAAAGAATATTCAACTTCATATTCTTTATTGTCATTGTTTCTTTAAAGTGACAATTCCATGTAACGGGCTGCCCCGTTACATCACCCCCCTTGACTGATAGTCACTGTGTGACTATCGAAATATGGCGGCCACCCGCTGGGCACCATTGGGACAGGAAGCACTTGTTGGGTCAGTTCCGTTCATAACTCAACCTGACCTCGCATAGTTAACATGTCTATGCGGGGTGACTCAAGGCACACAGAGTCTGTGCCTGTGCCAGATTCTGCGGCAGACGATTCGTCGTCTGCTGCTCCTTCTTCGCCTGCAGCAAGCGGTTCTGCAGGTGCACGCGGTACAGCACCGCGTGCGCATGATGACCCCGACATTGAAATCATCTACTCTGGCGAGTCAGACGTGTTTGACTCGGGCAATGTTGCAGAGGCGTCTCGATCACCGGCGACGCCTCAGTATTCGCCAAGGCCACTGAAGAACGAAGGACTCGTGAGTTGCAGCACAGTCTGTTCGGCAGTGATGACGAATCTGATGATGAGTATGTTTGCTCATCACCACGATCAGCTCGTGCTTCTTGGCACGAGCGACTTGACGATGGTGCAAGCCATCATGATGCTGACAACCGTGGTATCGACAAGGGTACCACTTCGAAGCGTGATGAGATGAAGCCGTGGCGTTTGCCTGAACGGCTCATCAATAGCTTCTTTCACGAGACAAGCCAACACCATCGAATACCCTTATTCGATGCGACTGAGCTTCAACGGCTTGGATCCCAGCGCGAGCAAATTTCGCGCTGAGGAAGACTTTTATCTCGATGTCTTCCCTAGACATCGATGGTACAATGGCATCCAAAAGCGTGACAAGAACTCTCTTTTGGCTGCGTGGAACGCGTTCGTCCAAAACGTAAAGAATTTTGGACGAGAAGGGTGGCTTAAGAAAATTGAGGCAGTACGGCTTAGGTTCGAAAGGCGAACGCCAACCGATGCCAGGTACCGGTTTCATTGTTTATTAAGTGAGGCCGGCATTCCATGCCTCACTTGGGGAGACCCTTGTGCGAGTTGTGCCGACAACTCGCAACGTGCGCAGAGGGATGTGTATTCCCTCGATCTCGCCCTGGGGAAGGGCACACATCTCGGCTGAGATGCGTGATGCGATTGCAAACTTGCAATCCGTCTGACAACCGCCAAAAGCGCGTGTTTACCGATGGTCCCTTGGACCAATCGGATGAGTCTCGTCATACTGGCGGACGAGACCTTCAACATCCATCAACAGCTGAGAGCGGGGCTCCCAGCTGTTCCAAGAGGGTGGATACCCCCGCCACTGGACGAGGTAGCTCGTCCTTGATCCTGAATCGCCACGGTGATTCAAGATACGCTCCACTAGAAAGCGTTGATCACCGTGAGCATCCACCAAAGGATGTGGTGGAGGAGGAATAACCTCCTCCAGATGATTCGGTTCACCATCTCGACCCTTACGAGATGGATCGCGCAATCGATGAATTGCGCGATGACTTGAAGCACGAGCGCGACCGGCGCTACACTTTGACCGATACCATGCGGAAGAACCGCAAGGATTGCGAGGCTGATCGGGCGAGAGACCGCGTCGATCACGCCACAACGCAGCTTCAGGTCGAGCGGGATGTCTTCTCCCTATTCGGCAAGCTGGCGACAGCTCGCGGGGAGATATCTCGGTTGAGTTCCAAGGTATCATATCTGCGCGACCAGACGGATCGTCTGGAGCGCGAACGCAAGAACCTTGATGGATGTTCTTGAACGTGGGGGCTATCTTCATCGGAAGAAGAAGGCTCGTACTGACAGTACGGCCTAAGCTTCCCCACGTAAAACGTAGGATGCGTGCGCATCTTACGTGGCAATTCGATCGTGTATGAATTGCCCTTGCGGTGTAACACACGAAATAGGCCGATGTATTTTGGCAGTAGTAAACTACTGCCGACACTAGTGACTGCATGTCCAGGTAAGTTTACCGTAGACAGTAGTAATAGGTCGTTAACCTTAAATGATAGAACATTTGCTCTTCCATTCTTGTCTGCGTTCCGTTTCTGACGGTCCACCGCAGTTGCGTTATGTCCTGAACGAAACCTACTACCGCCTCTCGAGCCATCAGGAAGGTATCTGATGATTCATTGTTGTGTCTTTCAGTGCGCTTCGTGCGCACTGCTAAGAGATCGTTCTCTATTTTCAACGAGGTTGTCTTCGTCCTCGATGGCGTAGTCGTTGACGATGCTGAATATACCAGCATCGTCATCATCATCCGAATCAATAATAGCGTCATCGCTATTATTGAGGTGATCTTCTTCACCGATGTCGACCTGATCGACATCGGCATCATAAGTGACGACGTTAGCGTCGACACGTGATGAGCAAGAGCCAAAACGGTTTTTGCTCGAGCGAGTCCCTCCCCCCTTATCCAAGAGTCACACTCTATAAGGGTGGGCACTCGTGGATGGCGTAGGCCATTCACGTAAAATGGTGTGTGCTGTGTGGAAGCATGCACCGAATTATTGATGGCGACTTCCACCATGGGTAGGAATTCGCTCCAACTCGGAAACAAGTGGACATATCCTCGACGGATCTATTCGAGGACACGGTTCGCACGTTCCGTCTGACCATCTGTTTCTGGATGGTCTGAAGTGGACATCTTCAATCGTGTTCCGAGAGTACGGAACACGGTTTGCCAAAACTGCCGCCATGAACCGAGGGTCACGGTCGGATACGAGTTCACGGGGTAACCCGTGGAGTCTAAAGACCGTGTCTAGAAAGACACGAGCACAACCTTGAGCCTTGATCGACTCAGGGACTGCAGCAAGATGGACCTTCTTGCTGAATCGGTCAACAAACACAAGAATACCAATGTTCTTGTGAGCGTCGTCGGGAAACCCGAAGACGAAGTCCATGGAAACGGACTGCCAGCACTCTGTCGGAACAGGCAGAGGCTGCAATGGCGCACGGGATGAAGGACTAGGCTTCATCCGTTGACAAACCTCGCAAGCACGTATGTACTTGCGGACAAACTGATACTGGCGGGGCCAGTAAAAGTCACGACTTACCGTTAGGTAAGTCTTTTCCCTTCCACGATGGCCGCTTGTTGGGGCATCGTGGCACTCATACATGATGCGCAAACGCAAATCATGATGAGCGAGTACGACGACACGAGGCGTGTCACCGCAACAGCTGTATAGTACAGCAATCCGTTGCGTGTACTATGCCGATCCGATGAGGATCGGTACAAAGCCGGTAAATCCCTCATGGATTTACTGGATGGATTCACGAGATGATCCATCAATCGCAGAAGATCCTTATCTTCCGCGTATGCCTTTCGTACGTCGTCAAGTAAACTTGACGACGGGACACTGACTGACAGTGTCGCAACAGTGGGCTTATCCTCACTGTTGAATTGTGCGTCCGCCTCGAAATCGGGCCGGCGCGAAAGCGCATCAGCGACGACATTGACTCGTCCTGGTTTATACTCGACGGAGAAGTTGTACTCCGCGAAGAAAGACAGCCACCTCGCCATCTTTTGCGAGAGGTGTGGACTGTTTACGGCCGTGCGTAGTGAAGCATGGTCCGTATAGACGATAAACGGTCTATCTCCCAAGAGATAGACCCGAAACTTAGCCAGTGCGTACTTCATGGCAAGGAGTTCCTTGTCATGCAATGGGCAATTGGATTCAGCTGACTGCAGCTGACGCGACTGATAACAGACGACGCGCTCCGCGCCATCTGCATCAAATTGCATTAACGCACAGCCGATTGCAAAATCGCTGGCGTCACAGACCACATGAAATAGTCTGTCCTGATCTGCAATCGCCAAGATCGGCGACTGCATCAAGCTTTGCTTGATACCTTCGAAGGAACGCTGACACTCAGCGTTCCATGACCATTTGACATTTTGCTTGAGTAACCAAGAAAGATGAACATTCATACCGGCGTAGTTGCGAAAGTACTTATTACAAGTACGCCGCTTGTCCAAGGAACTTCCTTAGTCCCTTGACATCGACTGGCACTGGCCAGTCGGTGATCGCCTTGATCTTTTCGGGATCAGGGCGTACGCCGTGTTTACCCACGATTCACCCAAGAGGTGGTATTTCGCTAGCCGCGAATATACACTTCTTGAGGTTTGCGTTCAACTTATGCTTGCGCATAAGTTGAAGGACTTGACGAGCGTGAGTTCTGTGAGCTTCAACGTCCGTCTTTCCGTCCATAGCCCGGCTATGGACGAACACATCATCGAAGTAACTCGGTGCGAAGTCTCGCACCGGTCTCAACAGATTTGTAACACATCTGTTGAATGTTGCAGGGGCATTACTCAGTCCCTGTGGCATCACTAGCCACTCCCACAACATACCGCTGGGGGTGCTCACTGCTGTGTACGGGATGTCCCCTTCACGCATGAGGATCTGCTAGAATCCATCCATCAGATCCATGGACGAAAAGATGGTACTCTTTGACATACCATCTATGATATGATTACGTCCTTCCTCGGTATCGGCGTCTGAGCCGGTACCGTTGCAGCATTCAACTTGTTAAACGCGTGCACTATCCGCCATCCTTCTATGTTCTTTCGCACACAGAAGGTCGGAATGCAGTGAGGGGATGTCGATTCCCTCACATGGCCCGCTGCTAAGCGATCGGTAAAGAACTTGTCGATCGCTATCACTTGTTCACGAGGCAGTGGCCACTGCTTCATGACACAGTACTTCGAGCCCGGTTTGAGCTCGATCTCGTGTCGAGTGCCTTTGTCCTTAGGCAACTCGCAAGGTACGTATTCAGGGAATACATCCTTGAATTCTATCAAATCCTTATACAAAGGATTTGCCTGAAGTGACTCCCAGGATTGAGACGTCTATCGCTCAATCCAAGTCTTCTCATCGAGGACACTTTCGTCCATCGATGAGCTGCTGAGAACCCGTTCGTTCTCAGCAAATGCTGTTGCAGACCGAATATCGGCCACACACTCGTCCTCTGTGACGAGTATGCAGATCTGCTTGACTTTGCCACTACGCAGATCACGCAAGAACCGTTTCGGTTCTAGCGTTGGCAACTGAGTTATCTCCGAAGTCAACTTCGGAGGCACAATCAGATCAAGCGTATAAGCGCCTACGCTTGATCCGTCATTAACCAAGACGTTCAACGTCTCGGTTACTTTCTAAGAACTTGCTTCCACAGGTTGCTGAGGGCCTAATCCTTCAGCAAGTGGATCTTGAGGAATTCCTTGCTCAAGTACGTGGGGACTTATTCCCTCGACGTCTTCCGACTGTGGCTGTGCAACCACAGTCAGGTACCGATTCTCTACGGTCGACTCTCCAGTCGACCTAGGACATTCGTGTTGCCCCTTGGGGGCAACAGGTTTCTTTTGTCTAAGATGCTGCCCGCTAGGCATGCATCCATGTCCCGGTCCACTCGACTTATTCGTGTGGTGGACCTTCGGCGCAGCCTGTACATCTGTACAGCCGCCGGGAGCTTGCTCCACATTGTAGTGATCAACTACACTGTGATCTTGTGCAGTCGTGCTAACGACCGTACCGCAAGTGAGGCCATCGCACTCACTCGCAGAACATCCACACGCTTGTGGACGCTCCAAGATGAACATCAGATGGCCATCTGATGAACAAGCGGCAGGCATCTTCACGGATCGATGCTGCCAGCTCACCCTTGGCTCGTATTTTCTGAGCCAAGGTAATCCCAGGATGACATCAAATTTGTCATCCAGATCTAGTACGATGAAATCATCATCGTACTGTTCGCCCTCCAACGTGTAGTGAATTCCTAATACACGTTTCTCAACAGTTATCGATGCGCCTGTTGCAAGGCGCACCGTCATCCTTCTGAGGGGAATGTCGCGCTCAACGAACTTGAGCCTACGACCCTCTAGTGACTGGCGACGAACAAAGTCGTTCGACGCCCCACAGTATACTAGGGCACGAAGCGACAAATCATTTGTCGCTTCCAACTATAAGGTGATGAGCGAAACGTCATCACCAGGTGCAGAGACACACAATGATTGTGTATCTGGAGCAACTTCTGTCAAGAGATTTGCAAATTCTCTTGAGGTTGCTGGATCAGTAGGGCGCTCCGCCCCTACTGACCTCGACCATTTTTTGATGGTCCGTTTCGCTGTTGCGGTTTCGCAACAGCGCTGGACCCACGCCCATTGCGCTTTCTGGCAAATGGTCGTCCATTTCGCTCAGTACTGTTTGGTACTGGGCGTGGAGCACTACACTCATGTGCGAAGTGCCCTAACTTCTGACAGCGATTGCACCTCTGCAATCGCTTGCTGTTTGAAGAGCGAGGTCTCTCGCTCTCAACATAGCAGAGATCCATTGGTTCTGGACCTCCACTCTCTTGTCGTCTCGGTGGAAGGTAAGAGTTTGAGCTAGCATGAGCCTGTCTCATGCTAAAGTCTTCCTGTTCCGTGGCTGATATCGCTTCCTCAAGCGTATTCAGCTCAAGGCGGAACAGATGGCTCCTGACGGGATCTTATGCGAGCCCTTGCATGAACACCGTAATCAACGTGTGTTCATGAACTGAGTTAGCAGTTATACTACTCGCGAGGAGTCGTATATGTTGTGCGTAAGCGTGCACATCACGCTTACCCTGCTTGAGTTTCAGGAGCTCTGAACGAGCCCTGAACTCAGCTCGTGGCGGCTCAAACGTTTGTCTGATCCGGGCCTTGAAGTCATCTAGCGACCTAAACACATTTGGGTCGCTACTCTCGAGCCACAAAGACCAAGTTTTAGTACTTCCTGCCAAGTGGGTTTGAGCAAATGAAGCTCACATTTGCTCATCTTCGACGCGACGAGCCCTTAGGGCTCTGTCGAGTTCGACAAACCACAGTAACAGGGAGTCCTCCGGGACTCCACTATACTTGGAGATGTCAACCTCCATGACCTCGGGACGACGCGCATGTGCCGTCCCGCCCACAGCAGCATGGAATTGCTGCTGTCTCAACAGCTCTGTCTGTTGAGCACCGAGTTCTCTCAACTGCTTGGCCTGTTGAGAGCCTTGCTGGTGAAGCAAGGCTACTTTTTCCCTTTCGGCGACAAGTTAACTTTGGATGAACTTGGCTATAGCGGCATGTTGTTGGTCTCTGTCTAGAGACTCCAACATGGCGCTAATGGCGAACTCGCCTACGGTAGAACTCATTTGTTCTACCGCACCCCATTCGATGTCACTCAAATGGGTAAACCCTTCACGCGTGGCGTAAAAGGTCTCTTCATCATCCAACATGTTCATGTTGGATGCTGTGGTCCTTGAAAGGACTACAAAGTGCTACCAGGTGTAATGGGGCACACCCTTGCGTGAACTTAACTCAGGGTTTGGGTGCCCCGACAGACGTACACGAGGCAAACGAGGAAGCGTAGATAAGGGAAAAGTAAAACTGTTGCATTAATATAATTCAGTCTTTCAACTACTATCTCTTTGTTTAACCTGACGTAATTATGTTAATATAACTGAGTGTATGGTGACGTCTCGTCACCACTCATTGCGCGCATCCTGCGGCGATTGGTGGGTTGATAACGTCAAGATATCAACCAATGAGCAGACCCTTTGGTCGCTTCACCGATATCACCACTATCGATGATATTGTTCAAAGAATATTCAACTTCATATTCTTTATTGTCATTGTTTCTTTAAAGTGACAATTCCATGTAACGGGCTGCCCCGTTATAAATACGACACCGTCGAACATGGAGTTGAACATCATTGTCAGGCGGCTGCTGGCAATTATTGCATCTGCCTTTGTTTTTAGCACGTTGCTGAGCATCGCTGCCTTTTCACTGCCACTTGGCGCAATGCTGGCCTACAGTTTCGACGAACCTGCGAGTCTGAATCTACTGCTGTAGCTTTTCCTTGAGGTGAACGAGACACCCGCGCACGTGGCGCACTACATCCTCCGCTTCACAATCGTTGCCATATTTAGTTTGCTTGCTGGCTTGCTAGCTATCTCATTGGACGAGTCGGTCGCAGTCCAGCCTCTGAAGTTGGTTCTGATCGTGGTGACCACTCTGGTTGTGACCGGGCTCATCCATATGCTCGTGATTGTGCCTGCACTCTTCCTGATCATTACACGCCGGAACTCGTTCTCCTTCATGCTCCAGATGCTTCATGTGCGCGTGTATACCATGGGCTGTTCGTCGTCAATGGCGACAATGCCGCTGATTCTCCAGTGCATGTAACCGTCCCGTGAAGGTGCAAACTTGATCATGCGCTTTGTCATGTCAGTGAGCATATCGCTTCACATGCTCGGCATCTCTATCTACCTAGCTATGCCGGCGCACTATACGACGGATGTAGCTGGTGTCGATCACGCCAGTCCGTTTCGACGAAGTTGGTGCGTTTATCGGCGTCTTGTTCGTCATTAGTAAACTATTAGTCATGTCTGCCTTTTTTAAAGAAGTCCAGAAGCCGGCAGAACCTACGATCAATCATTGTCACTTATCCTACATCAAAATCGCACATCGCTCCGGGTGGTGCCGTTGGTATCCATTTTTATTGCCTATCAGCAGAGGGCGACTCTTTGCATCATTATTTTTGCAACTTTTATTGAACCGCGGTCAGATGTATCCATAACTATCCAACCTATTTGATTTTGAGCGTAACCCCATCCGTAGACATAGCAATTTCTCGCAGTATTGCCAGATGCTGATTCACCCCTTCTACAAATACATTTATTCTCGAGGACATACTTTGAAACTTTACGAAAGGATTTCTCAATACTTTGAGGCCTAAATTTGTCAATATCGACACCCGAATACATCCTAGTCTGCGTTTATACCACGCCCTGACGATATCGATGTCCATAAACGATGTCTAACAGCATTGATCACTTCGCCGATCGTATCTGGCTATCGATCGTTCATTTCCTTCCTCGTATCCACAATGAAACATACGACTGATATTGGCCATCGTAGAGCTTTACCATTTGTACGATCTCCTTCGGTCATTCTTTCCTCATCAGATCGCGAGGTGGCTTCCTCCGGTTGTTAAACGTTACCTCAGCTTATTTCCCCATACGAGTTATAACCTTCGTCGTTGTGTGACATGATGAGCTAATTATATGTGGGTAGCCTCTTCTTCCGGCAATTCTTCCTTTCGGTTAGCGATTTTTTCAAATACCAGGGTCTATTTATTATTGTAACGACGCGGTCCTACTGAGACAAATCCGGGCAATCTTGATCTTTATTCGCAGTAATCCACAACCCCACTGCTGGATCGTGATCCAGAATTGCCTCTCTATCGCTGAGAATATTAATAGTGGGTACTTGACTCGACTCGGTCTTGCAGTCACAGCCAGGATCCATTTGACGTCCCGTCTTACCCAAAGATCCACGTTGGGGGGCCCTACACCGATCATTGCGTCAGTTGTATCACCAACCGGGATCACAACATGCTAATCTCTCGCGGTGCTCGCTTGCATAGTAGATTCGTATAGTATCTTCGTATTGCTGGTCAAATCAGGACTATGTGGGGGTAGACAGAGCGTTCCATCTTCTGTCGTTAAACGTATGCCGGTTACTACCATATAATCCATGCCCACGATCGCCGCTTGATTCGCTTTATCACCCGCCTAAGCATCAAAGTAATGGTATGGCGTTCGTTAAATGTAATCTTGATCCGAATGTAACCTACAGTATGCGTATGGTCTTGCTAGTTCTCCCACATTCATTCATCTATTTGGCTCTAGTCCACGGCATTGACTATATAAAGAGAAAGGGAGAGTCGAAATATTAAAACGCAGCGCTCTCAGCAAAAATGCAGTGCTCTCAGCAAAAATGAAGACCTCTCTTCATTCATTTTTAACATTTCTGTAGCTTAACTAATCTGTGAGGTGTATAAGAATCGTAGCATCCGCGCAATTTTTTTAGTTTAAACTCGATATCCACTTACGCGTGGGATCGGGAATAGTTCCTACCCTATCGAAACTTGATATTGGTCGCACAATATTTGAACTTTGACATGCCTTTATCGGATTACTTATCGTTTCAAACCCCTGGTCCGTCGCTATTATCTCAACATCTGCATAAATCCATATCCTCTATAGGTCGGCTCATACCAGACCCATCATGGCAGCGTCATAAAACATCATTATCTTAGCCTTCAAAGGAAGCATATCTGCGTGTTTGGTCGGCATACGCTACTTGCGGATCAGAAATTAGAATGCTTCCATCGGACAATTTCTACTTTTATAAATCTCTATCTAATAAGCACAAGAGCAAATGCAATTGCCTGAAAGCTGTCCCTTTCTCCCAAACTTCGTACGCGCCAGTTCCCTTTAACAACCGCAATTGTTATTTTCTATGATCTGCAATGGATGAAGGCATTTTTTGCTAGTACTCGGTCTAGACTCTCGTCATATTATTAATGAACATACGAGGTGTGTTGATCAATCATCCTTTTAACTCTTTTTAACTTTGTGGCCACACACTACATCTTTTCATTTCAATATATGTTCCACTTCAGTCCGAGTTCAATCCGTGCCACCATTTTTAACGCGGATATCTCGTACGACACGAGCCATTTTCGAAGGTATCTGAAAAATCTAAATGCAAACGCTGTCGATTTTTTACCATATCCTTCGACCTTTATATATTCATCCGTTGGTAGCCGCTCTATGTCTTCAGCATCTCAATACTGGAGCACCACTAATCTTTTATTTAGATTGCACTTGTCTGAAGTCTCGATAAAAAGTCCAACATACTCCGCTGGATTGCAGCCAATACATCCATTATCAGAATATTCGCTCGTATCGCCTCCTCCGTCGATACACATTTACATGTGGACTTTTCTCTCGATTGATTCTTTGCATGATGAAATTGTCTTCCAAGAGACACAACATATCCTTCATACTCGATTAAGAAACCGTTAGGCAAAAAAATTTCGCGAGTGACAAGTGGATTGCCACTCGCGAAAAATCTGAGCTAACTAGGAAAGTTCTGGGCTTACAGATTAAGTATATCACCTAAACAATACCCTTTCGGGATCTGAAGCTTCTTTACGTACTAATGTCAATATAACCTTGCTATTCCGATCCCGGTATTATACTTGTCCTGTCCTCGAAGTTTCTAAAAAATAAGCTATTGCTGACATCCAAATTCGGTACATGTGCGAATTTTATAGCGGTCGTCTTGAGCACTCAATTAAGTCATCACTTCTTCCATCGTGATGTTGTCAGTGGTTGGTACGACTATGAAGCGATCCACCAATTACATTTTCACATCCGGGCCACAAATTTCTAGCGATTTCGTGGTGATCCTCTATCTTCTTCCGGTCCACCGCGAAATTGCCGTTCATCGTCTTCGTATTTCTGCATGGCCGCCTCATATGTATATTTATGAGCCTGATCTTGTCAAATACGTTCTCTGATGTACATGTACGTGCGGTGATCGCTCTTTGATGCTCACAGGTTTTATATCTCCGCGTATGAGCGCTGCATCAGACTTCCCGAGCGAACCTTATTGGGTGTTGATCTAATCCTATTGTTAGGTTGCACTTCAGATTACGCGAAAGCGTGCTGAGGAGATCTAGCATAAGGCCCTATGAAATCATTCAAATCTGCCTAGTCTCCTAATTCGCAGAATCGTAGTTGACCGTGAAAGGAAATTATGCAAAAGCGACCGTGCCGCACAATCGCTTGGTCCAGGTCGCACTCCAGCAGTATCTGAGCGTTAAAAGCTGATCCGGCAGACTTGCGCCTTTTTTTATTTCAGAAGCCGACAAATCGCTTCCAGCTAATTCTGCAAGGTACAGTATCATTTCTCATAACAAGAAAATTGTTGTAGGGATTCCAACTGTACCTTTAAACGGTATGAGAATTTTGCCTTCCGACTCATCAAAACAAATCTCCTGACTACAAATCTCAATATAAACGTCATGCAAGTAGGTTCAATTGACCGCGTTCCGTTATCGTGCCGCAATTATAAAAAAACTTTATTTTAAATATTATGATCCAATCTTGTCGTCTTTATCTTCACTCGCGAAGTTTCTAAGTCATTTCTCCATCGAGTTCGCCTGAGTGGTGGCAAATACATACACATTCCTTGGTTTTTACTGGCAGATTCGGATTCAGGAAATCATGCCCGATAACACAGTTCTCTCTGGTACCTTATTGAACCTCTTAAATGAGTCGAGGTTTTTCTTGTATGTCGAGCGATCGATCCTTATAAAAAATTTCTTGTCATTTTAGCCCTGCTCAAAACTACGTTAAGATAAAAAGTGCTTAGCGTCTGGCGTCTGCGGCGATCCCTCTCTTGGTGATGCTTCCGTCCCAGGTCACTTTTGATCTCGTCATCTTTCCCAAGGGACTCACGATGAGATCCCGAGTCACTAGAAGATCCGAGCACGCGTATATTTGTTGTGGGATGTGATTCTCAAAACTGTTGATGCAATCCCGACTCTACACTGTCTCGCAGACTACTAAAGATTGGAGGAGGTACTCCGTTTCCGTCTCATGATCTTGTGATGTATCTTACCGTTTGTCTGCGTCCGATAGCATTTGTGGTGGTGGGAGCTCTTGAAATCTGTCCAAAACTCTAGGCGTGGCATTTTGATAGCGCGATCGCTATTTTCTGACGTCGAGAGCTACAACAATCCATCCCGGAAGAAAAACAGCGCGTTTATATTTCTAATAAATGTTAGCCAGCCAAAATATACATCCAAACTTCGGCTATGCCTGTCTGTGTCTGAGGACTAGATGCCGCGTGTCGCCCATTCACGAAAATAACACACTCGTACTATGGAATTTACTTCAGGTTTATCAACAGCTAGGCCTTAGATTGCAAGTTGCAATCGTGATCGCAGAGTGTGGTCCACACAAATAATGTGGTACACGTAAAAGTTTTGCATTTCATTTTCGCCATCGACAGGGCTCCTACGCCGATCTCCATTCATCTTCCTTTACACTTCTTCTTTCCCCCCAGATATTCCGACATATTATATCTCTTTGAAGGTGATCATATCTTATAACAAATTATGGAACGGGGCCCAGATAGTTACACTCTGACAACATTGCGTAGCAAGCCTACACTGAATACAGCAAAAGCTTGTGCCTTGTTTCATAGCGTACACAGTACGCTAGAGGAAGTCTTTCGACTAATCGACAAGGCTTAGTACAAGAAAAGGACACCGGTATCAATATATATTACGTCTATATGTGTCTTTTCTTGTTAGTCCTGTCTTGACTATGGTATAATAACGATATGTATAGAAGCGCCTACCCATTTACCATTGTGCGCGCCTGGCAGCGATTGGTGGTTTGATAAGATAGATAGATGGCTATATCGATCGATGAGTGGACCCTCGGTTCATGCAACATTATCACCGAGCTCAGTGATATTGTAATGATAATATTAGACTTAACAAAATCAATTCTCATTATTGTTGTAAATGGTGATAACATGTGACAGGCTCTCCCCATTATACATTTTGTGATCAAAATGCCTTTCTTCTATACTTGCACGTATTATTTCCTCGAAAATCGCGATCTGGTGCACTCTCTGCGAGCACGACATGTGGACATAATGTGCGGGGTGAATCTCTTATAATTTTTTTCCACTGTAGTGTTGCAATTCGTCTTGAACCTGGATAGTCACATTTATAATATTTACCGATATTTAAAGCAGCGATCGCCAAACTCACGTCCCAGCTCGTGTCCGTCAACCAGCGTCATTTCAAAATTAAATGGAACGCAAGACCCACGCTGATTCAACATTACACGCAACTACCGAAAATTACTCGCAACTACTTTTCCCCAATTGAATACTATCTGAAGTTATAAAGCCAAAGCTTGAGGTCTGACTACGCCTATCTACACGCTAGGATTGGTCGCCAAGTGACGCCTTACCGTAATCATCTTCCCCTTCGAATTATTTATCTCTTACACCAAGTGAAATTCATCGCGACCGAAACCTGATCGCGATCAGCCAATCGTTATTACAATCTTGATACGGCCCAAACACGGAACCTTGATCAGAACCCCATTATCAATGGGATGTCAAATCGCGATCAGGGTGTGATTCTCATATTAATACGACATCGAATTGCGACTTCCGATTCGTGAACAGCAATCGTGGTCGTGGTGGGTGCACCACATAAATATGTAACTTACCCAAACGATATATGACCTTAATTTCTTTTTTTGTCGCGACCAGGTTCAGGCACATTATTCTTAACGCCAGTCTTCCCTTTCATTTGTGACTTTAACCCACATATTTTGACAAACTCCGAATCACTAGATCTCTCCCATTGAAGTTTCTACTTTTATTTATCAACGATTCTTCACTGTCGATCAAACCCATACAAGATCGCGATACTTTATCGGACGGCGATTACGCATCGGCCGATCGCGATTTCGGGTAGTGATCAACGAGGGCAATCCCTATATATATCATATCAATATGAAGTATTAGGATTCAACATAGTCTATGGACGATAGGGATCCCCGCTATTTGAATAACGGGTTCGAAATTTATTATTCCAGGTTTTGATCTACCAGACAAATTAAAACGCAGACTCAACCGAAAATCGCGGTATGCGTTTCATATTTTCCTAACAAGCTCTTCAACAAAGTCGCTCTTCTTGATGAGCGGGTAGACCATCGTAACTTCTCTTCACCATTACAAACAATACAACTTAGTCGCTTCTGACTTGAATCTCAGAGGGCTCAGTCCTAATACATCTGACCACACACATAAGTCTTGACAAAGACTGGACCTTGCTCACTCTTGTACTCGATGCTGTTGAGATATCCTCAAACTTGCTTGTCCGCCTAGCGTATGTTGTAACGCGTTTACACGTCGACTGGTAGTCGACCATAGGTGTGGTGCCCACAAGGGATGGGATCCCCTTTAAAGTAATATTAGAACTTAATTATCAATTGTTGAAGATTGATGTCTGTCAATTTTTGATTACGAGATCTTTAGATAGGTTCATTTAGGACATAAGCGAGTAGGTTAATTACTTTGTTCTCCGGTGTTCTTTTAGGTTAAAAGAAGAAATAAAGTTCAGTTCCCATTTTGATACGATAGACACGTGCCTCTCTGAGTCGTCTTGCGATCATTGGAGGAGACTAGCAACGCCTTGTTAAGGCAGCTACTCCTTGTGCACTCAGTGCGTTTGATTCTCTGAATCGTTTGGTCCCCCTGGAACAGGGACCGTAAGCTCTCTGAGCTTGTTGACTCTTTGAGTCGGATTCTATGAACCAAACCTTAGCTCTCGGAGCTGTTGACTCTCGGAGACGGGTTCTTTAAACCAAAGTTGCTCGTTGAGCGTTAAGTCTTCCTCTGACTTGAGGAGCTGTGTAGCTCCGCTACATATGTCGCACACGAAACACCGGTTCACGCACTCGCCATTGATTTGGACTCTTAATAAATTCTTAACCGTAGAGCAAGATGCACTCCCGATAGGAATATCCGCTTCTTTTCTTAACGATCGAGGTACATTTCACTCGCTATTTGTCTCTATCATTAGCCTCAATCCGTTTCCGCGCATTGAACCCGCCGCGAATATCTACCCGCTTTTTGTTCATTGCCAAAGATCTTAACTATCATACCGCGGGCTGTCGCTGCCGTTAGCGAAAACAGATTATTGCTGAGGTCCTGCTCTTGTAGCGCGTTTCTAGCCGTGCGAAACCCAAATGATAATATTTCGAACCCGAAACACCAATGTGTCTTGTCCGAGTGCATTTAAATGCGAATTGATCATTGGTCTTAGCACGTTACGTCCCAGAGTTTAGACATAAGCGCGGTGTCGTTGTTTGAAATCATAACATGCTTAAGATCAGGAAGATGGAAATGGTGGGAAAATGGTGGAGAAAGGAGTAAAGCCAAAAGTAAGTTATAGGTTTGTGTTTGTTTTATCCTTTCGGTACCATAATTCATTCTTCCCAACAGCTTCCTATATGTAGATCCCTCGTTACATCCCACGTCGCACTCCCTTTCTCTTTATACTTCTTTCCCTTTTCTATGTAGAGTTTAGTCAAAAATGTGGGGGACGTCACTGCCTGGTAGGTCAGAGCTGAAACCGAAAGACCAGAATCGAACATATTACTATAAGCCTGCCGGTGTCAAACCGATGACCTACAGATTATTAAAGACATTCTTTTCACTTAATCTACCTTTTCGTAGCAAATGTAAACTACAACTTGTATCTTCCGATCTCAAATACGTCGTACTCTGGCACAGACACTCACACACCCTTACGCGCATGCGTACATGAGAATCACGCTACGGCGATATGCACGATCCGCATCACCATCTATCAAAGCAATGATTCCCATGTACCCGATGAGTGCTTATGATGCGCGTCGATATGTACGAATTGCTCGTCGAGTCTTACGAAAAAAGCGTTGGCCAATTAATTGCTGTACTTTATAGGAGGAGGCTAGTCATGGGACTAGGCGCTCGGTCGAAGTTCGTCGGTCTCAGGCTTGGGAGGTTGAATTACCCCAGCAGTGCATCTGAGACCCTTCAGGCTAACAATAGTGAAGATATACGTGGTAACATTAGTACTTGTTGCTCCGTAGATATAAATGTCAGTGTTGTATCGGCACTAACACCCTAACGTTGATCAGGCTTCTGACACAGATTATTAGCTGATCTACCAAGGTCGACAAAATATGACGCCTCGCCTGACGAGGGCACTACCGCAAGCGCAGAGATGCGCGAAAAATCATATTATGGGTGTCTTACAAGCTCCCAATTACGCAGGATAGGTGCGTTTAATATATATATACAATATATATATATATATATATGACAAAATCTCGCGCGACCGTCCGGATCCTATTTGACACAATTTTACCATCTCAAATCTACAAAATAAACTCATAGATTACTAGGTTTAAATGGATTGACATGAACAATTGTTCGCCTACGAATTGCTTGCGTTTGCGTTTTCGACGTCAAAAACAGCAGTTGAGTCATCGCCATCATTCCGTGTGATCGATTGCGATTGCTTTATCTTGACTTGTTTCGGCAAGAATGTCTCTTGAAGCTGAACAGGATGTCATCGTATCGTGATGCTGGTCCGCATTCTGTAATAAGTTCCAGGATTCCGCTACGAGCGAGCAACTTGTTTAGCCTAAACCCGCCTACGAAAGTGCGTCAATAGGCGATTAAACGGAAACCCACATGCTGATTGTTATCGCGGATAAGACCATGTCACTTGGAGATCATCGATGGGACGACGAAACGGGTCCGACACGTCCATTTCACCTGGTCCGAATACTAGCAATATATTGAAGGAATTCAATAAGCACTAGATCCACGTTATCCCGGTCTGAGCTTTACTCTGCGAGTCAACACCTCATCCTGCGCAACGTACTTTACCAGAAAATGCTACTAAAAGTATTAAGTAGAGCACAAGTCGGGTAGATCATCATTGCAATTCTTCGCCCAATTACTTTCCGCAACAAGTCGAAATGCTAGAGTGCACAGACGAAGCTGTTATGCGCCCGACATATTTAATCAATATTGCTGCCCGAAGCTTGCGCAGGGCTTTTTGTCAAAAGATCATCTATAAACGGCATGGCATACTACACGTCGCCCTTCAGTGCATTTCCTTCTTTTATTCGTTAAACATTATAAATGAAGCGCCATTCTATATCGGTATTGTTGCAGCCCTGATGCCTATGGTAGCTGCGAGAAAAAAAGTTATGCATCTACTGTTTCAGGGTTACACGTCGACTGATAGTCGACAATAAGTGTGGTGCCCACAAGGGATGGGATCCCCTTTAAAGTAATATTAAAACACAAGTATCAATTGTTGAAGACTGATGTCTGTCAACCATTGATTACGAGATCTTTAGATAGGTTTGTTTAGGACATTAGCGAGTAGGTTAATTACTTTGTTCTCCGGTGTTCTTTTAGGTTGAAAGAAGAAATAAAGTTCAGTTCCCATTTTGATACGATAGACACGTGCCTCTCTGAGGCGTCTTGCGATCGTAAGGAAGTAGCAACGCCTTGTTAAGGCAGCTACTCCTTGTGCACTCAGTGCGTTTGATTCTCTGAATTGGTTGGTCCCCCTGGAACAGGGACCGTAAGCTCTCTGAGCTTGTTGACTCTTTGAGTCGGATTCTATGAACCAAACCTTAGCTCTCGGAGCTGTTGACTCTCGGAGACGGGTTCTTTAAACCAAAGTTGCTCGTTGAGCGTTAAGTCTTCCTCTGACTTGAGGAGCTGTGTAGCTCCGCTATATATGTCGCACACGAAACACCGGTTCACGCACTCGCCATTGATTTGGACTCTTAATAAATTCTTAACCGTAGAGCAAGATGCACTCCCGATAGGAATATCCGCTTCTTTTCTTAACGATCGAGGTACATTTCACTCGCTATTTGTCTCTATCATTAGCCTCAATCCGTTTCCGCGCATTGAACCCGCCGCGAATATCTACCCGCTTTTTGTTCATTGCCAAAGATCTTAACTATCATACCGCGGGCTGTCGCTGCCGTTAGCGAAAACAGATTATTGCTGAGGTCCTGCTCTTGTAGCGCGTTTCTAGCCGTGCGAAACCCAAATGATATTATTTCGAACCCGAAACACCAATGTGTCTTGTCCGAGTGCATTTAAATGCGAATTGATCATTGGTCTTAGCACGTTGCGTCCCAGAGTTTAGACATAAGCGCGGTGTCGTTGTTTGAAATCATAACATGCTTAAGATCAGGAAGATGGAAATGGTGGGAAAATGGTGGAGAAAGGAGTAAAGCCAAAAGTAAGTTATAGGTTTGTGTTTGTTTTATCCTTTCGGTACCATAATTCATTCTTCCCAACAGCTTCCTATATGTAGATCCCTCGTTACATCCCACGTCGCACTCCCTTTCTCTTTATACTTCTTTCCCTTTTCTATGTAGAGTTTAGTCAAAAATGTGGGGGACGTCACTGCCTGGTAGGTCAGAGCTGAAACCGAAAGACCAGAATCGAACATATTACTATAAGCCTGCCGGTGTCAAACCGATGACCTACAGATTATTAAAGACATGCTTTTCACTTAATCTACCTTTTCGTAGCAAATGTAAACTACAACTTGTATCTTCCGATCTCAAATACGTCGTACTCTGGCACAGACACTCACACACCCTTACGCGCATGCGTACATGAGAATCACGCTACGGCGATATGCACGATCCGCATCACCATCTATCAAAGCAATGATTCCCATG
Organism: Hyaloperonospora brassicae; assembly: GCA_947650285.1. Lineage (NCBI taxonomy): Eukaryota > Oomycota > Peronosporomycetes > Peronosporales > Peronosporaceae > Hyaloperonospora > Hyaloperonospora brassicae. The sequence continues at coordinate 381,188 of CANTFL010001448.1, forward strand.
TACCCGATGAGTGCTTATGATGCGCGTCGATATGTACGAATTGCTCGTCGAGTCTTACGAAAAAAGCGTTGGCCAATTAATTGCTGTACTTTATAGGAGGAGGCTAGTCATGGGACTAGGCGCTCGGTCGAAGTTCGTCGGTCTCAGGCTTGGGAGGTTGAATTACCCCAGCAGTGCATCTGAGACCCTTCAGGCTAACAATAGTGAAGATATACGTGGTAACATTAGTACTTGTTGCTCCGTAGATATAAATGTCAGTGTTGTATCGGCACTAACACCCTAACGTTGATCAGGCTTCTGACACAGATTATTAGCTGATCTACCAAGGTCGACAAAATATGACGCCTCGCCTGACGAGGGCACTACCGCAAGCGCAGAGATACGCGAAAAATCATATTATGGGTGTCTTACAAGCTCCCAATTACGCAGGATAGGTGCGTTTAATATATATATACATATATATATATATATATATGACAAAATCTCGCGCGACCGTCCGGATCCTATTTGACACAATTTTACCATCTCAAATATACAAAATAAACTCATAGATTACTAGGTTTAAATGGATTGACATGAACAATTGTTCGCCTACGAATTGCTTGCGTTTGCGTTTTCGACGTCAAAAACAGCAGTTGAGTCATCGCCATCATTCCGTGTGATCGATTGCGATTGCTTTATCTTGACTTGTTTCGGCAAGAATGTCTCTTGAAGCTGAACAGGATGTCATCGTATCGTGATGCTGGTCCGCATTCTGTAATAAGTTCCAGGATTCCGCTACGAGCGAGCAACTTGTTTAGCCTAAACCCGCCTACGAAAGTGCGTCAATAGGCGATTAAACGGAAACCCACATGCTGATTGTTATCGCGGATAAGACCATGTCACTTGGAGATCATCGATGGGACGACGAAACGGGTCCGACACGTCCATTTCACCTGGTCCGAATACTAGCAATATATTGAAGGAATTCAATAAGCACTAGATCCACGTTATCCCGGTCTGAGCTTTACTCTGCGAGTCAACACCTCATCCTGCGCAACGTACTTTACCAGAAAATGCTACTAAAAGTATTAAGTAGAGCACAAGTCGGGTAGATCATCATTGCAATTCTTCGCCCAATTACTTTCCGCAACAAGTCGAAATGCTAGAGTGCACAGACGAAGCTGTTATGCGCCCGACATATTTAATCAATATTGCTGCCCGAAGCTTGCGCAGGGCTTTTTGTCAAAAGATCATCTATAAACGGCATGGCATACTACATGTCGCCCTTCAGTGCATTTCCTTCTTTTATTCGTTAAACATTATAAATGAAGCGCCATTCTATATCGGTATTGTTGCAGCCCTGATGCCTATGGTAGCTGCGAGAAAAAAAGTTATGCATCTACTGTTTCAGGGTTACACGTCGACTGATAGTCGACAATAAGTGTGGTGCCCACAAGGGATGGGATCCCCTTTAAAGTAATATTAAAACACAAGTATCAATTGTTGAAGACTGATGTCTGTCAACCATTGATTAAGAGATCTTTAGATAGGTTTGTTTAGGACATTAGCGAGTAGGTTAATTACTTTGTTCTCCGGTGTTCTTTTAGGTTAAAAGAAGAAATAAAGTTCAGTTCCCATTTTGATACGATAGACACGTGCCTCTCTGAGGCGTCTTGCGATCGTAAGGAAGTAGCAACGCCTTGTTAAGGCAGCTACTCCTTGTGCACTCAGTGCGTTTGATTCTCTGAATTGGTTGGTCCCCCTGGAACAGGGACCGTAAGCTCTCTGAGCTTGTTGACTCTTTGAGTCGGATTCTATGAACCAAACCTTAGCTCTCGGAGCTGTTGACTCTCGGAGACGGGTTCTTTAAACCAAAGTTGCTCGTTGAGCGTTAAGTCTTCCTCTGACTTGAGGAGCTGTGTAGCTCCGCTATATATGTCGCACACGAAACACCGGTTCACGCACTCGCCATTGATTTGGACTCTTAATAAATTCTTAACCGTAGAGCAAGATGCACTCCCGATAGGAATATCCGCTTCTTTTCTTAACGATCGAGGTACATTTCACTCGCTATTTGTCTCTATCATTAGCCTCAATCCGTTTCCGCGCATTGAACCCGCCGCGAATATCTACCCGCTTTTTGTTCATTGCCAAAGATCTTAACTATCATACCGCGGGCTGTCGCTGCCGTTAGCGAAAACAGATTATTGCTGAGGTCCTGCTATTGTAGCGCGTTTCTAGCCGTGCGAAACCCAAATGATATTATTTCGAACCCGAAACACCAATGTGTCTTGTCCGAGTGCATTTAAATGCGAATTGATCATTGGTCTTAGCACGTTACGTCCCAGAGTTTAGACATAAGCGCGGTGTCGTTGTTTGAAATCATAACATGCTTAAGATCAGGAAGATGGAAATGGTGGGAAAATGGTGGAGAAAGGAGTAAAGCCAAAAGTAAGTTATAGGTTTGTGTTTGTTTTATCCTTTCGGTACCATAATTCATTCTTCCCAACAGCTTCCTATATGTAGATCTCTCGTTACATCCCACGTCGCACTCCCTTTCTCTTTATACTTCTTTCCCTTTTCTATGTAGAGTTTAGTCAAAAATGTGGGGGACGTCACTGCCTGGTAGGTCAGAGCTGAAACCGAAAGACCAGAATCGAACATATTACTATAAGCCTGCCGGTGTCAAACCGATGACCTACAGATTATTAAAGACATGCTTTTCACTTAATCTACCTTTTCGTAGCAAATGTAAACTACAACTTGTATCTTCCGATCTCAAATACGTCGTACTCTGGCACAGACACTCACACACCCTTACGCGCATGCGTACATGAGAATCACGCTACGGCGATATGCACGATCCGCATCACCATCTATCAAAGCAATGATTCCCATGTACCCGATGAGTGCTTATGATGCGCGTCGATATGTACGAATTGCTCGTCGAGTCTTACGAAAAAAGCGTTGGCCAATTAATTGCTGTACTTTATAGGAGGAGGCTAGTCATGGGACTAGGCGCTCGGTCGAAGTTCGTCGGTCTCAGGCTTGGGAGGTTGAATTACCCCAGCAGTGCATCTGAGACCCTTCAGGCTAACAATAGTGAAGATATACGTGGTAACATTAGTACTTGTTGCTCCGTAGATATAAATGTCAGTGTTGTATCGGCACTAACACCCTAACGTTGATCAGGCTTCTGACACAGATTATTAGCTGATCTACCAAGGTCGACAAAATATGACGCCTCGCCTGACGAGGGCACTACCGCAAGCGCAGAGATGCGCGAAAAATCATATTATGGGTGTCTTACAAGCTCCCAATTACGCAGGATAGGTGCGTTTAATATATATATACATATATATATATATGACAAAATCTCGCGCGACCGTCCGGATCCTATTTGACACAATTTTACCATCTCAAATCTACAAAATAAACTCATAGATTACTAGGTTTAAATGGATTGACATGAACAATTGTTCGCCTACGAATTGCTTGCGTTTGCGTTTTCGACGTCAAAAACAGCAGTTGAGTCATCGCCATCATTCCGTGTGATCGATTGCGATTGCTTTATCTTGACTTGTTTCGGCAAGAATGTCTCTTGAAGCTGAACAGGATGTCATCGTATCGTGATGCTGGTCCGCATTCTGTAATAAGTTCCAGGATTCCGCTACGAGCGAGCAACTTGTTTAGCCTAAACCCGCCTACGAAAGTGCGTCAATAGGCGATTAAACGGAAACCCACATGCTGATTGTTATCGCGGATAAGACCATGTCACTTGGAGATCATCGATGGGACGACGAAACGGGTCCGACACGTCCATTTCACCTGGTCCGAATACTAGCAATATATTGAAGGAATTCAACAAGCACTAGATCCACGTTATCCCGGTCTGAGCTTTACTCTGCGAGTCAACACCTCATCCTGCGCAACGTACTTTACCAGAAAATGCTACTAAAAGTATTAAGTAGAGCACAAGTCGGGTAGATCATCATTGCAATTCTTCGCCCAATTACTTTCCGCAACAAGTCGAAATGCTAGAGTGCACAGACGAAGCTGTTATGCGCCCGACATATTTAATCAATATTGCTGCCCGAAGCTTGCGCAGGGCTTTTTGTCAAAAGATCATCTATAAACGGCATGGCATACTACATGTCGCCCTTCAGTGCATTTCCTTCTTTTATTCGTTAAACATTATAAATGAAGCGCCATTCTATATCGGTATTGTTGCAGCCCTGATGCCTATGGTAGCTGCGAGAAAAAAGTTATGCATCTACTGTTTCAGGGTTACACGTCGACTGATAGTCGACAATAAGTGTGGTGCCCACAAGGGATGGGATCCCCTTTAAAGTAATATTAAAACACAAGTATCAATTGTTGAAGACTGATGTCTGTCAACCATTGATTACGAGATCTTTAGATAGGTTTGTTTAGGACATTAGCGAGTAGGTTAATTACTTTGTTCTCCGGTGTTCTTTTAGGTTAAAAGAAGAAATAAAGTTCAGTTCCCATTTTGATACGATAGACACGTGCCTCTCTGAGGCGTCTTGCGATCGTAAGGAAGTAGCAACGCCTTGTTAAGGCAGCTACTCCTTGTGCACTCAGTGCGTTTGATTCTCTGAATTGGTTGGTCCCCCTGGAACAGGGACCGTAAGCTCTCTGAGCTTGTTGACTCTTTGAGTCGGATTCTATGAACCAAACCTTAGCTCTCGGAGCTGTTGACTCTCGGAGACGGGTTCTTTAAACCAAAGTTGCTCGTTGAGCGTTAAGTCTTCCTCTGACTTAAGGAGCTGTGTATCTCCGCTACACTTGGTAGCACTCGTAGTCAATATACGCCTGATTCGGTAACGACTGATTTTTTGTGAAGATGGAGTAATCCACACCCATCACTGAGGCCCAAAAGGTCGCGCTTGATAAGCTGACCGCGGCCGTGGGCCCAGAATATGTGGAGTATCTAGGTGCGCAAGGTCCCGATGTGCTAAATGCACGAGTCGAGACCTTCATGCAGTATGAAACGGCCCTGTTGGGCCAGGTTCAAAACCGAACAGCGTCGGCTATGCCGACAAGCTACGTAGCTATGCCACCAGAAGAGGCTAAGCCTCGTCCCCTTCGAGTGGACGTTAAACATTACTCCGGGAAGGAGGGGAAAAATTTGAATCTCTGGATCCGTGAGATTGAGATGGCCATGGACTCTGGTCTCATCTCACTTGAGAACCAGCGGGTCTCGTTGGCTCTTTTAAGCTCTATGGAAGAGCTAGAGAGTGGGCTTTGACGTGTGGCACGTCGGTCAACTTGGCATTTCCCACGTGGGAATCGCTCAAGCTAGACCTATTGCGAGTTTTCTCGCCGCCTAACCAGGCATATTGCGTGCGCTCACGCCTCTTGTCCACCCGTTTGGGTAAGAGCGAGTTAACGGACTATGTCCAAGAGTTGAGAACTCTAATGGCTGCTATGCAGTCTGACCCTCTCCCTGAGACTGTCTACGTGACAGTCTTCATGGAAGGTCTCCGCACTGGCGTGGCCAGAACCGAGGTTTTTCGGTTTCATCCCTCTACTTTTGAGGAATCTGTGCGCGTCGCTCAAAATGCCGAGCACAACTTCAAGTCGGCCAGACTTGGTTGGAATGGGTACAACCCAAGCTTTGTGAAGGCAACCTCTGCGAGCACCTCGGCTTATTGTAAGCCAGAACCGGTGGATCTCAGCCATGCTGAAGATGAAGGCGAAGCGGAGCTTCATGTTGCGGAGCAACGGCAGGACGTGGGACGCTGTTACATGTGCGGAAGCACTAAACACTTGCGTCCCACTCGACCTTTGCGTAAGCAACGAACGACTCCTACGTTTCGAAACCCCATCCTCAACCAGAAACCTGGTATGGCACGGGGAAACGTCGACACCCAGTAGGTGCGGGGCGCCCTACTGGGGTAGAGCTTAGTTCTGTCACTTCTCTTCGAGGTAGAGTGAAACAAGTGTTAGCCCCACTGAGCTCTGTGCCCGCCAGCACAGAGCGTGGATACAAGCCTGGATTGTTAGTCGCCGAGGCGACAGTGAGAGGCTTTGAGAAGCATTGGTCGATTTTGATCGATTCAGGAGCATCATGCAATCATGCTCAACGTCGTTCCCTTGAGGGAAGTCAGCGATACGCTGAAGCGCTCAAAGCGCATAAAGGTGATTCGATCACCGTTCTTTTAGCGACCGGCAGTCGCGTCACGGTACCTAAAGATCCGTTGAACTTGGGTGTAAAGTTTTTGGACTTTGATAGCATTGAACGCTGTCTTGTCCTCGATTTTGATTCGAGATGTGATCTCATATTAAGTATAGCTCGGCTTGAACGCCATGAGCCATGGATTGATTGGAGGCCTAAGCTTTTAGTGGCCACGCGCATTGTTCCTATCGAAGCTTTGGAGAGTCATGAACCCACCTTCGCTAGGCAACAAAAGCGCTATTGGCGCGAGTCATTGATGGAAGATGTCAATGTGCTGGACATTGGTATGTCAGAGTTAATTCACTCCAATGTCAATGACATTAAAGTTGAGCGGAGCTCATTCACCGTATGCGAATGGAGTTGTACTCCGTTGAGTGATACTCATTGTGATAATGAGTCACTGCATGCTGCAGGCATGGTTGGCCTAGGGAAGAGAAATCAAGAATGTAATTTCTCTGATGTGAGTGGGGTGGCACCTGAAATTGCACCGAATGAGGGCGGCCGAGGTGGCACCTCACTGAATGTCGCTAATGACGTTGATGGCGAGAAGCCAGAGCGTTCAGGGCTAGGCCCGGATGCTATACGTGAAGTGGTACGTGAAAATCCACTGGGTGAAGTATTCGAGTTACGTAACACTTCACCAGATTTCGTTCAATACATGAGCTCTCGTATAGAGCGTGCTATAGCAATTAGCAACCACAGGGACCCTGCTGTCCCGGCCTCTAGGAGGCACAAATATTCCCTGAGGAAACAATCCCAGCGTCGGGTGGAAACTGCTAAGCGCCCAACGTCTACGAAGTCACGAAGTGATAATAGTAATAAAACACTATATACACTTGTCAATGGATTGTCTGGCCATGTTGATGGCAATATTAGTTTTGAGACTCTTCCATATTTAAATAATCTCTTTGAACTAGACGAAATGTATGACGGCAAATTTAGCCAAGCCTTACAGGCAGGAGAATCATCCGAGTTGGTGGTCATTCGGCCGGATATTGAGTTGAACACATCCTCGTTATTGGACTAGTCTGTCCTTGAGGACACGAAGGCGGCATTGGATGCCCGCAGTGGATATTCGATCCCTAAGGATCCTCTTGATCCGTTCTATCTTTTGTTAAAGAGTTTCAGGACGTGGTGTGTCACAACCCCCGTCCATCTTACCTCCTGACAGAGGTGTACGTCATGAAATTGACTTGGTTCCTGGAACTAAATACTGTGTAACACGGCAGTAGACTTTGCCGAAAGAACACTGTGACGTCATTGACGACTTCTTTTGTGCAAACACGCGGCAGGAATGGTACGTGAGAGCAAATCTTCTCATTCCACGCCCGCATTTTGTGTCTGAAAGCCCAACGGAAAGTGGCGCATTGTTCATGCTTACAATAAGCTTAATGCTGCCACGATCCCGGCTTAGACACCAATCCCTAGGAAAGATGCCCTTCAGAACAACATGGTGGGATGTACAATGTACAGTGCACTCGACTTAGTCGATGGTTATTACCAATTGCTCATGCGTGAGAACGATATTCCGCTGACAGCGGTTAGTACCTCGAGCGGTATGCTCTGGGAGTGGCTAGTCATGCCACAGGGCTTGTCAAACGCCCCAGCTACATTCAATCGTCTTGTGACACAAATGTTCAGACCTCACCGAAGATATGCACAGACGTACTATGATAGCATATTTGTCCATAGTCGTGCTATGAACGGTCGGTCGGTCGGATGTGTACAATCACATTGCCAATTTACGAGCGGTGCTTGAGTGCATCCGCACGAATAAGTTGTACTCCAACGCGTCTAAGTGCATATTTGGTGCAAAAAAGATTTCCTTTTTAGAGTGCTTTTTGGTAAGCGAGGCCTTAGAGCGGATCTCGCTAAGGTGAAATCCATAGTCGATTGGCCGGTTCTTAACAACCAAAAGGACTTACGTAAGTGGATTGGCCTTGCCAATTACATACACAAGTACAGTGCGAATTACGCAGACATGGCTCGGCCATCATCCAATCTCTTTAAAAAGGATGTGGAATGGTGCTGAACTAGAACCTAGCATGATGCTTTTAAGCAGTAAAGGAGAGTCTTCTTCATGCGCCAATCTTGGATTTGCCTGATCCTGATCGATCTTTCAGTGTCGTCTGTGACGCATCTGACTTTGCCATAGGCAGCGCTCTGTTACAAACAGATTCTGGTGGACAGGAACGCGTCATTGAGTTTGAGTCTCGGCAGCTGAAAGCAGCTGAAAAGAACTACCCAGTTCATGACAAAGAGCTACTTGCAATGAAGTATGCTCTCGTCAAATTCAGAGCTCATCTGCTTGGCTCCAAGACGTTTGTGATCTATACAGATCATGCTTCATTACGCACTGCGACCCAGTTGCCTCACCTCTCTCAGAGAATGGCTCGTTGGCTTTCCTTCTTTGCGGAATACAACTTCGAGGTGAAGTATAAGCCGAACAAGCAGAATGCTTTGGCTGATGCGTTGTCCCGCAGGCCTGACTATGAGCTTGCTCATGTTACGACTCTGTCGTCGTCGGTCACCGACCTAATCCGTACGGCATATGCCAAGGATGAAAACTGTGTAGCTTTGCTACGTGCTCTGGGGAGCGAGGAGTTTAAGGACTCAGACATTATATTGTCAGCACGTTTACGTGCAAGGCTACATCGATATTCCCTCGATCAAGGCCTGTTGTGCTATAGCACTGATGTGGAGGATATTCCTCGTATCGTTGTCCCTCATGGTGAGGAGTTGGAGTATCGGATCCTCTATGAGGCACATGAAACTGCGTTGAGTGGTCATCTCGGTCGTGAGAAGACATATGGCTCAGTTAGCCAATGCTGTTGGTGGCCCAAATTATACAAATGGATGAGCACATACGTGCGTACGTGCGAAACGTGTCAACGGGTGAAACCCTCAGCTCATGCGGCTGCGCCGCTCGCTAGTCTTCCTATACCCTCTGGGTGCTGGGAGTCTATCAGCATGATTTTTCTGTTCGGGTTGCCGAAGGATTCGTATGGAAATACGGGTACCGTGTCCATTGTTGACCGTTTGAGCAAGATGGCTCACTTAGCGGTGGTGCCGGATACCATTAATGGTGAAGGTACAGCGACGCTGTTTATCGATCGGTTTTTTAACAACATGGTTTGCCACTGGCAATTATCTCTGATAGAGATCCTCGCTTCACTGGGAAGTTTTGGAAATCCATCTTCAAGGTGCTCAGCACACGTTTGGACATGTCCACGGCGGATCATTTGCAGACAGATAGTCAAATTGAGCGCGTTAATCGCGTCATCTGTGATATCTTGCGCAGCGTTTGAGCTGAAACGCCTAAGCGTTTAGAGCTCGATTCTCCCTTTTGTATAGTTTGCGTTGAAGAACGCCGTGCATACCTCCACAGGCTATACACCGTTCTACGTGCCCGGTCTCACACACCCTCGCGTTCCGTTAGCGCTACCACTACGTGGTTCAGGGCTTGAGGGGAGAGGAGTTGCCGATCGGCTTGCTGGTATCAGCCCTGCTACTGTTCAAAAATAGGTAAGCGAGTTTCTTGCAACGATATTGAATATGTTACGACACGTACGTGACGCACTGGCTGATATACAAGTCAAACAGAAAGAACAAGCTGATGCTAAACGCAGAGGTTGTAGTGAACGTTACGAGGTCGGAGACCAAGTTTTACATAATGCTAAAAATCTACCTACAAATTTAGTGTCTGCTGTCCTTAAGACAAAGTTGCGCCCGCGCTTCATTAGACCATTCACGGTCGTCGCCAAGAAGGGAATTGCGTATACGCTCAACCTTTCGCGCAAACTGCGCACACACCAAGTATTCTACTTGGGCTTGCTTAAGCCGTATCAGGATCCGTCTCACGTAAACTTGGAGGAGCTTGCGCCGCGTAGGTTGGCCTTTCCATCGGTTGCTGGATCCGTATCAGGAGTTTAAGCTGAGCCTCCATCCGGGTTTGACCCAACTCTACGCCTGAAGGCGAGCTTTTGTCGCGTCGAGCGCATTCTAGGTCTTACCCAAGGTCCCGCGGAGATAGATTACTCCGCGACGAAGCTCCTCAAGTTCGTCCCTCGGTTTAACGACAGAGAATACCCGTAGTCTTAGAACTCATGGGAGTTCGAGATACTCCTTCGGCAGGATTGCCCATATGCCTTGGATGTTTTTGAACATCGTGTCAAGGGTCATCCTGTGACCGAAGTCGCTTCTCACCCATAGTGGTGGAAGTAGGTGGGTAGTTGGGTACCGCTTGACCAGCCCTCACCTCAGTCGGCACAGCCGGAGCATAGCGTGTGCGAGCCCGCAACTGGCCTCTGGCCTTAAGCTTGGCGTAATTATAGCGCAGCTTTCGTTCTAGACGAACGTCTGGTACATTGGCACTTGCTCTTAGAGCGAACATGCTGGTGAAGTGCCGTTTCCGATGCACCCAGCGAACAAAAGCGTTGTCCTCTTCCTCTTAAGATTCGCCTGCGAATAAGAGAATGAGCATAGCCTTCATCGGTGGAACCGGTGCACCCCGTGCTTGCGTGTCAATTCGCAACTTGTATTGACTTTGAGTCGTAAAGAAAGATTCCAAGCACCTCTCGCGAAGTGCTTGGCGACTCGCAACCTCATCAGAGGATGACGGCATAGCGCCGATGGTCCACGTTGCTAAAGAACGACCCGTCGTTTGGCATATACGTTCTCCCAAACCGAGTGGATCGAACAAATAGTCACGACGTCCCTCAAGGGTTGCAGCAAGCTGCATACGGAGCTGAGCGCTCTCCTCGTGATGGAGTGCTAGTTGTTGTTGCTCATCGAGCGGATTGGTGATAATTGCATCGCCCACAAGGGGTATTTGATGCGGCGCCAGTGGCGCATTGGCTTCTCCACGCTCGGCAAATGGGTTTGGTACAGTATGAGGCCGTGCCTCTTCCATCTGTGAGTAGGATGTTGTCGTTTCTTCACCAGGGACATTGGTAACACTACCATAGTCCACCGCCTCTTCAATGACGAGGTACGATAAAGAGTTTAGGACTCATGGGGTAGCGATGCCATGGTGGTTCGTGTTTTGAAAGAACCGTAAGGTTGAAGCGCACACACACCAACCTCTTCGAGGAAAGACTTCTATTGACGTTTGAGATAACGTCAGTCTGGTGGGGGAGGGTGTAACGGATTACACGTCGGCTGGTGGTCGACGATAGGTGTGGTGCACACAGTAGATGGAATGTCCTTAAAGTAATATTAAAACACAAGTATCAATTGTTGAAGACTGATGTCTGTCAATCATTGATTACGAGATCTTTTGAAGAGTTTTTAATCAGTACATTAGCGAGCAGGTTAATTACTTTGTTCTAAGGTGTTCTTTTAGGTTAAAAGACGAAATAAGGTGCAGTTCCCATTTTGATCCAAAAGACACATGCCTCTCTGAAGCGTCTTGTGATCATTGGAGGAGACTAGCAACGCCTTGTTAAGGCAGCTACTCCTTGTGCAATCTGTGCGTTTGATTCTCTGAATTGGTTGGTCCCCCTGGAACAGGGGCCGTTAGATCTCTAAGCTGTTGACTCTTTGAGACGGATTCTATGAACCAAACCTTAGCTCTCGGAGCTGTTGACTCTCGGAGACGGGTTCTTTGAACCAAAGTTGCTCGTTAAGCGTACTTCTTCCTCTGACTTGAGGAGCTGTGTAGCTCCGCTACATGTCATATACACAATCGTGCACACCGTGCGCACAACTTCGCTAAAAGTACATTGATGGGAAATTTGCACGCAGGGCCTTCCACGTTTTTTTGTGAGCGCTGGTTTTATCGGTCGCGGCTCCTGCAAACTTCGTCGTGTCGTGTATGCAGATTACGCGAGCAATTTAGTTGGCGATTAACTAGTAGTCGTATGCCTGCCGACCAGTCGACACTGATTCCTGGAATAGGCTGCAATTAGGCGAAATGGCTATGTAGTTGATGACAATATCGTTTTTGATGTTTTTTCCAGCCATCAGTCGTCAGGAACATCGTACTTTCAGCAGCCAAACGCCTATTAACTTTGCGAAGAGCTCAGCGTGGCAACTGTCGAGAAGTGTTGATCCCAGGTGCTTGCGATTAGGCAGTATGTTTTCATCAGAATGCAGCAAGAGGATGTTGTCATTCAAATGCACATTTGAAACGCGCTGAAACGAAGTCTTGGTCGCGTAGAAATGGATAGAGATCTGGTGTTGACATTTTGCCTTGGTCGCCTTGGAGATATCAGACATTATGAAATGCTTGATTGAAGTCTGATAGCTCGAACTGGCATCGGATACGGATGGAGCTCTCGCCTGGCGCGTCGGCTTTTTTTTCGATTATACCAGTCCGGGTGATCGACGTCTTGCATTCCGTTTATTAGCTTTCGGAAAGTTCCGCAATACTCGAGGTGTTTCTGCACCACCTCGCTCATCTTGTGGTAGTCGATCAGGGTCTTGTAATGCAAGCAGATGTTCGACTTGCTTTTTTAAGGTAAAGTGGCGGTGGCGAATTGTTCCCAAACATTGCTCCGAAGACGGCCACGCTTCTTGCGCGGTTACTTGTTTATGTCCTCCATTTTGCTCTCATTTTCGTCTATATCCCGCACTTTATTGTCGCTGCTTAGCATTGCGGAGTCGATGGCATTGAATTGGAGAGGCGCAGGAGCACCATAGTTGTGCCGTGGGCTGACACTACCGATTCTACGCTCACTAATGGAAATAAAGAAGCTGGGGTTGTTGAGTTGTAGCTGGGCATTGTGGGCTTCGTGATGCCGGGATCTAATTTTAGGCGAGGAAAGAGAAGTGTTCGTCTAGTGTTCAATCGGTCGACGCCGAGGGTCGCTTTTTTTACCAGAAGGCTCCGTTTTTAATTTTCGATTGAATCTCGTAGTAACTAGCGCTGATGGAGGCCGTGGAACCAAGGAATGCGGCGTTTTTCAATGAAGTGATCGAAGTTTAGCAACATAAACAGTGAATATATGTAGACCCTTAGTACACAACCTCCTGTTGCCACTTTAAGACTTCTGGGGTTTTTCTGCCTCTACGTTTGTGATCGTATAGTCGCGCATTACTAATCGTCTCGTCGCGCATTACTAACCGACAAGTCGCGTATTAATGTTCGTATAGTTAAACGATTCCAATTCTGGTAGTGTGTTACGAAAATACATTTATCGTACTTAACACGGGTCCGTCACTGTCTGGCAGGAAAGTGCTGGTGAGTTCGGACATACCAGAACCCGAAGGTTTTACTCTTCTACTGCAGTCACCGGATATCGATCTGGCTACTTTTCGCATAATGCTGCCACACCTTACCACTTGAGCTATAGGCTCTTTTACAGAACATCATGCTGAGGCGCCTATCTTACAACACATCTTTAAGACTTATGCTTCCCTGATCACGACGATCGGGGGCCTAAAATAGAAAAAATCGAATGCGCTGAACCCGAAAAGTCGGGGTTCTTTTGAAAAAACAAAAATTGATGGCAAAAACCATGGCATGCCTGCTCTGATTGTGATTGCCCATACTGCAGCGCTGACCAGACGATTTATTGTACGTTTGTGTCTGATGGTCAACCATAAGTAGCGCGCACAATGCGCTCGTCTTGCACGTGCGAATCGAATTTTTGCGGGTGGCAAATCTGTCTTTATGCAAACACGAGAAAGATTTCATGCCCGCCTGTCCACATAACGCGCCTCGGGTACGTCGTTAGGGTACGTGTTAGAGAGGCTATTCATATCCATCTCGGTGCGAAGATCTTCTGGCGATCCCAATGCATCATTGCCTTGTGCAGCAGCGAGGAGAAAGAAAAGCGCCTGATATGGTCTGGCATCCGTTAACTAGCAGTAGAGCGCTTGGCTACGAACAGCCTGTTGCTAGAAGATGAAATATTTAGTACATACGTGATAACAAGCGAGGTGAGGTTGGTGTTTGTTATCTTGCTGTGCTACTTCTCACTTTGTACGGAAAGGGTCATCTATCCCTTAGTATGGCAAAAACCTGAGATCAACTATGAAGGAAAATTTTCCATTAGCTGCGAGCAGCACTACGACACGCACTTGATGACGTCAAGACGTCGTTCGAGTATCCCAAGCTTCCATACCTGCCACTACCGCAACTTACTTTGAACTTGCAACTTTAAGTAGGAAATCGCTAGAATTATATGCGGTACCCGGAAGCATGTCAGAAAGACTTTACAAGGTGGCGAGCGGTGGACGCGGTCTATCTGTCTCACGTATACTTTATTTCAAAATGTAGGGACGCCTCCAATCGAAGTGTGGGGTGGCCCCTGACGCGACCCGTCGATCTGACGGAAGTTTTAATGGGGTAAACCTATTGCATGTCAATAGCACGAATTGTATAGATGCGTATACTAGCTTTATCGACAATATTCAACAATTTCTATCCTTCAAGTCAATATTGATGGAATTATGCCTTAAAAGTAGTTATCGGCTTTGCTTCATTCAGGATTAGTTGAGCCATTAATAACCGAATCCACTACGAATTGCCGCTAGATGCGCGCAATGTATGCTAAGTCACATTCCGCATGATTAGCTTGTATTTCAACTTACTATATGTCAGATGAAAAAGATTTATTACAGAGGTGCGAGTAATTTCGGAAGCGCACATCCTTATACTGTTACGGTGAAATGGCTTACCAATTATTAGGCGAACAGTGTCTCCATTATACCTCGTATCACTTCGTGGTCCTTTCAAAGACCACGATCGTTTCTCATACCATGAAAATGTCGCAAAAGGGAAAACTTCACGCCACGCACGTAATCTGCCCCCATTTTGTACATCGCGAATGTGGGGTGGAGTATGTCCCACAAAATTGATGATGTGATTGTAGTGGAGTGGCGATGACAAAGTTCTTAATACCCTGACTTTCCAATGGCTTCAGACCACCGAGTTTCAGAGGAGGTACTCCGTTTCCACGTTTTACGCTTCTTTCTTCACCTTTTGTACCCTTCATTTTTACGGCGGTCTAAACTCTTCTACGTGGATTCGTGTCGAAAAACTTCTAGGTGGACTTGTGTCGATATATGTAGGTCTTGTTTGTGGTGGGTTGGGGTGGTCGTGTGGTCGTATGGGATTTGTCACACGACCACGGATACACTTGCGGGGTGATCGATGTGAGTCAATATGATCTCAATGAGATAGCATAATCCAATATGTAGATATTTGATATGATTACCCTTTTAAACAATTGTGCCGTATCGCGATCTTTTACCTTGTCCTCTACGGTGTTCAGATCGCAGTCGGAGGTTTGTATTAAATGTCTTTGATCCCTGAGCAAACAATTTTAAGGATATCACTTGATTAATCATGCGAGTTCTCATGACGTCGATTGATCAGTGATTCAACCCGGAAGGTAAGTCGACACGTGTACCGAACGCAAATAAAACTCTTTTTGGTGTTTATCTGATCACCCAAGCCATACCACTATACTTACCGGTAACTTCGGATCTGCTGACGTCACCTTTCACGACGTGGCCCGCTTCATGTACTCTTCTACTCGCGGGTTGCGAATTGCGTGGTGTAGTGATCCCCTACCTGATCGTTATCGCGTACCGATAGAGATATTTATCGTGATCGCGACCTTTATCTAGATCGGAACCACGTGTAGTGGTAACCACCCACTTGATCGCGATCGCGTTCCTGATCGCGATCTCTATCCAGATCGTGATTGCGTCGCGTGGCACACATCTACCTGATCGCGATCGCTTAGTGTGGTACACACATACCAGATTGAGATCGCACCCTTGGTCCTGATCGCTATAGTGATCGTGTAGGCGTAGAATACTTCTCGTCAGTACTCTTTCACCGTCCTTATACCGAGGAACAAAAGTATATTTTTTTAAATATCTTCGACCGATTAACTGGCGCAACCAGACTGATGAGGCCGTTTCCACCAACCACTTGCTGGATTGCACTTATCCTGAGCACGATCGGTCCTTCTGTCCCAAATCGCTAGACGATTTAACACATGACCCCAACACTCCGGTGGTGCCCGTAAGGCGAATCACTCCGTCTTCATTCATTAAGCCTTTGTTTACAATCTCTATAGCGTTGGAATTATAGCTAGTTTTGTGTTACTGGTAAAACTAGATGTATATGCCTTGGCTCAAAATGATTAAAATATGACTTGGCTTATCTCTTTCTGGCTACATACGACTTGTCTTGCACTTTGCACTTTTCCGACTGAGATTTTTATGCATGTGGTTGCAGCTACATGCATACCGAAACCATTTTGGCTACTCGTCTTTTTCAGATATCCGTCAATTTCCTTACCCTTCTTTCGACCAGTTTCGACCAATTGGTAAAGGGACTCGCGATGCTCAAAGAACTCCAAAATAGGAACATATCAAAACGTCCTCGCTTATGATGTGTACCAGTCGACAGGGCTGGTTACATTTCTATCGGTAAGCCCAAGTCGATGCTGAAACTTGTTGAAGTTGAGATTGACTTTTGGGGTACATTGAGCGGAAATCTTAACTTGATCGGGTTGGTTCTTATATCAGTACCGGGTATGAGTCACCCCTGTGTATATGAGACCATCTTTGTCTACTGTGTGCATACTTGTTCGCTTGTCCTTCTGATCAGTCGAGCCGTCTCTTAATCTTGGACCTTTTCGTGATCGCTGCAGCTGAATCAGATAGCAGTTTAATTTGTCTTAAGAGTAGCCTATCCCTTGGCAAAATGTTTTGGTATGCTGCTTGATTATCGAATGTAGACCTCCTTGACGTCGGGTAGACACAATTTCATCAGGAAGTGACTTCAACATGTTTACCAGGAAGCAAATTAATTGTGTCCTATATACATCAGATAAAACCTAACGCCTATGAATGAGCATATGTGATCTTATCACGGCTTATGCCGTGTGTCGTCCTTGTACATCTAAGATCGATCATTTATGAGGACTAGTCACGATCCGCACTTGTAAACAATCGATCTCGATTAGCATTTGTGATTAGTTCGTCTTCGCCTTAGAAAAACCCTCACTCACTATTTGGTCGTACTGACGCTTCTTATCAGCCGATCAAACTACCTGAATCCAAAATATACAATCGATCGACCATCCTCATACACGTTATATCGACTTCACTACCATTAGTAACAGGCAATGTGGCGGTTACTAATCGTTTATCCAGAAATTGCCCGGAAGGCTTCGAGTAGCAATAGAATTTGGGAACTAAGGATCTTAATAGATTCGCTTAGCATTTGACAAATTCGATGCCATTAATCATTTACATGGTATAGTTAAAATTTAAGCGCTTTGTTGACAACTGATCACACCCTTCGTCTTTTTTGATAACGCTTACACTTTTGACATATACCGCTTGAATAATTGTACTTGGTTGATAAGTCTGGCTATAGCGATACTTGGTATAGTCGATCTCACTTATAATTATTTAGTAAATTGTTATGTCAAGTTTGACGCCACCTCGGTCGATCGCTTAAGGTAGGCTTGATAGATGATCAGAAAGAGACATAAGCTTGCTAACCCTACTCGCAATATTACGAATAAAAGGTGCTTGTCATGCCGACACTTACGATGAAGTTCCACTTAACACTCTCTCAGATCCAGGTTTCACTTACTTATGTTGAAGAACGTTTTGATTCTTACGTATAACATGCAACTTTACCATCATATGTCTATAGGGACAGTTCGAACGGGTTCGGTGTGTCTTTTACGGATATAATTTATATATATTGATACTCTTGTACTTAACAGAAAGACGCACCATGTTCAAAAAAATCGTACATATATATATAACACATTATACTCGGAGAATTTATATTTCTTCTCTTTCATGTGATATCCTTACAATATGACGCACAGGTAAGTGCGATCAAAATTCGCAAATTTGCATTGAGGGTATCGTGATGTATCAGCTTGACGAATGGATAAATTTGAGCTCTGTTTCTGGTTTGATCGTATTGTATGTAAAGCAGTGATTGTTTACCCACCTCTCCGAATGCTCGGTGGTCGCCTACAATTATTTCTCTGCTTATAAACATACTATATTATGATCAGGAGACGCTCGATTTACCTTTAAATGAGTTGTAGCAGTCATCGTCAAGTTCACGGAGTGTCTCATGTCGCTGTCGAACAATTGTTGAAGAGTCGAATGTGGTCAGTAAGGTACACTCAGGGAATCTGCACAATGTAGCTGGTCAGAAGAATCGAAATTACTGATATTGAAGTCTGACATTATTGACACTGAAGTCAACATTCAGAGTCCAACAATGAGCACAAAGTTGATCACAATTATTGGCATATTGCACAATGTACTAAAGATTGATGATAAGAAATGGTCGAGGGACCTAGCGATAAAAAACCACACAATTTCGAAACCCTTCTTTATGGTTTATTGATTATATATGAAGAATAAATATAACACTCCGCTTTGTATTGTTAGGGTATCATAATGTTGTAACTTCAGACCACTAAAATAATGCAGAAAGCTGCAATTTATTCTACCAAGACCATTATTTTAGGATCGCAAATGTAATTAATTCGTATTTTGGTTGCTTTTTCAAATAGTACACTATTCATCGTCACTGTTACTCAAAGTTAGCATTGCACGAAATAGACTTACACAGCTGCAAAACAGACAGCACTTAGGTTTAAATAGCCGAAACAGCCGCAAAAAAAATAGTCCGTGCGTGGCTTAGCGAAACCGTCGCGGTTGTAAGGTGTGCCGCACGGTCCTTCTACGCACGGACTGGTACGTGACAGTCCTTGCGGTGCAACGCTCATTCATTGACAAGTTGCTAGCAAATCGATATCTTCCTCGATTCGCGATTTACACGCCACGCTACGTCATACATACTACAAGATACAACACAATTGTGTGCTAGCGATACGCTATCTTGTTGGAACAATGGCGGTCATCTGCTACGACACTGTCGGTCCTGCAAGCATAACGACAATCTGGGCTAGCGAGGGATACCCTATACAAAATGTTTTGGACGCAGCGAAAAAAACAAAGAGCGATACAACGAACTGGTCGTCGCGCGCTCGCAGTGTCATACCGTAGCTCGATGTGGCACCACAATTGCACATTACGCGACACAATATGGGTGTCGCCTGATCTAGTTTTCGCACGCGAAGAAAAACCTCGCGCATCTTTTTGCATCGAAATGATTGCCGCAGGTCCAAACACGCTAAGTTCGTGACGGGCGCAGCAGACACTCTTAAGTGCGCCTCCACCACCACACCATCGGACGCGCTCGCAGTTCGTCGCCGTCGTATTGCCCCATCGCCGGTCATGATGAAGAAGAGCGTCGTGAAGAACCGCGCGCCGGCGCCCATCCAGATCACGGCCGAGCAGATTCTGCTGGAGGCCAACCAGCGCAAAGAAGAGGTCGCCCCGCCCCCGCGTCGTCGCATCGCCGATGCCGCAGAGCTCGCCGAGTACCGCATGGGGAAGCGCAAAGCGTTCGAAGACGAGTTGCGCCGCCAGCGCCACCACATTGGGACGTGGGTGAAGTATGCGACATGGGAAGAAAGTCAGCACGAGTTCGCGCGGGCCCGCAGCGTGTTTGAGCGCGCGCTGGACGTGGACTACAAGGCCACGACGCTTTGGCTTAAGTACGCCGAGATGGAGATGCGGCACAAGTGCGTCAACCACGCGCGGAACGTCTGGGACCGCGCGGTGACGCTGTTGCCGCGTGTACCGCAATTGTGGTACAAGTACGCGTTCATGGAGGAGATGCTGGGCAACGTGCCAGCGGCGCGGCGCGTGTTTGAGCGCTGGATGGCGTGGCAGCCGGACGAACAGGCGTGGTACTCGTACATTAAGCTCGAGATGCGGGTCCAGGACATTGGACGCGCGCGGGCGCTGTACGAACGCTATGTGGCGTGTCATCCTGGCGAGAAAGCGTACTTGAAGTATGCCAAGTGGGAAGAACAGTCGCAGAAGCAGCTGGCACTGGCGAGGACAGTGTACGAGCGAGCGCTCGAGGAGCTCCGTCGGGACGAAACGACGGAGCGGATGTATTTGGCGTTCGCTCGCTTTGAAGAGCGATGTCGCGAGCTCGAACGGGCGCGTGCAGTGTTCAAGTACGCACTCGACACGTTGCCAAAAGAAGAGGCGCCGGCACTTTATCGCGCGTTTATCACGTTTGAGAAACAACATGGCGACAAGGAGAGGATCGAGCAAGTGGTGATTGCCAAGCGACGCGTTGTGTACGAGCAGCAAGTGTCGGCGAATGCATTGGACTATGACTCGTGGCTCGAGTACATTAAGCTTGAGGAGCATGAGGCGGTAGATTCGCAGTCGTTTGGTACTGTGCGTGACGTGTATGAGCGCGCGATCGCGAATGTACCACCAATTGCAGAAAAGAAGTACTGGCGCCGGTATGTCTATCTCTGGATCAAGTATGCGTTGTTTGAAGAGCTGCTGGCGGGCGACAATGACGACAGCGGTACCTCGTCCGAGCGCTGTAAACAGGTGTACCAGACGTGCTTGAAACTGATTGCGCACGAGAAGTTTACGTTTGCCAAGATTTGGATTCTCTACGCCAAGTTCCTCATCCGACAGCGTGACGTCCAAGCTGCACGTTTGACGCTTGGAGAAGCGTTAGGTCGCTGCCCAAAGAAGAAGCTCTTTACTAGCTACATTGAGTTGGAGCTCATGATGGGCAAAATTGACCGCTGCCGCAAGATTTACATGCGCTTTCTCGAGTTTGATCCGCAAAACTGTGAAACGTGGCAAAAGTACGCCATGCTGGAGCGGCAGGTGGGTGAGCTTGAGCGCGCGCGGGCAATCTACGAACTGGCCATCGCGCAGCCAGTGTTGGACATGCCCGAGATGATTTGGAAGCACTACATTGACTTTGAGATCGAAAATGGTGAGCGTGACAACACGCGCGCACTGTATGAGCGACTGTTGGAGCGCACGAAACACGTAAAGGTCTGGATTAGTTTCGCACAGTTCGAGGCGTCGGCTCTTGGTGACAAGGAGGCTCAAGGCGATAATCTGGAGGCCGCTCGCGATGTCTTTGAGCGTGCATTGCGGTATATGAAGGAGCAAGGCAGTGATGGGCTAAAGGAAGACCGCGTCTTGTGCATCGACACGTGGCTAGCGATGGAAAAGAAGGGCGGCGACGCCGAGATGATTACGAAGGTCAGCGAGATGGTACCGCGCAAAGTCACGAAGCAGCGCATGGCGTATGCACAGGACGGGGTACGTGCCGATATGCTGCATTGTATGAAGGGTGTGGTAGTCACTAACAAACACATTGTGCTGCGTGATACTATTTACTTTACACAGACGGAATTGGGTCTCGAAGAGTACACGGACTACATCTTCCCAGATGATGAGCAGGCGCAGTCGCACATGAAGCTCCTGCAGGCTGCACAACTGTGGAAGCAGAAGAAGCGCGCACGAGAAGAAGCTGCGAGTGCAAAATGCGACGAGAAATAACATGGAGCTATGAGCGCTTTTGATTAAATCAAGGTCTACCACCGTAGGACATTGCGTCTTCTGCTTGCGAGTGGAACCTCTTGTTTCCGCTATCACGTTGGACAGGTAAAGCACTGCCCACATGTTTGTTCGCATTTTACACGAACCGATTGACTGTTTGGATCGCACGAGTCGAAAGATATGCGTCTTCTCTCCTGTTCACTGCAGTCTCCTCGGCGTTCAACGCGCGCTCTCTTCTGGCCGACAGGTGCATTTGATAGCGCTGGATCTGCTCGTTCGTGCGGTGCCAAGCACAGCGTCCGCTTCGCTTCAACGGCTCCGCCACGACACGTCTTCGCGGACGCCTCAGTCAGCATTGGGAGTCTCCCGTTAGCGCCGGAAGAAACACGGGCAGAGCGGGAGCTGCTGAGCTCGTTGCCGGAGTTCCAAGAGGCAGCACAGATCCTGTTGGGTCAAGGCGGAGACGACGCGAAGCTGTTGCCCGACCACAAACGGGCGGACAAAGCGCTGCCGAAGCTGCAGCGCACCGTCGAGATCTGTCGCTCGGCTATGGGCTTCCAGAGTGTCTACTTGCAGGCGGCTCTACGGCACCTGGTGGCAACGCTCTTTATGAAGGGCGACGTGGCTGCCGCTCGCAACGTCATGCAAGAACGGGGCGACGTGATGCAGTGGCCCATGGCCGAGCACGAGCGTATGCTGCGGCTGCTGTTGCGTGCGAATATGCCCAAAGAGGCCGAAGTGTGGTGCACGAAAGCGGAGTTTGTGAAGCTGTCGCCCAAGGACGCGACAGTGCCGCTCAAGTGGACGATGTACGAGTTGATTGGGAAGGAACTCAGTGGGGGAGCTGAGCAGTTGGCGAAAGCCGTGGACGACCCGCTGTTTGTGCAGGCCGTGGAGACCCTGCGAGAGAAGAAGGACGTTGTGCTGAAGCACGAAGAAGCGAGCAACCTGAAGGCGAGCGAAGTGCAGCTGGGACGCGACATCCCGTACTTGCTCGCGCAGTACGCGTCACTGTCACTGGCCAGCACGCGCGCGCTGCCCAAATATGCTGATGCCGATTCCAAGGTGCCGCCGAATGACGCCCAGTTGCTGAGTTTGAAACAGGCCGAGGTGCTGTACAAGGAAGCGCTGGCGTGGGTGGAGAAAACAGCAGCTGAGGAGGACAAGGACGCGTTGCTGGCGTCTGGACCCAACGCGCCATTCGGAGCTTGGATCGAGACCAATCTGGGCGAGCTGCTGCTGCGCCAGAACAAGCCTGAAGAGGCCATGGAGTGGCTCGGCAAGGCCATGAGCACGCTACAGGCGGAGCAAAATGGCACTGGAGGCAGCGCGCTTGCGATGACCCGTGTGCTCGGCCAGATCGCGCGAGCTTGTCATGCCATGGGCCAAGCGGTGACGAGCGAGGGTCTGTTCGTTACTGTCGTCGAGTCATTCGAGCGCGAGAACAATCTTTCCTCGACCGACCGCGTCGAGTTTTCTCGCGTGTTGCGTGCCTACGGCGACCTGCTGGCGAATTGGGAGAATCGTGAAGCTGGTGCGGCAAAGAGGTTTGAACAAGCTCAGCAAGTCGAGCGGGATCTCGCGCAGATGTGCGAGGCTAACCAAAGTGCTGCCGCGCTGCATTCTGTGTTTTTCCTGCCGCTGTGAGCGACGAAGGGGACAAAAGCTGGGGAAGGAACTCGAGTGTGATGTAGCGTTTGATAGCTGACGAAAAACGGGTGTCTCGAGCAAGTGAAGTTTGAACACGATTTCCGTCACTGAAAGGACCAGAGCGCATGGCCATTCCTCGTTCGTTCCGGAACTCTCCAGGCGACTATCGTTGTAGCTGACAGGGCATTAGCTCGTGGCAAAGGAACCGTACCGATTGCTGCTCTGGGCGTGACGATTCGTCGGCTGAACGCCATTACGAACAAGTCTTTCGGATCCCGCCAGGGACATTGCACAGAACAGAAACAAGAACGACGCCGCCATCTTCGCATCGAATACGACGCGCATGCGCATGGGAGTGAGCACACGGGTCGAAACAATAGATCTACGAGGTCTACAACGTACCAAAAACATCCACGGCATCACAATGACGAAACTGGACATCGTCTTGCCATCCAAGCGTTCTGCAAGGAGAAAAAGCGGTGCAGCCAGCATAAAGCTGACACCTGCAGCGAGCACTGCGTCCGTCAGTTCGTCTGTCGACGCGGCATTTCTGTACTTCGCGACGAGGCAGCAGAAACGGTATGCGACGAAGATCCACACAGGAGCCATGACCTGCCACCAACGAGTCCCCCGCAGCCTCCCATTGACCTTCATATCGACCAACGAAGCCTGAGCCATGAACAGCAGTGTGGCCCCCGTCCTGAGCACAACGGCCTTCACGAGCAGCTGACGTTCTGGTTCAGCACCCCGTGTCTGGGAACTCTCAGCATCAATACTACCGTTGGCCACGAGTCTCTGGTGCGTTTGCATACCACCAGCCACAGTCTTCAGCACGTCGAGGAACGCATACAAAAAGCACGGAGATAGCGCTGCTGCGAGACTCCAGTGGATGACGCCGTCCAGCTTCATTGCGAGCAATGCTTGTGCCCATAGCAGCAGCAACTTCTTGCGAAACGAGGACAACTCGCCGGTTGAAAAGACGAGCGAGAAGAGCGCACTCCCGTAGTAGAGAGCGTCCAGGATCCATAACGGAGTGAATACCTGCGTCCATGAGATTGAGATGAAGCGGTCCACGCGAAGGCAACAGAGCACTATCGAATCGCAACGGAATCAGTCGGTGCGACTGCAGCATTCACCTGATCTACGACGCGACAAATTACTCACTGGGAAACGCTACGACGACGAAAAAAAGCGTCAGGGTGAGCACGAGGGTGAAGCATCGACCACAGAAGCCGAACCCGCTGACAGTCGTGTACAGGACCTTGCAAGGCATCACCCACAAGGCCGTTACAATCCATGGACGCGTCATCAGCAAACAGGCAGACGTACGTCAGCGGTCCAGCCGAAGGTCGTCATGTTGAGGCGAAAGCTTAGCCTGCTACGCTATGCGAGCGAGGGTGGACGAATCTTGGACGAGAAAAGTGGCAGCAAAGGCGAATGAACCGAAGCTCCGAGTCTTTCAGTTTGTCGGCTGCTGACCCTTTCGCCAAGACCCTCCACGTGCTTCTGGATACTTTCTGCGAGAGCTGTCTCATCGCTATCATGAGTCCTTGCTACCACCACCTGTGCGGCTCTGTGCTGCAGCGTTTGAATGGCTACATGGTCAGGAGAGTGCTACGGGCGCAGGGGCCTGACATTGCAGTAGATTGCCTGATTACGTTCGCTCATGTCACAAGCAGCAAAAGAGACGTCGACCAGATGAATGCAAAGAACGTGGTGCAACAACACGAGCAGCTGGCTGAACGCACTGCGTTCGCACCGCCTTTGTGCACTTGCAACCACTTCGATGTTTGCAGCTGCATTGCGATTCCTCTTTTCGCCTGCTGTAGCTGTCACGCTCGACTGCAGACGCCGCCATTGTCCAAGAAGGATAAGACAGTATGAGGGACTAGCAGGAGTTGGAACACCGACTTTGACCCGTCTTTGGGTCAGCAGCTTCACTACGGTCTGGTCTGGCTGCGTGCAGCAGCGACCACAGTCGTCACCACTTTGTAGCTCCCCAAGCGCTCAGTTCCATTCCAAACTCCAGCAGCAGTCCACTAGGACAATGAGCTGCACAGTGTCCACCAAGTCACGAGCTATCACTCTTCTTCACAGCATCGACACAGTCACCTTCAGCCGCTCGTTCGCGCTACAATGACCACATGCACATCGACATCTGTGTGTGTGTGTGTGTGGCTTTTCACGTGCTCTGGCGACCAGTCGTCTCAACTGCACGTAAGGTGCACATTGGTGTGCCGCACACAACGTCTGCAATGGGTCTGTACGTCGTCTCATCGACCACAAAAGATGCCCAAACTCTTGCTCTGCGGCGCCGTGCAGGGCCATTGGGAGCTGCTCTTCGAGCGCGTGCGCAAGCTGAATGCCGCGGCAAAGGACAACCCGTTCGAGGCGTTACTGTGCGTGAGCTGCTGCTTTCCTCTGCCGGCCGACTACGTGACAGGGGGCAGCAAACACGTGCCGCTGCCCACGTATTTCCTGCCAGCGCACGAGAGCGCGCGGTCGTGGGCAGACGATGCCGTCCAGACGAAGCTCTTTGACACAGTGAGTGCAGCAGAGCAGCCGTCGTGTCCTCTGGAGGTCGGTGAGGGCTTTTTCTGCCTTGCTGGGGCTGGCGTTGCTACGGTACGTGCGCTGTAGTCGATCGGGTTTCTTGTGCTCCTGTTGATGGACATGCGGATCGGTTGCGAGCAGTGCCGCTGTGGTTTGCTGACTATCTGATTGCTGTGCATCCACATTATGCTGTTTAGATTGCAGGGATGAAGGTGGTCTATGTCTCGGGTACAGAAGCCGCCAGTCAAGAGCAGGAGAAAGGAACGCTGTTGACGTATTCGAAGGCGTCGGTACGTGCGTCGTTCACAGACAACTTGTCACGATATATTAAGTGTTGTTGCCCATGGTTTTTGCCGCGTTGCTGCAGATCGGTGGACTGGTGCAGCAGCTTCTTGTTGATGATGGAGAGGGCCAGAGGGATGTGGACTTTTTGATCACAGCGGAGTACCCGACGAGCTTCCAGCTTTTGCTGCCCGAGCAGCAGCTGCCTCATGGCGTACAAGCGATGCGGGGAAGTGTAGCACTTCGAGAGATTGTGCGGCACGTGCATCCAAAGTATCACATCACGAGTCGCGGAGGAGATGGCAGTCGCGGGGACGTCTTCTACCAGCGTCTACCGTATGTGAGTGAAGTGGTCGGGACCGGCCGCAAGCGAATAACGCGACTCATTGGTCTCAGTGGCGTGAACACAACCAAAGACAAGACCCGCAAGTATCTGCACGCGCTGCAGGTCGTGCCGTTCGCCCACCAGAGCACAGAAGAGGGCCAGCACGTGGACATTCCGGCTGGCACTACGCAAAACCCCTACCTCCACGCATTGGTCGACGAAGCGACCTCATGGACTCGGGAACCTGATGCAAAGAGAAGAAAAGTCGATCCTGCCGCGACGGGAGGTCTCTCTGCACAACAGATCGAACAGCTTTGCGCGAAAAGCGCAGGCGGTGCGCAGTTTTTCTACGACCAAAGGCTTGCGGCAAAAGGCCAACGAAAGGGTGGGCTACTGCAAAGCCACGACACACCGCAACAGCGAAGGAGCAATAGGTCGGCGGTGCCGGAGCGCAGCGAGTGCTGGTTTTGTCTCTCGACGCCGACGTTGGAGCGGCATTTGATCGTAAGTATCGGTCAAGAAGCTTACCTTGCCATGCCCAAGGGCGCTATATGCGCCGACCACGTGCTGATCGTTCCAATTGCACACGAAGGGTCCACGCTGACCCTCAGCGAGGCCACGTGGTGTGAGATGGAGCGATTCAAAGAGGCGCTGCGTCGCTACTTTGCTTCGCAAGACAAAGAGCTGCTGGTGATTGACCGCAACGTGGCCACGCTGGGAGCCACGCACTGTCACTTGCAGGTCATCGGTGTGCCGAAAGCAAAGGCTGTCGCTGCGCGTAGTATCTTTGACACTGAAGGCGAAAAGTATCGCGTCAAGTTCGAAGAACTGTCGATGCCTACTGTTGACACGGACGCCGGCAGTGGCGCGTCGACGGGTCCTCTGCGGCTGCTGCGTGAACATGCCAACGACAAGTCGTTCCTGTACGCGGAAGTGCCAAACGGCCAGGGCGGGGCGACACACTTGCTGCACCACGTGGACGGGAAGCACTACGTACAGTTTGGTCGGCACGCCGCGTCGTGTTTGCTGGAGATGCCGCGTCGCGCTAATTGGAAGTTCTGCGTCGTAACGAAGTCGGAGGAGGAGAAGCTCGCGCAGGCGTTCAAGAGGCAGTGGAAGGTGTACGACTTCACGCTAGAGACGGATGCAGACAGCGAATAAAAGTGGATAGTTGTATTATTACGGCCGTGTGGCGAGGAGTGCTGCAGATGGGGTTGAGGCGAGTCGCTCAACGCGACTGCTGCTACTTTGTTACTTCTTCGAGTGCTACGTCGGCCGCGTGACGGCGTCACAATGAGACACAGTTTGCAATTGGTCGTCCGCTGGCGCACTCGCTCAAGTGGCGCCACTGGTACCAAAAACGACGTTCCAAATGTCCACTTTGTGCTGCGCTTGGGCGAGTCCCTTCGGCGTCGCTGTGGGATAGTCCACGGCTTTCGACGAGCTCTCGGGCACTGCCGGCGTCTCTTGCAGCGCCTCGTGGATCTGCTTCTCGTAGTCGACGCCGTACACGTCGCACCACGCCTTCTCCGTCTGCGAGACTTGGGGTCCATTCGACCCGCTCGAGGAAGAGGTCGTTGGCACGTGGTGCTGCACGCGCGCGGCGGCGGAATTACTGATGTTGCGGGCCATAGTCTTTGAAAGTCGGCACGAAGTACGGGCCAACATTGCGAGCGGATGGATGGCCTGAAGTGGTTGAAGTGGTTGTGGAGCTGCAGGTAAAATGCAAAGTGAGCCATTGATGCAGTTGAGACCCGACGGAACGAGCCGCCCAGCTACAGAAGCGACACTTTTGTAGCCTGTCGAGACCTGCAAGTCTGGATACCTACAGCTGCACCGATTACTACGAACTATTTAGCTATGCAAGGCACAATGTATCACTCGCTGACGTGCCTGCCATCATTATTGCAAGGGTATTCGTACGAACAATGAGCGACTATCATTGGCTGCAAATCATTCCAGCGAAACGGCGCTTGGCATATTGCGTTGCTCACGACGACGTCGAAAAGGGGTCGGGGTCGACGGAGTACTCACACGGGCGCGCAGCAGTTTTTAGCGATTTCGGACGAAAATACGCCGAATGTGCAGACGTTGACCTGTCTCTCCACATACCGTTGCAGTCGATTGACTCGATTACACTATGGTCAAGATAGACGCGACGACGGGGCAAAATGCCAGTCGCCGCTACTTCAACTGCAATGTCCGTCGATGACGCATGCGGCTCACTAAGGCCGAAGAACTAACTGCAACAGTCGTTTCCAGGTCTCTCGTGTGGTACAATGCCTGGCGCGTCATTACAGACACTGGAGCGTGCGTGACAATCGCAGTAGTTGTGCCACCAGATTCGCCCGTTACCAGAAACTGACAGTCTCTGTCGCTGTAATCGATTTGTTTGGATGCGCTGATGCTGTGGGTGTGTTAAATGACAAATTAAACGGCTTTGTTTGTCGAGCCTTTTTTATACCCCCGGGTGGCAGCCAGATTCGTCTTGGATCAGCTTTTTCGAACACGTTACGGTTAAATAGGCAACGGAATGAAGCAACACATCTAAATGTAGCCAAGTAAAAATAGAACGCAGTAAAGTTATTGTCAACAATAGGTCTAGTTCACGGGCAGCAGCTCGGCTGTTTTCCCCGCGTCGTCATCAATACAGCATCTCGTTCGCGGACTTGTCTCACGTGGCTCCGATCTAGCGCTTCCACGTAGTCATGCAGCCCTCCTGGGGGCACAAACTCGGCAGCCGCACGAGCTTCTTGCCCAGCGAGTTGCCCTTCTTGACCAGCACACTGAACACGCCCGCGCAGATGAGCAGCGTGAGCAACACGGAACGGATGAGCCGCTCGAACGCGTAGCTCTGGCCCCTGGACCGGTACGTCTCGACAAGGAAGAAGACAGCTACGACTCCCAGCAGCTTGGTCAACGCCGACTCCAGGCTCTCGCCCTGGACCCCAAACGGCGTTGGTCTGCTGCGCGAGGCCACGTAGCGTCCCAGCAGCAGATCCAAGACGTCTTGTCGGTAGCCGTCCATGAAATTGTTCTTGATGTAGCGCATGCACGAGTTGTAGCCATCCAGAAGCGCCCCCTTCTTGGTGCGTGTGCCGGTGCGTGTAAAGTCCGTCTTGAGTGCACTCGTGCCGGCGTACAACAGACTGATTGCGTCGGCGTTGTTACCCCACACGCGCTTGAACGTGCACTCGAACTCCTCAAACGGCGAGTTGAGCACGTTTCCTTGCAGCGCTTCGGTCTCATTCAGCTGGAGCATCAAACTACGTCGTCCGAAGAGCGACTTGGTAGCCAAAGGCAGCAGTTAGCAACAAAAGTCAACAAGACACTGAAGAAGCTGGTCAAGAGACAACAACGAAGTGACGTCTCACCTGCACGACATTCGTGCGATCCAGATTGTCCATGCAATTCGTGCGCACCACGCCAGACTGTTTGTGCACCACGACGCCATCTGCGCCCTTGCAAAAGAATCTACAGCAACAACATGGTTGAGCTTTCGATCAAAAACGGCACGTCCGACACACTGCGTATCGAACCATGTCGTCTACATGGTGGACTGACTTACCCGTGATCCAAAAAGTCGTCGTCGACTTGCTTGACTAGTTTCTCGAGCTTGCTCCATTTCATGTTACGGCACTCGTGGTGGAAGTCGAACCACACGAGTCGCACGGCCGCAAGAATGTGCGAGTCTTTCGTCGCAGCGTCAGCAACGGTCTTTGCCATGGCTTCGCCGAGCTTGAGCTGTTCCTTCTTCTTGTCAATGAGATTAACAAACAGCACTCGGCCATAAAGCGACATGAGCTCGTACGCGTGTTTCTGGAAGGCGGCGACGTCTCGGTCCTTGTCGATTGCCTGGTAGACCTCGGGCGCATACTTCATTGAGGCGGGGGAGCTCCAGAACACTGGAATCGAGCCACGAATCTGCACGAACGACGTCTGTCGACCGTCTTCAAACAGACAAATCTGCTCCGTCTCGACGAAGTTGGCGACATTGCCATCATCATCGATTCCACGCATCGTGAAGCGCATTCCCTGCCGCTTGCACGATCGTCTCGAGAAGTACAGAATCCGAAACGACTTGTCGCGCACGGTAAGTCGTTCCGTCAGCTCTACATGAGCCTGCATCATCGGAGTCACCCACTCAAACAGCTTTTGCTCTGCACGCACAGCAGCAGCACCACAAGGTCAGTCAAGACATACCAAGGCGACAACAGCCATACGGACACATTTGTGACTGCAGCCACGCTGCTCGTCGTACCCATGAACGCCGAGCACAGCGCCTTGTTCCAAAAGAACCGCTCGTCTGCACGCTCAGCAATCGTGCGGCGCTTGCCATCGAACGATGCGACGCCTGCACCAGCAAAAGCAAAGGCCCATTGCAGCACATTCCACCAGAAACACAAACAAACAAACACGTCGTCAGTCTTGTAAGGCGTCCAACGATTCTCACAGTATCTCTTTCCACGCGCAAAAAAGACGCGTCGTACGTTGCAACGTGTGCGTCAGGTCACAGTCCCTAGAAAAATGCAGCTGCTGAGCCTCAATGTCGCCCGTGAGCATGTCAATGAACGTGCGCTCGTCCTGCTCTTGCAGCGGCGTGAGCACGGGCAGGTGCTGCGTGGGAATGAGCAGCAGCTCGAGCTTCTGCACCACGCGGATCTCCGCGTCCTCGACGCCTCTCGCCACCAGCTTCGACTGCGTGACCGCCGCCAAGTAGGGGCCACGCAGCAGCCAAAAGACGCCGTAGATGGCGTCAAAGACCATGCGGCGCCCGTGCACGTGCTGGAAGTCCTTCACGTGCTCCACGCGCAGGCCGAGCGATGCATCGGTGGGCGAGCAGCGGGAGATGTGCAGACTCAGCGGCTCGAGCGGGTGCAGCACCACGAGGAAGTCGTCCTGCACCACGAGTTCGTACGCGTTCTTCGACCTGTTCGCGGCCGCCATCGCGTGGGGCAGGAAGAGGGATGTGCGGCACTGGGTTTGCTCGGTTAAGTGCGAATACGAGACAGGGGGGTGTGACGTGGTGCACACGAGCGACGGACGAAAAGGTGTGGGTACACGGAGGACGGGATACATAACACGCCCGTCCCCGCCCGCCCCCCTAATCCGCAACACGCTGATGTCAAACGATTTGCGTCAAATATTTTTTCTTTAATTGCGACGTTAAGGACTGTCTTGCAATGCAAAATGTCAATTGAAAGTGTCTTTTTCGACAGCCATGCTACGGAGCACACTTTTTTGGAGAGCTTGTAACACGCGAGTGTTTCACTCCAATATTGGAAAGACTAGTGCCACTTTTCTTCGGTTGACTTTCTTCGCCAGCTATCATTTACTGACATTTCGAGCGCCACGAGGATTTCTTGAGGGCAGTCAGGCATGCAGGGTTTTATGTAGCTTCGATTCCCAGTTTCTGCTGTACATGGAACGGAAATGCATACCTACAGACGCGATTCTGTTGATGCGTTCATATGTAGACCAAGACAGAGCCGACATTGCTTGCAAGACATAAATCTTTCCAGGTCGTAACGCAAAGTTGTTGCATCCTGCGGATCGAACAACAAATGAGAATGTTCATTACCTACTCACCACCCACTCATTGCAACCATTTGTCATTGATCGGAGGCGATGTTGGCCGATTGTATGGTCGGTAATAGCTGGTGGGTACGTGTTGTCAGCTGATACCAGAATTTGTGCCATCAAACGTGCTTTTATCTTTTACCTGCGAAGGTTCTTTTGCTCGATACTGTCCGCTTAAATGATGCTCATGCTGACATTCATACAATGTCAATGCCGTGTTCACTTCTTGCTCAACGCTTCCGTCTTGCGTACTCGTCATACTGACGTCTACAGCAAACTCTGTGTCATGTATTCGCTCGTCATCAGAGACTACGTGTCATCCGCAACGGTCACGTTCGAGTTACAAGGTTGTGGAACTGGCTTCAAATTCTGAGAAACCTTCTGCAGAAACATCGGTCACATCAGCTGGGTAAATGTGGCTCGGGTAGCAGAAGTGGGGACCGTGAGCCGCTTGATGGATAATGTATATACAGGGCGACCGATTTCCGTGGCGAACTCCTTACCCGCTTGTGTATAGCATATTTTACGAATGCTGCTCAGCGATCCTTGGCTCTTTTGCAGAGAATGTCTTCTTTATAAAGACGCAGAGAGAGAAAGAGAGAAATAGAGAGCGGGGTAAGGGGGTGACCATACCGTGTACATGTAAAGCGCGCCAAAGTAGCCGGCACTTGTATTTGTGACTTAGGTGTCAGAAAAGCTGAACGCAGTGCTTTATCAAGGCAACAACCAATGTCGCTCGGTACGCACTCATCCATACAAACAACTTACTATCAGACTTTCACAGCGACGCCGTAGCACTGTTCAATCGGTCGTCAATCTCGAGCGTGGGAAGCGAAGTCAGTGTCAAGCCGCCTTCGACTGATGGCAAGTTCTCCCCCTTGTGGCCAATGCCCCTTGCACCCGCGACGGCGCCACGCGGACCATCTAAAGACGACCCGAGATGCAGCAAAAAGTCACACGACTTCCGTTCAGGCACACGTGTAGTAGACATCGATCAATACGTGTTGTGAATATCGGCACATGATAGATGTTCGAGTGCTCATCAACGCCACGATCTCGATAACGCGATTGCGTAAAGTATGACAGCTCATTCGCCTGTCGATGCTGCTCGTGACGGCGAGGAGTTTACAGGCAGTACATAGCCGAAAGTTTTGCTGCCGAGAAACGTCAAGTATGGCTCCACGTCGGCACTCGCTTGCGGGATAAAGTTCCGTCCATCCCAGTACGCTCGTCGAGTCCACCCCGAGAGTTGCACACACCGAAGCAGCAGATGCCCGTCATCTTCCGTCACAGATTCCACGCGACAAAGCAAGTGCGCTACACAGTCGCGAAGTGCAATACCTTGGTGAACAGCACGACTGATCTCTTGCTCTGCTAGCTCTTTCTTGGACAGTTTCGGCTTCTTCGTCTTGACGATGTCTTCGCTTACGCCTTCTGTAAGCTCTGCACCACCAGGTGCACAGACGGCAATGCCAAACTCCTCAAACTTGTCTGTATCAGCGCCCGAGCAGCTTCCGACCGCCAAGACCAGGTCCTCCATGCCTCGAACTGGAACGTTCAGCACGAAGATCGCACCCGCGTGGTTCACGAATTGGACTGAATGACGTGCAGCATGGACCGAACCAATGAACCCGCCTCGGTTGTTGATGGCCGTGATCCACGTGATGGTCATGACATTGCGCCCGCTGCCATCACTGCTACGTACGGAGAGTAGACACACCGGGTTCGGGTACAGCAGCCTGGCGAGCATGCTTCGATCCACAGCCACCCAGTCCATTCCCAGCGCGTCTTTCGTGTCGCAGAAAACGTCTGTTTTCTGACCACCGATTGCATCGACAGCATAGTCTTTAAAAACAGCTCTCCCCCGCCCGCCGTTGATTGGCTGCGAAAAACGCACATAGCCGAAACACAAACGGGACAAGTCAAATCGTACCTGTAACCCATCTCCCTCCGGACGTATTAACCAAGTCGCTGGAACTCAAGAGCCCTTTTTTATTTAGGCTTTTCAGAAACTTAAGGTCGCTAAAACGGAGCCATGGCTGTCGGGGGCCCGAAGAAGGTGGCGAGTATGGTCTATTACGACCTCATGGGCCTCGAGGCAGACGCCACGCCCGAGCAGATCAAGAAAGCCTATCGCCGCAAGGCGCTGCAGCTGCATCCGGACAAACGGGGCAATACGCCCGAGTCGCAAGAAGAGTTTACGCGCATGAAGCAGGCGTACGACGTGCTCTCGGACCTGCAGAAGCGCGAGGTTTATGACCGGTATGGTGTCGGTATACCGTTGTTTGCACCGAGTTGTGATCGGTCCAATGTTGACTGATGGGGTGCGTTTGTCGATCGATCGATTGGTTGTTTGTTTGTTGTTTCGTCATTGACTTTTTGTACAGAGTGGGCGAAGATGGGATCAAACTCATGGAAGATTTTGGCAGCATGAGTCCGGAAGAACTGTCGATTTTGATCTTCCGGTCCATGGGGGCGTTCGGTGCTGGGGGAAAGTGCGCTCTCATTTTCGTCGTGTCACTGCTCTTTGCCTTTTTCCTGCTCATTCCAAGTACGAAAGCAAACTGTGTTGTAAAGTGGTGGCTTTGTTTGGTTGTGTGTTTTCTGGACTGAGCCCCTCTGTGTGTTTGCGTGTGCAACTTGCAGTTTTCTGGTGTCTGAGAGCAGACTCGACGATTTCATGGAACTGGGCGGTGGTTTGCATCCCGTTATGGATTGTTGACGCCATATACTACTGCTGCTTGGGCTGCGTGTACGCGTCTTCGGGCGTCGAGGACGTAAATCCAGACGAAAAAGCAAAGGAAAAACCGGCGCTGTACAAGCTCTACGCGTTCCTCAAGGCGCTGCTGCTGTTGGTGCTGCAGATTTTCTTAGCCTTGAAGCTCAATGGCGACGTCCAATGGACTTTGATTCAGGCGCTGATTCCGTATTTCGCTTACGAGGGTCTTAATTTCCTCGAAGGGGTAGCCGGTGGAATACTTGGCTACGGTATGCTGACGAAGAATAGCGAAGGGGCGGGTGTAACTCACACGGAGGACATCAAGAAGCAGCGCACAGCTTTTGTTATTGCCGTGGCTAGAAAGCTAATTTTGAACCTCGCCCGGATCGCCCAAGCTGTGTTGTTGGGACTCAAAGTGGACCACGATGCGCGTGACGTCAGTTGGTGGATTGTGTTCATTCCAGTTTGGCTTTACATTGCATTCTTCGTCTCGTTCCCCGTACGAAAGTATTATCGCACGAAGACGAAGGTGCCAAAGTCCCAGTCGGCGTCGCCGAGGAGACAGCACACGCACGACGATTACACTCGCGAGTCTATCAGCGAAGACGACGACGAGGCCGTTTCGAAGTTCCCGCTGCTGGATGCGCTTTGCACGATTCTCGTCATCGGCGCACTCACGTCACCCTTCTTCATCCTATCCGCGAGACTGGAACACGGCTCATTTTCCAGCATTTTCGTGCTCCTGCCTTGGCTCGTTGTGGTTCGTAAAGTTTGGTATGCATGCTCCGGTTGTCGCTAGCTAATGTTGACTCGCTGTTTGCTGCAGGTGGGACTTATCTTTTGCTTTATATGCTGCGCGATTTCTTGTGTGGGTTTCCGAGACCCAGAAGACGGTGGTACACCCGAGCAAGGAGCAGAGGAGGGTGCCGAAAAGGCGTCAGTGGCTGAGGAAGGTGCGACTGTTCGTACAGATTACGTTTCTGTCCACATGGATTGAGCGGCAGAGAAAGAGTCGCGTGTGGTGCAGTCAGAGTGTACAAGAGCTGTCGTGCCTGCGTGCTGGTCTCCTGTTGCGATCTCGCTTTCGACCTTTATTATATTAATGAATCGCGATTGTGATTGTTCTTGGTGTTGTCATTCTTGCAATGTGTGCAGTTGTCTAGAAACTCAATGGCTGCAACAGACCAATGAAAGAGAGAGAGAGCAAAACCTTTGTATGCCAAAACCCGGGGCACTGGTGTTTGAGACCGCTTTCGAATCTGCACATCTGAAAGAAATCCATCTCATTAGCTTGCACACGCCAGTGATGTACAAGAAGAAGCCTTTCGTAATAAACACAACAAGAAGCAGTTTGTGAGAACTCGTTAGCGTGTTGTTTCATATTGAACTTCCGGATGAATACCCCAGTTGCGTCAACGATCAGAACTCAATGACTGGAATCGACTTCACGCAATAGTTGGTGCGTGTACAAACGTCAAAGAAGAAGTGTCAGTCTTGACCACGCAATTATCTGCTCGACGCTCGAGCGCTTGTGTGTTCTAGACCAACGAGCATGTTTCTCATTCGCTAGTGGTCAACATTCACACGCTGTCGAATTATAGCTCATACTGTCGGAAAGAATGGTCAAGTTCTGTCATACGAGCTACGAGCCGTACTAATGCAAAGGCCCTGCAAACCGTTGAAGCTGGATCCGTCGACTTAGCTGATGTAACACCTCCAAACATGCAAATTCAGCTCCAGACTGTTCCGTTGTCGTTTTGTTTGGGCTATTGTTCACACCACTTAGCTCGTGCACGACCTCCTTTATTGCAGTAGACGTCTTGAGTCAGACTGCTATTGCACTGGATTAGCGACATGCAATCCGACCCACGCCCAGTTTTGTACGACATAGCCCGTGCATTCGCGCAAACTTGTCAAGACGACCAAAGTTAGGTCAGCAGTGTGAACGAAGAACTCGTTCAAACTGATACATCTCGAACATGAACTATCATCCGTTCTTGTAGGCTAACAGCGAAGTCACTTCCACAGCATTGCGAAGCAGCCAACTGACTGTGGCGAACTATATTTTTGCTTATGATGCGCCGTCGACAGTCATGGTAATGACTAATGGCAATGAATGGCTACAAGCGCTTCATCACACGTTCTATACAGGACGATCTACATGTTGACGACGATGATACACCCATTTCCAAAAGCTTTTAACCAAGGAAGCAGGCGGTCTCGTCGTCGAACTTGTTACAGGTGTATTCATCATTTTTTTTGCGAATAATTTCATCAACTCACGGTTCGATCGGATCGACTGCTTGTCTAGCTGAATCAGGCAATGAAAGTTTGTTTATCGTCGGGGCCTTCATTCTGAAAGTGAAATCGTCGATACCACTTGTCATAGGCATTGTGGAACGCAACGAAAGCATAGCACACTGTCATTGTCTGAGTATTATCCCGAAGCTTACGAATTGGTTTTTGCTTGATGTGCGACAGTCCAGATAGCCATACCGAGTGGTCAGTCATGTGCTCTTCGGATTGCCATCCCTAGCACGCCTAACGCTTTTGACGCCTATTTGCAAACACCTTTGAGGATATTGATCCGTGGCAAACTTGGACTCATTCATTAGTGACCTCGACGTAAAAACTTGGTATAACTCAAGCAATCACAGGGGCACTGTTGCTCAATGGTACTGCGCAAATTCGGTGCATTCGAAAGTCGCCATTTCGAGGAATGGCGGGCACATGATGACTGGACGAAG
The DNA here is from genome assembly GCA_947650285.1 of Hyaloperonospora brassicae. Lineage (NCBI taxonomy): Eukaryota > Oomycota > Peronosporomycetes > Peronosporales > Peronosporaceae > Hyaloperonospora > Hyaloperonospora brassicae. Next base: position 418,633 of record CANTFL010001448.1, read on the forward strand.
TCGGGCTGGCTAAAACCTGCGCCTTGATGACGGGCCATACTCTACCCAGGAATCATCGGTTGGAATGGCTGCCTCGGTATTTCATCTCCACGATACAGCGGTCGCAACGAAGACTGAATGCGTAATGTAGTCGAATGTAAGTTGAGCTCGAAACGACAAGCAGTGACACGAAATACATGACTGCATATGCCATATGGACCGCACGAGGTTTGCAGACGTGAAATCCATCTGAGTTGATGTACCTAGGTATTCAAAGACACTTCACTAGTCGGTACGTTCACATCGTACACGAAATCCTTGCAATCTCTGCTACACGGAAGGCGCTTACGCAGGCATGTGCATCACTTTTGATCGTAAAGCCTGATGTGACTGCCGATGGGTACAAGTCGTACGAGATGCAAGGTTCGTCAAATGCCGTCGGATTGGCGATTGTAGCGTGCTTGTTCGTAAATGGGCAATGCGCATGATACTAGTCCGCACGCAGCTTTCCTACGCCATTTGCTGTCTCGCTCCTGTCGATGTTTCACGGTGTTGTAGTATGCATTACTTTCACCATTAAATTGAAGCTCGTAGAACGAACGCTACCTCGTTCACACTTGTTGACCCGTTTACAGTTCTGCTACCTCAGCGACCCACAACATCTCATTGCAAGCAAGTTTTGTCAGGTTGAGATCCGAGCGTAAAGTCTGGCGATGGCAATGATGCTTAAATGTGTGCACTACGTTTGATTCTTTGGGTCGTGAACGTGTACGTATGCGAAACGTGCCAACGTGTGTGTCAATGTGTTAGTCGTGTCAGGTACGTACCGCAGTTCGTGGTCTCAACGTTGATGCGAAACGCGACAACCTCACCGGCATACCACCCACATCCTGAGTCATGCAAGCGATCTCTATTTGTGAACGAACACTTTCGTCTGCTTGGATTCATTGGCAAATGATTGCTAAGACTTCCAAAGTTGACGGACGGTTTGTGGTGATCACTAGCACTCAGTCGTTAGCCGGACGGATATCATCGTTGCGACTTGCGTCTGTCCTAAAGCAGCGCTTTGCAACACTCTGAAATCACAGCTTCCGTCAATTGCGTTCGGAACATGCTACTATCTATGATAGCATAGAGCTCTGTTCACGACTGGTCATTTACCGCTCGCTCGAAAACCCTTTCGGTGTACGTGCGTACGTTACCAAAACGTCGGCTCTGTTGGTCATTGAACTAACATTCTACGAAGGGACCATAAAAACTGCCGACTGCTACACATGGGTAGCTCCTCTTAGCGGTGCACGTGGAACGAAAACCTCATCATTATTCGTTTCTTGTCCCAGCGTAGCCGACATTGCCCGATACTTGACGTTGACTCTTACATATACAATGAAGTTCCTGTGGATATTGAGCGTTGGGCTGTTTGTAGTGTTCACGAGACTAGCCAGCATCGAGGCTCAGTCCTGTGGTCCCCGCGTTCGAAAAGATTGGACTATGATGACGGCGGCCGAGAAGACCACATACCGCAATGCAATACGTGCTTCCATGAACTCCGGCGCCTACATCAAGTTCGTCGAGATGCACACGGAGATGAGATCCGAGATGGAAGCTCACCAGCAGTGTATGTTTGTCTACTGGCACCGTTTGCTGCTCGTCGTATTTGAAAACATGCTTCGTGGCCAAGGCGCTGCTTACGCGTGTGTGACGATTCCTTACATGAATTGGATCGCTGCAAGCGCACGCGTGACCTCTGGTGCGTGCACTTCGTTTAGCAATTGTTTGGCTATCATGGAGGAGTTAGGCGGTTCATCAAGTGGGACCCAACGCACGTTGTCCATTAATGGTATCAACAGCTCCGGGCGGTGCGTCAATCGACCGCCGTTGGATCGCTTTTGCCAGCAACGTTCACATTCAGGTGCTGCGTGTGCCGGGTGTGTTCCTCGAGGGGACTGGTCAACTGCTCGCGTACCCAGTACGACAGGCTATGCTTCAGTTCGAGCTCAGGTCTTCAACGGCGCCAACATCGGCCAAATGTCACCGCTGATCGAACAGGGATGCCACAACAATGTGCACGCCAACTTGGGCAGTACCATGAACACGTTTGCTTCCCCTGCGGACCCTATTTTCTGGTCGCATCATGCCATGGTCGACTTGTTGCATGTCGTATTCCACAAGTGCCGCGTCGGACCGGATCGACTCACTTTCGATCAGAAAGCGTCACACTCTGTAGCTTGGTCTTCTTGCACTCGTCGAGACTCAGGTGTCTTCCGCCCAACCGACACAGTCACTATGCGGACTGGAGAAAGAGGCAGGAATCCCATTCCCGGGTCGAGCGATCCACAAGTCGGCAGGTTCTTTGCAGGAGTTCCGAACCAATATGCTGGTCTGATGGACGTTCGGGATCTAGGCGCTAGCAGCTACGGATACGCCATCAGCGGCCAGGTCGCAACTATGTTTACGCAGTGCGATGCCTCGCCTCGAGCTCGGAGGCTGGAAGAAACTGCTGCTACAAACGATACTTCGACGCCAACCCTCTGCGGCGCGACCGGAGACGGAAGCTCTGAAGGAGACAGAAACGACTACGCCTCGCAGAACAACTTTCCGGAAACAGACTACAAGGGCGAGGATGACGGTCACAAGGACGTTGTAATCGTGGACAAAGCGGGTGACGCGGTAAATGCGAGCACCCCAAGGGAGGCCTATTACTCCACTAACGCGGAGATGCGAATGGCGGACTGGTATGATGAGACTCTGGAGGCCATGGGGGGCGACTCATACGATAACATGGACGACATCGAGCGTCAAGCCTGCATGTTTGAGAGCCAGTGTTTAGGTGGCACGAAGGACTATACACCGGAGTTTAAGGCCCTTTCAATGGACAAGGGGCCGCGATGCAAGCTCATTGTCGACGCCATCAACAACGGGTCGCAATCGATTCAGTACAAGTCGTGGCGCGAGGCCATGGAGGCTCGCTTTGGTTGCCCCGAGCCGACTGACATGGCAAACTCAACTTCATACACGAGGCCGTCGAGCTCGTTATCTGGATCAGATTCGTCGATTTCAAGAAGAGCGGATATCCAGCAAGCGTAAAAAACGACACCATTCAGCGAGTTTCTGATCCGAACGCGTCAAGCGCTCTTGGTTTCATCGCATGCGAATCATGAAATGCTGAGCAAGAATTCAGCTGCACGATCTGTTGAAAAGAATTAACTGCGTCGTTATGCAGACAAAGCCTACAGCTCGACACGTGCGGATCAGCAAAGCCGCGTTTGTCAAAACCCAAGATTGTCGCGAGTCTGCGGCGATCTTTCAATTCGAGGCAGGAAGGTCGACGCAAGATCGCAAGGTGGTCCTATATAAGCCTAGGTTACAGTGCTCCGGCCCAGTTGGTATCAGGCGCCTGGTCCGAGAAGCATTGTACTGGTAGATGCAGCCACCGCCAAGCAGACAAGCAGTCCTCGGTTCGGTATTGCAGTAACACGTTAGCTTTTCCGTCGCTATACAATAGTATACGTACAGCTCCACATCGTTTGTCAAGTGCTGAGGCAGAAAGACAGAGTTGGCTCTTGGAAAAGATTTCTCACGATGATGAAAGTAGGTAATGTCTGCCTTCATGCATCAAAGCTACCACCACCGGGCAGACCACAGTATCTGCGTTCATGACGAAAAGCAGACCGAATTAAATGCATCTTTATGCGTTGTCGTGGCTACATGAATGCGTAGACTTGTTTATTGACTCGACGTCTGGTCTTTAGCTGTGGATTGCGGGCGAAGAAACCTCTACCTGTCGTTTTTTGTATTCGAATTCTGAGCGGATACACAGCAGCAGACTGCATGTGATGTTTGACGATCGCAACTGCACAGCCAAAACTTTTCCGATAGCTGCGATTGGCGCAAGGCCTTCGGCTATCACAATTTTTAACTTGCTATTCACTAGTTATTGCGTTACTAGACGTAAGACCGCGCCGCGCGTTAACGCTTGATGTCGAGAATCTGAAATCAAGCAGCACAGGCGTTGATCTGAGTGTAACGGGGCACTGTTGACCACAAACTGGATGACCAGTACGGAGCTCACTTTCACTGACAACAGTGGTCGACAGTGCCCTGCTAGGTGTTTTAAGGAAACACAGAGGAAGGAACTAAGTAGTCAGACTAGTCTCTCGGTAAAAGTAAAACTGTATTAATATAATTGAGTCCTATAACTCCTTGAATCTCCGTTGTCCTGACTTAATTATACTAATATAACTATATGTATGATGACGTCTGCTCACCACCCATTGCGCGCGTCTAGCAGCGATTGGTGGGTTGATATCATCACGATATCAACCAATGAGTAGACCCTTCGGTCATCCCAACAATATCACCATGTCTGTGATATTGTTAAAAGAATATTCGACGTAATATTCTTTATTGTCAGATTGTCTTTAATGACAATTTCCGTGTAACAGACTACCCCGTTACATCACCCCTCCCTTATCTGATAGTCACCGTGTGACTATCGATAACTTGGTGGCCACCCGTTGGACACCGGTGGGACAGGGACCACTTGTTTGGTCAGACCCATTCGCTCCTGACCTTGCCTCGCATAGTTAACATGTCTATGCGAGGTGATTCGAAGACCACACAGCCTGCTGCTGTGCCAGCCTCTGACGGCAGACGCTTCTTCGTCTGCTGCTCGTTCTCAGCTTGCAGCAGAAGGTGCTGCAGGCGCACGCGGTATCGCACCACGTGCACATGATGACCTTGTGAATGAGGTCATCAATTCTGGCGAGTCTGACGTCCCTGACTCGCGCAACGTTACAGAGGCATCCCGATCACCGGCGGTGCCTCATCGTGCGTCAAGAGCACTGTCGAACGAACAGACTCGTGAAATGCAACACAGTCTGTTTGGCAGTGATAATGAACTATATGGTGAGGACTACTATGCCTCACCAGTATCAACTCGTTCTTCCTCGCAAGAGCGT